>OX461811.1:17783227-18151045 GCA_949802685.1 Dicyrtomina minuta | reverse complement strand
TTAATTTGAGAGTCTCTTTTTTTCTTCTATTACTTCAATATTTAAGCAATGGCTTACACCAGCTCCCTAATATCAAATAGTCGGTAAAGGATTAAATCCGTTTTCTTCCAATAGAGACCCACCGTCTAATAGAGTTCCGCCATCTATTTAGATACCAGTGTTCTAATGGAGACTCTTCTGATGAGAGAGGAATTTGAAATAAAATCAAGATTTTAAAAGTTATGTGTTAATTTTGGCTATTTATAAAATTCAAAATATTAACAAATAAAATTTTTGAACATGAAAACTATTCAAAGTTTTTCAATTTTGAGTACGACTTGGGAAACAAGTGATTTTCTTTGCAAAACTGATTACCCGTTTCCCTTCAATCTTCGCGAGAAACAAAACTGTGCTCTGTCATCTGTGAGCAATATCGATAAAAGGAAAAGGTTTTGATTTTAGTGGAAATTGGAACGACACGGATTTGCATGTTGCCAAAATGGAAGAAAACGGATTTAATCCTTTACCGACTATTTGATATTAGGGAGCTGGTGTAAGCCATTGCTTAAATATTGAAGTAATAGAAGAAAAAAGAGACTCTCAAATTAAGCACCATATTATTTATAAAATATGGGTATCCAAAGCACACAGTACGAATGCTAAAATGCCAATTAAAATACGCATATAAAGAAAATAACTACATGTTGATTTTTAAATTCGATACAGTGATACATTAAAGGTAGGCGCGGAATAAACGCCAATAACAAAATACTTCGATAATTTGAATTTTACCGCATTGGGTCGAATGCTCCTAAATGCAAATTTGCGCTTTTTAAAAACATGTAAAAAGAACATCTTACATTTTTGAAAACATGTAAATAGAGCAATTTGCACTTTTTAAAAACATGTAAATAGAACAATTTGCACTTTTGAAAAACATGTAAATAGAGAAATTTGCGCTTTTGCAAACCATGTAAATAGAACAATTTGCCATTTTCAAAAACATGAAAATAGAACAATTTGCACTTTTCAAAAACATAGAAATAGAACATTTTGCACCTTAAAAAAAAGCGTGTTTAAATTGTTTAAAAATGTTCTGGAAATTGAATTTTGAATACGTCTTTTGTGGAGTACCCCTAGGTGTACGTCATGATTACGACACAGTCAGTAACATACCACCCCTACCTAATGCAAAGGACAACGCGAAAGCGACCTCGACTGCAGCTACCAATTGAATGGACTTGCGAAAGAATGATTTTAGCTGTGCACTGGACTTACGACAGAATGACTCTTCACCGACGATATGCATGAATGACAGGCATACTTTTCAAACACGTATTTGTGATTTTTTTGCTTAAAACTCGTAATTACAACTTTTTGAAACTTTTTTTGGTATTTTGAAGTTATTTTGAGATTTTGTCAAAAATGAATAAAAAACACAGGAAGGGACCTGGATTTTTTCATTTTCACATGTTAAATCCCATAAGGATTTGGCCATTTTGAAAGTCGACCACTTTTTCAAAATGCGCGCGCCTTTCATGCGCGAACAGCGCAAAATGCACTCAAGTCTATATACTAGTGGAAGTGTCTAGGGTCAGTAGAAGACGTTTTGGTAACAATCGGTTCAATCCTAGAGTTACATGCAAAATACTTCCCAAGTTAGTACAATTCAGTTGCAAAAATTCAAGCCATTAGCCACATAATATTATACTCTCCACTTTTAGTTGTAGTATGTATTAGTATTAGTAAATACTACAAATTATAAATGTTCTAAACACAGGTCAGAGACAATCATCAAAATGCCCCCCTACATGCTCGAAGAAACTACCGAGAGTAAGAAGGAAACTTCTTTCATGAAATCGAATACAAAAATCTTCTAGCACAACAAACATTAACTGTGAAAGCAATTATAATCCCGCACAACTGATTCAGTTTTTCCTTTTTAAAAGTTGGAGTAGCTTTATTTGCAAGGGTCAGATGTGTCAATCAATTAGGTCTGCTCTCCCAACATGGACCCCCCAAATCCTAATAACATTTGGGAAGGAATGCAGAGATAGTACAATAGCATTTCCTACAATGTTATTCCCAATATTCATCTCGCAAAAAATCTTGGATTTCCAAATATGTTACTTTTGGTGTTAATGACATTAAATATTGGAATTTGAAACTCATTGCCAGATTTCCACTTTTTTGAATCAATAAAGAAATTTCAAAGTTATTCAAATCATGATTCAAGAATGTACCACACGTTTGATAAAATAGTGGCGAGTTAATAGACACGCTATTAACTTCTAATAGATTCTTCAATACAGCCACACCTATAGACTCACTGCTGACTTTCGGTAACCGAAAATTCTGCTACGAGTTAACAGAGTAAATCTGCTGAGTTAACCGAACTGCTGCTGCCATGCTACCCGACCTGCTGCTGCGTGTTAACCGACCTGCTGCTGCCATGCTAACCGACCTGCTGCTGAGTTAACCGAACTGCTGCTGCATGCTAGCCGACGTGCTTCTGCATGCTAAATGATAACACACGTATGTTGTACTACACGTGAACACTCAAGCATTATTTCAATAGATCATAAGACTAGCAATCAAACGGCCCACAATCTTATCTATGTAATTTGGTAGGGCAACTTTATGCCCCACGGTCATGACCATGGCCTATTGTCTAAATCTGATTTGAAATAATTCATTAAAGTAACTAAAAATTTCATAGGATGTGTGTATTTGTTATACTACTTGATTGCACTTATAATGTTGTATTACTATGGTAGCTCCAACCGATTATCATCTGTTAAGGATTATTTGCCAGCAGCAGCTCGGTTACCATTATTTGTTAACCGGTTTTCCCACACTCGAAAATTTTAAAGTTAGCCGATTAATCTGTTAAAGTTAACTGATTATCTTTTATTACATATTTCTTAATTTATTTTCTATCATGCTCTTTTTTTGCCGTGCAGACTTCGTCATCTTCAATCCGATTTAAAAACGAATTCAATTTAATTGGTACAACTTACATGTACTTAAGCAAAAATTTAAATTATTTCATATGCATTTTTTAAGTCCAAATTTAAGCAATTAATTGAAACTGTAATATCTCAGTGTACACCTTCAAGGCCAACACTTTCGGCTGTTAAGAAAATGTGTAGTTTGGGACACAGTTTCAAATTAGAAAAAAGAACCAAATGCAGAACTAAACATTTGCAACTGTACATTAGAGTATATAGATTATTCTAAATACTCGTGTTTATCACTGTCGCCTGAGTAGTCGAGGGGTATAGAGTACGTGTCCGCTGCGCGTGGTGGTACGTCTCGTATACAAGATCGCAGCAGCAACCCTCAGCCCCGTCGTTAATAAGCGCTGGAGCTGGTGCCGGGGTTCGAGCCTTCCAGGGTTTGAATTACGGCACTGGGTAGCCGCAGCCCCGCTCCGACATGAAAAGGTGAGCAGTGTATACTTGCGCAGTATATTCCCCAGTGGTTAGAGGGGATAAAATTTTGCAAGTGGTAAAATTTAATCTATTGTTTAATTATTTTTAATTATTCAGAACAGACATTACTAATGAAATTATGAACTTGGATTTATTAAGGGGGAGATCGAAAAATTGTGCTATTTTAAAATTGAAGGCGAATAATATTTTTTGTACTACACGGAAAGAAAAGTTGTGTAGTTAGAAAGGAGATGGGTGCATTGGTGCATTACAACTGTATAGTAGATAGAAGGTTTTGAAACCGCAACTTAATTTTATGTAAATAATGCAGTTTTAACTATTACGATACTAATATGTATGGCGATGCTGCATAATTAATGACGCTACGAATATTTTTGCAAGATTTATGCTCACAATTCAATTTGAGAAAACTTTGAGTAACATTGTAATACTAATGTTATATTGGGGATTAATAATAATTTATTATTATTGTTAGTAGTATAATTAACACCTCCTGTACCCGAACCTCTGTTATCCAGACTGTTGCATATATTAAGATGCTGTAGAGAGCACACATTAATCACGTTTACAAAAATCCGAAATTTTGAACCCCCTCCCCCCCTTTTTTTTGTATGTACGCCCATGTAAAAGTATAGGCACCTTGAACACCCTCCATCCCCCCTTTTGTAAACGTGATTAATGTTTGCTATTAGTCATATTTTAAGCAAAATTCACAGCAATAACGTCGTGAAAAAGTACTGAAAGTTGATTACTAATACAATGAATAATTATTATAATGCATGCGCCTAAAAGAATGATCGATCAAATAAAATAGGAATCATGCTCAATAATTACTTATGAAAGTCGTTCATAACTAAACGTCAATTAAACTACTCATCAAAATTTAATAAAACAAAGTTAGTCTTTAATAATTTACCCCGAAATAATAATTTATGAATAATTAAGGTTTACAATAGATTTAAATAGATCCAGAGAAAAAACGGTTCTACCATGATACAACTTATCCGATACAACTTATCACTTACAACCTGGCACTTACAACTTATGGCCAATTCACCCTATTCTGATTCAACTTATTTCGATACAACTTATGACCGATACAACCTATGGTCTATTTAACTTATCTCGATTCAACTTATTCCGATTCAACTTGTGACCTGTTCAACCTATGGCTTTTTCAACTTATGATCCAAAATCTAAAGGTAGTTTTAAGTAAAGTAATATGTTGCAGTAAAAATCAAAATATTCTCGATATTATGTTATATACTTGTTAGTATTGAGAGTTTTAGAGAAATTTAAGTTGTAATACATTAGCGGTATTCATGATTCCACTTTATCAATTTTTGGCGCTAAATAGTTTCGCACTATAACGCGAAAGTCGTCTAGAATGTTGAACACCCCAACCTTTAATATGTTATAACGTTCGTGGTGGTTTTGTTGCTATTGGTAACAAATGATGCATAAATAACATCGAACCAAAAACAATTATTATGGTTGTTTTTTATTTTTTGTTTTTTGACCGTAATTCAAATTTATTTGTTTGAAACATTGAATGTAGTCAAGTTGCCGTTTCCACGGCGACATATGATAGTCGCTATATCGCGCTATATCGCCCTTGCTTTTCGACACTATAGTGCGAAAGTGATATAACGCCAAAAATTGATAAAGTGGAATCATGAATACCGCTATTGTATTCTGTTTTACTTTTCTTACTGTTACATCTTTTTTTTTGTTACATCCTTTAAATGCATCTTTTCCGTTTATTTAATTTTATTCTTGTAAATAATTTGTTTTATATGGCTTATGATGGTACAGTTCATAATAAGCTCTTCGATTTTTACTCCAATGTTTTACTTCGAATTATACTGACATTCAGAGTTTATAAGTTTAAGTTTTATTACATTACATTATGTTTTTGACGGGTGTTTAATATTACGTATTAGCTTATATACCAATACTTCCGTCTTTTAAATGTGCTTGTAAATAATTATAGTTTTATAGACGTGGGGGTGGTATAGTTCACAATATGTTTAGTAAATATTTTGATGTTTAAATTAGTTTTCATAAAACTACCTTTAGATTTTGTATTTAAAAAAAAATTATGAATTTTACAACTGACTTGCTCACGTTCTTCACTCATGATAGTTTTGTACACCTTATTTCATACCTCTTCCAACACAAGCCATATAACTGAGGTTCATAAGTTGAAAAAGCCATAGGTTGAATAGGTCACAAGTTGAATCGGAATAAGTTGAATCGGGATAAGTTAAATAAACCATAGGTTGTATCGGTCATAAGTTGTATCGGAATAAGTTGAATCGGAATAGGGTGAATTGGCCATAAGTTGTAAGTGCCAGGTTGTAAGTGATAAGTTGTATCGGATAAGTTGTATGCAGACAATACCAGAAAAAACAGTGTATTGTTTGTTTTACAAAACAAGGTCCACAACAAATTCATTTCTATATAGTCAGCAGATCAGATATCCAGTCAGTTTTGTTTTTAAATCAGTGTGATGTTGTTTACATAAGAACATAGCATTATTAGCAATAATATTATATTATTTTCCAGATTCAGCTTTTTCAGCTCAGAAAATCCAGTCCATGAACTTTCTAGAGTCAGAAGACACCTGAATGGAGCATGTTGCCAGTGTTGCCACCATCATATCATCGCACCATATCACCACCAACGAGTAACAGGATGTGAGGGAGAACTTCCTGGTGCTGGACGACATTGATCTTCGTTAATTATTGGAGTTGAGCTAGTTTCAGACGTCGGAGAAATCGGAATTGTCTGAATTTCCTCCCTGCGGTCGCTACCCCCAGCACCGCCACTATCGTTGGGGTCGGGATGATTCCAAAAAGGAACAGAATGAGTCCCTGCTGCAAACCTGAGGGTCAAGGGATTCCACATTGGAATACTGCCGATATGACTGCCAATGGCATGAGGAGGAGCACTCTCGAAACCAGAATAATATGTCTCTGTCCCTATATTCGGGTTTGCCTCAAACCCCACGGTTGCAACTGCCCCTAAAATAACAGAAAATAAGGACATAAATCTCACTAGTAAGTGTTTCAATATTAAGAAAGCCAACATTTATAGAATTCACAATTTCAAGTGTTTGTAAATAATTAGGTTAGTTTATGTAGGTTATCAAAAAAGTTTAAAACAAAAAATATTTCTAAATCACGCATTGGCATACGTAATAAGTACATACGCTTAAAGGTAGTTAAATACACAAAAAATGCGTAATAATTCTTTGTTATGATGTGATACAAACTAAATTAATACCTGCATTATATTGTAGCAATCCATTAGGTAAACCCGGAAGTGATTCACCACTAATAATACTTCTGACGCTACCACTAACAGTAGACGGTGAAGCCAGCCCCGGATTAGGATTAGAATATGGCTTTGTCGCATTTTCAGCTGTTTGGAGATCCGAGATATTTTGAACTCTGTCTTCTGGCTCTGTCGCTGGATCAGATGCTGAAAAATCAGAGATATCTTGAACTCTACTACTATAGAAGGTAACTGTGCCACCACTAGCAGTGACACACTGGCGCGGAGGAATATTGTAATCCGATTCGGCTCTTGTGACTTCTGCAAAGCTCGAGGAATCCCTGTCTAAAGCTGTAATGTTGTTACTTCTGGATGGATCCGGTTGAGAAAATCCGCATCTACACTCGCCACCGCTAGTAGCAGTCATAATCGGAGTCGGAGTCAGAGGCGGAGCAGGAAATCTAGGACCAGAAGATCTAGCCACTGATATTTTCGATGTCGATATTTCCGTTTCAGGCTTCTGTAACCTCAGGCGTAGCCTCATGCGAATATTTTCGTTATAACCCCCACTGGCATTGGGAGGAGCAAGTACGGGGGAAGAAGTCGTTGAAGATCTTGTAGTTGTTTTAGACTTCCGTGTTGCAACAGTCGCTGAAGAAACCAAAAATGGAAACATCATTAGCAAAAAAGTGTGAGGTAACTAATGCCAACAATTAATGGCCTTCAAGTTAAACTTTTTAGTAACGGATAAAAGATGAGAAATTATTAAACTGTACATAAACCCTGGCGTAGACTCTCTGTTGATGAGGAAGAGGCAGCTGCCTCTGCCGCTGCTGGTCTACGGTGACGTTTATTCTTAGAAATGTTCTGAGATGAAGGCCCCGGAACCGGATCGTGATGAGTTCGACGGCGTGTGACAGTAGTGACGTTGGGCTCCGTAGGGGAAGTTAACCCTTTTGCATCGGTCGGTAATATTTTGTCGGCTTCTGAATCAGACGAACTTCGTTTTACTTCTGATTCTAGTGCTGATGAAGAGGTGGATGAGTTGAAATAATCTGAAGGGAGAGAACTATAACTTGATGACAAACTTAATCGATCCGTTCGACTATCAGAATCAGAACGAGAGGAGCCAGTGCTATTTTGAGTGGAATCATCTGATAGTGTGATTAAAGGTGTATCTGCATCCGTAGAAAGTGCTGCAGGAGGTATTTCAACTGGTTCCCTACTCGGTAACATGTTCGTCTTATTCGCGATTGGTGAGGATGTCAATGCCGATGTCGATGTCGATGCCGACGATGACGACGAAGAACTTTCATCTGCTTCGGAGGAATTTCCTTGCCTAGATGTAGGTCCCCCGAGGAACGCTGAAGTTGACACAGACCGGTCGGGTGATTGTGATTGTCGTGGATCCTCCAGGTCACCTGCATCTGGTTTGGAAACCCTTTGAAGATCCATTTCATTCCTGGAATCCACTTTAGAACTTTAGATTCAGCGCTCATTAAGGCAAAATTAATTTATTAGTCAAACAAATAATAACTTAGGTAGGTAAACAGTTCCGTGTTAACTTTCGCTAATGTCAATCTACGCTAGATAAAATTTAGCATTGAGCCAGTGTAATAGTAGTGTTTTAATTATCGTGGTGCAACATTAACTTTCAAGTTACTTCACCCGGCGTGTAACGTACCTGGTTGTCTGTGATATACTTTCGTCAGTCATTTCTTCAAAATTTTTCAGTCAACAAACGCCTTGCGTTATTTTCTTCGACTAAAAAATAAGTATCGAGTAAGTAAGTACAGGATAAAAGCGTATGATACATTTCAAATAACATTAATTTGATAATAATTAATTACTTAAGCACTGACCTTTGACCACTGGCAGCTGGGTCAACAAATAGATTTCACTGGTCCACTATAAGTGTAAGTTTATTCCGATGTCACAATAAAATAATTTTGATTTGTAATAAATTATACAGTTTAGATTTAGAAAGTCTTAATTACACAACCACCGCAGCCACCGCACCGTAGCCACTTCAGAGTTGCATCTGGGGCATGTAATAATTATTACAAAGTTGAAGAAGCAAGAAAATATTAAATAATGGAACATCCATCTCCAATATAAAAGTTATTAATTTAAATGCATTATATTTACTTAGGTATTTCAAAAGTGTGTAGCATATACCTACCCTTAACTTTGTGTACTTGTATTGATTGAAGTTTTAAAGTGGATACATATGCAGTTTTATACCAATGCAATGACCGACCGATGAATAGACGTAGCAGTAACTGCTGCTACTTATACTATGAAAACTCATGTTACATAAAAGTCATGCAGACATGCATAGAGCACTTAAGACTTTTGTAATTTATACATGAACCGATGAGCGTGACTTTAACAGAATTAAATATGAATATTATCGGATTACTGATTGCATATTATTTTGGGAACTTTTGTTGTTATTTAAACTTCAAGGGATTAAGTAGCCTAATAGGCAGTGTTTTGAATGCAATCGCTATATATGCATGTAAAGCAAAAAAGCCAAGCAAAAGTGCTTAGTAATTATAGGAGGGAATTATTGAAATTAAATTAATGATTGTCTACCGATAAGTCGCATGGAATGGAATGGATAAGGTAAATTCACATATCTTTAATCTTTATATATATACCGGTTGTTGGGTTACCAGTACCAGTTACCAGTGACTACTTACAGTGGCTCACATCACATAGAAATTATACCATAAATATCCATGATAGAATGATAGCTATAGCTAACTGCATTATGCGGTTGACGGTTTCATGGTTGAAAGTTGAAGGTGCTTAGCTGTTTTGTATTTAAATTAGAGGTTAATCATTCGAAGCAAAACTAACCTTTTAGAAATCCTTTTCGGTATATAGCTACATTTTGTCTTGGCAGTGATATAGTCTTGGCCTTCGTTTAATTTTTCAATACTGGTACTGTTGCGTAGTAAGATTTAACGAGAGTTAATTAGTAACATAGTTAACGCACTATTATTAGTCCGTCTGCCGTTTGCACTATCTGCATGCAGTCATAGATTCACAGTCACTGCAATTTATTAGTTTTACGGTTTTTAAGAGTTAACTAAAAACAAAAATACCTATACTTAGGTACCTTACTTATGTATTATGTAAATATAAACATTTTACATTTTGTTCTGCCTACGGTCTTGCCTATACATTACAGCCTAGCATTCCTGTAAAGTCAATGTTCAATCGTTCAATGTGTAGGTATTGGAGGGCCAACCGAAAGTGAGGTCTGGCAAGGATAAAGCTGCCGTTCACTTGCATGCAAAATTTATCCTTGCCAGACCTCACTTTCGGTTGCCGCTACTGTACACAAACATTTCTAAAAACATTCCCAGCAACATTTCTAGAATTTCTAGAAACATTCATACATTTTAAAGTTAAAGAAAATTACAGTTTAATAATAATTACGACGTCTTCGGTTTTCGAAAAATTTCATCGCAGACCTGACTCACGAGCTTTTGCAGTTAATTCCCAATTCCACTTTAATATGGCTAAAAAGTAGCTTAGGCTTTCGAGAGGTCTAGTTATAAAGCCTTGTTGTAAAACTTATTTAAATTATTTATTCAAGTAGATCTGGTTCGTATATGTTAGTTCAAATATTTTACACTTGAAATAGATGGATTTTAGCTTGGAATTTAGCTTATGTTTCACCATCTTCAAAATCTTGTGAGTGATCAGCAGCTGTCTTATGCAGTATTATGCACACATAATTACATATATGTACTCGTCGTAGGTACTTATACAATAATTTTGAATTAAAATTTGAAGTTCAGATGACAAATTCCAAGCGTATAAAGCAAGTCTGTAGTTATAATAACTCATGAGTGAGAAACTTAATAAGTTTGCAAATACTAGTTATAAAACCCATAAAATAATATAATGATACTACATATAGGTACAAAGTATTTGTTCCGTATTCTGAGCAAGTCTCAGCAAGTCTTTTAAGCTTTCAGTTTTAGTGGTCACGCTTTAAATATATCAATTTTATATATTTTGAACAAAGTTGTCTTTCTGTATGTCATTCTGTGCAAAGATACTGGATGAAAGACTCCGGACTCCGGATATAATTAATTATCCATTTCAACACATA
This sequence comes from Dicyrtomina minuta, assembly GCA_949802685.1. Lineage (NCBI taxonomy): Eukaryota > Metazoa > Arthropoda > Collembola > Symphypleona > Dicyrtomidae > Dicyrtomina > Dicyrtomina minuta. The sequence goes on along the minus strand of OX461811.1, from coordinate 18,140,200 downwards.
GCTCAAAAGTGAGCTATCTATACTTAAATATATTAAATTGGGCGTGTTAGTACATCTGTGCAGACAGATTAAACAATTTATAAATTATTATGTGCATTACTGAATATACATAAAATACTGCATAATAGCAAAAGTATCCTAGACGGTCTCCTAAAAGCGCTACACTACATATAGTAGCCATAATAAATATCGTCTGTGAAGAACCAAAATGACCCATATCCAATTTAAACTAGAATCAAAATGAGCTATCTCAAAAAGACCCAGTTAAATAAGATACATGCTTACAATGCTAATCACGAGTTTGTAAAACGTGCATAATGTCCTATGTACTTGTTTTTTGGAAGTGTAAAATGTCCTATTTACATGTTTTTAAAAGGATCAAAATGTACTATTTACCACATGTTTTTGAAAAGTGCAAAACATTCTATTTACATGTTTTTGAAAAGTGCAAAATATTCTATTTACATGTTTTTGAAAAATGTGCAAGGTTCTATTTAAATGCTTTCATGAACATGTTATTTTAATTTTTTTTGTAGATAGTGCGTTTTGTTATAAACTAAAAATGGATATGGGTCATTTTGGTTCTTCACAGACGATATTATGTTTCTAGGGAAATGTGGATTTGGTAGGGAAAATAGCGAATAATTAAATTTTTTAAAAGTCGAAATATTGCACATACGTTACGTATGTATATAATTATTTGAATGAGAGGTGACAGACGGGGCAGGATTAGCCGATTAGAGCATTCATTAACACAATAAATGGGACCACAGAACTAGTAGGCTAGAGTTGAGGTGACCAGAGTCAGAGTACCAGAGAATATGTACAGATGTAGAATCGATGAAGAGATGAAGAGTAGTGTGACTGTATGCATTACAATGAAAAACCCGTGCTGCTGTATCACTGTCAGTCCCTTCGCGAGCTACAGACTACAGATCCAAAACTCGACCTGTGAATCAATTTTAAAGTTTTTACAGGCGTGGTATCTAGAAAATAATGGCCTTATGACCTAAGACAGCTAATTGTAACATTATCTTTAATTTGAGACTATAAACCTCATATGGGTAACATCGCCATTAACGAGATCGTATGATTTTCCGTTGTTTCTTTATTAGTTCACAGTTTTTCCCGGTAGACGTTGTTAATAGTGTAATGTGCTGCTGGTCCATTTGGTGTAATGTATTTGGAAGCTCCCTTTGATTGTATTGAAACGTTTAGAGGAGTAATTTAAGTCGTAGAAAATATTTGAATGCGATTATATGAGAACGTTAGTTTAAGGAAATTATACGTTTTGGTGTCTCGTGGCCTACGGTAGGTTGAGCGGGCACATGTATGAGTAGAGTGAGTGTATGAGAGGCGAGAGGAAGCATTATATTATTATTATTTTCTTTTGTGATATTTAGTTGCGATTAGGAAATTGCCAGATTCGGAAGTAAAGGAGAAAGCGATCCCGAAAAGATTAATTTTTGATTTTAGTTGAGTGATTTTATTCCTCCCGGGGGAGATCAAATCAACATGCCTTTTGAGTGCATTATAATCAGGTAATAATATCATAAAATAACATTAAACATTTTATTTCAAGCCAGCAGAATATACAGAATATGAGAGTTACGCGGTACACGCTAAAATTGTAACCATTTCCCAAGGAGTGCATGCAGATTTCTATACTTGTTTGTTGTATAATCATATTGATATCAATATACACAGTATTGATATTGATATTTCTATTTAAACATTATTTATTTTATTTTCAAGAACTTATGTCCATTAAATTTGAAATTTCTGTCATCTATTTTTTTATTACATTTTGACGGACGTTTTCTGTCATCTGTGGTTTTGGAAGTAACGGTTACTTGAGAAGATGTTTTTTAAAGCTTTCATAACTCATATTGACTTGACTGCAATTAATTAAATATCCAAAAATGAGATACATTATATAGTGAAGTTATGGACGATCATTGCTAATAATCATGCAATTAATTTTAATAAATTTTAATTGTTTGATGCTGTTTGTAGTGCGGAATATGGAGAGTGGTACTATAATAGCCATGAGGGGATGACGGGGAAGTACTACTTAAACGGTCTTCAACAACTGACGTCTTTGGAACTCCCACTGTTGACACAAGTATTGTCAGTCAATCAATTCGTAGGCTGGGAGTCTTGGTCTTATCAGGACATGGGCAGTCGTCGGTGTGTTCTTCAGAAGAAGCTACAAACAGGGAGAGAGAATGTCCATGCCTCGTACTTTGAGAACGTCATGCCACCCCTTCACAAACTTATTGAATTCTTTACAACCAAACTCAATTTCTCCGTCGTCTCTTCGTTATCAACAAGGAGTTTTCGTCCAGAATGGCCCGATACCCTCGTATGGACCTTGCAGAGGCAGAGGACAATTTAGTAGTAGGAAAAATAAATCTAGGGACCACTTGTGGCTTGTGGCGACATTTCAAGTTTTGAATACAGTTAAGGATTACAACTACACTACATTAAATACATTATCAAAATATGAAAATCAAAATGCACATGACCGCAACGGTCAGCGTTGATATTCTTGTGTCAAGTAATCGTAATGTTTTTTTCTTAAATCCACCTTGTAATCAAATAGCTAAAATCTATGAAACATCTCACGATTATAATTATACGGCTGTTATAGTTATCCAATAAATGCTATTCCGAATATAACTATTGATACGTTACATTTCACAGGCTTTTGTGTTTTGAACACCTAACTACAGTGCACGCAAGAATTCATTAACTAATGTACTTCCATATTATCTCTAGGCAGTTTTGTTTCTTCAGTATTCAGGGATGTAGTATAATGGCAAAATTCGCAATAATCTCGCTGCAGCACATCCTTCAGTATAGCCTTTAGACTCTTAAAATGTATTTGGGTGGGCCTGAATGAGACGTGAAATGAGCATAAAATAACTCCTTCGGCTAATCTAGCTATTAGGTAATTGTTTATTTGGAAATGTTTCAGTTTTGAAGCAGGTTAAATGGTCCTAATACATAATAATTAAGTTTTAGTGTGAAATAGTGCATCTGTTTTCCAAAGTTTAGTATAATTATGCTTTTAACCGAGGAGACTTTCTTCGGGTAGCTTCATAAGACAATAATTACTGCGACTATGGTTCAATTCCCTTTACCAAGAAGTGTAATTAAAATTCGTATATTTTGGTGACTGGTGCGGTTTGCAATGGTGCATCCGCCTTTATTTTATACCAAATACAATCAACGACAACGAGAACAGCTTTTGTGGGATACGTGTCCATTTCCAACAGAAGCCAGAGTAGAAATAGAGACGTGAAGAAGGTCAAGAATGCATTTATACTGACGACGTGAATGTCAGTCAGGCTCGGCCGTTCCAGACATCTGCAATCGTTTTGAGCCCCTCAGGTAATTATTTTGAATATTAAGTACCGTAAAGCCCCAAATAAATCCAGGGGGATATACGTAAAACTTTGCCCTGAACCCGCGGGATCTGTTTGGAACTTTAGTTTTCCTACATATTTAAAATTTTAGGTTTGCAATAAATTGCTTAATTAATGATTTTCGTGATTTATTTGTCTTCCTGCAATTTGTGATTTTATACAAAGTAACTCACATTCAGTCAATCAAAGGCTCTTTGATTACAACTGCCACAATTATTACACCATGTTGCTATTGGACAATTTTAACGTCACTAATGCCAGATATTCATGCTAAGTTCTCTATGTGTGAAACAGTGAAACATTATCCAACATTTTTTAGTGTTCTGTTAAATATATTTAATGTTGTATTCCTTTTAAATTTAAAATAGGAATGTATATTGACATTGACTGAGGAAAAGAAATATGTAGTGTTCGATCGCCATGCTGTCATGAAGTGTAGTAATGCATTATGTACCTACTGGAAGTTATCCTGTTTGCTTGATAAAGTTTTTAAGAAAAGGCCTTTTAATCGGATACCGAGATAGCCACAGCATGGCCTACAGAAAAATAGGCACGACAGTAATGCAAAAGCGTGTGTGATAACTGTGACTGTGATAGCACAGTATATAGGTACGAGAAGTATGAATTCGAATTCGAGGCCGGGCACCCTGCCCTGTAAGGACTGTGGTCAAATCGGGGCAACCTCAAATTAATTTTTTATTTATGTAGGTAATAATCTTCAGTGTTTCTAATAGTCAAGTTGTACTGGTAACGACAGCGACTTAACACCGACTGTTGACTACTTGCCCTTTCAACTTTATCATTTATTTTATAGTAAAAAAGATTCAAAATTATTAATTAATTTTTTTAAATTTTCCAGTGCGGTTGAAACAAAAATTCTCTTTATTTTTGAAAATGTAAAAGTAGCAGCTAGTAGAGGGTTCAGCATAACTGGGTGTGCCGCAAGTTCGCACCGGTAACGGTAGCCCTCTCAAAAGAAAACGTTGATTTTTGAAATTGCCATTGAACCTTCAGTAGTCGTTCATACTCGAACTTAATGCAATATCTGTAGGACGAAATAGTGAAAGTGGAGGGATGCCCTGTCGAAATACTGAATTCTGAAAATATCAGTTATCAATTAGTTAATTAGTTATCAATTTATGAGTCCAATCTTCCTACTAATCCATTAATATTTGAAGGGAAAACTGGAAAAGGAATTTGAAATTTCATTATATTCATTATGAGTAAACGAAGAAAGATTGAGTATGTAAAACATATTGGTGCTTGTGCTGTTTTTTATTGTTTAATGACGTATCTGAAAATCTGAATATAATGTGTACATAGTTTTGCCACATAATATTGCAATACAAATGTGATGTCAATAATAAGCAATGCTTATAATATAAGCATATAATAATACAATTTTAGGAAAATCACCACTGTGAATGGTTTGGCTAGTTTGGCTTCGATGAAAGACATCGAGAAGGAGCTGGAGTGTCCCGTCTGCTATGGGATTCCATTGCCACCCATCTACAGCTGTGAGAAAGGTCACATCGTTTGCAATCGGTGCCGACCCAGATTGAAGGAGTGCTCCCTCTGCAGATCACCCTTCACAGTCTCCAGGAATCTCAGCATGGAGTCCATTATTATGTCATCCAAATTCTACTGTAATCATCGAGATCAGGGTTGCAAAAAAGAAATGACGGCCGAAGAACTCCAGAATCATCACGACCACTGTGCCTTCCAGTAAGCTACAAAGCAAAATGAACAATACCATAATATTATTGTGTTTTACAGGTTACAGTTTTAGTTTAGTTGATTTTTTACGCTAACGTATCATTAAATGTTAGCGACAACGACAGCGGTGTCGGTATCGGTATGGCATAACTCGCTGTGCTAAACATTAAAAAAAAATGATATTAATGCGTTGATTAAACTAATCGTAAGATGCTGAAACTAGCGCAACTATGAAACACAATCCACTAATACCAATCTTTGCCATAATAAACTTGAGTTATATTTTTGAACACAATTTTCAGGCCTACAGAATGCTATTTTTCAAGCTACAACGGCTGCATTAAGGGCACTTTAGTGTACCTCCCGGACTATGTCAAGCATTTAGAGGACCATCACAAGTATAAAGTTAAAAGTCCATGTGTCACAGGGAGCAAAATGCATGTTTTTGAAATATATTATGTCATTCAAGGCTCTCGGAAAGGTATAGTAATCTACTAATCACGGTCCAAGTCTAAGAATTAATTTATTAATTGTAGCAGCATATTCTTTCAACTTTATGAGGCACGGATCCAGGGGATGGGCAACAGAGTCAAACAAACATAGGGGCATTTAAAATTTAAGCTACAAACAAAAATCGCTATCTAGATTAATATTAAAATATCATCATTTTGAAAGCTTGTAAATAGAGCATTTTGCAATTTTCAAAAACAAATGAAAAATTTTGCACTTTTCAAACATATAAACATGGAAAAATTTTCAGTTTTCAAAAATAATCAAATAAAACATTTTGCAGTTTTCAAAAACAAGTAAATAAAACATTTTTCAAAAACAAGCAAATAAAACATTATTTTCAAAAACAAGCAAGTAAAACATTTTCACTTTTCAAAAGTATACAAAATAATACAAATGGAACATTTTACACTTGTAAAAAAATTTGTAATAAATTACCATTTTGCGCATCTGTCTCAAGGTCTCCTCAAGTGCTTAAGTAGTATTAATTATGTTTGTAACATAGCTCATTTTAATTCTAGCTTAAATTCCGTATGCTCTGTCAAGCTCTGTTTTGATTCTTCAATTCTTCACTCGTGATATGTATTGCCGACCCCAGACAATATCTCCAGATCCGCCCCCTTAACTTAATAACCATTTCAATTTTGTATCTTTCTGTACTTTGAATTTTGATTTTCAGCCTTTTTTGAAAACTTGTGTGGTGACTGGAGTGGGACATTAATGAAGTTCAACAAGAGCGTATTTGTTGGGGATGTGTTTAGCCGTGGATCCTTCCTGTATTTCAGATTAGCTCTCATTGGGAATAAGGATGAAGCTGCCAAGTATCGCGTTAAAATTACTCTTCAGGGAATGAATAATAGTAAAGTAAGTTTTTTTGCGGTTTTATAAAAGCATTTTGCACGCGTAGGCAGTGGCTTCCTTTTTAATTGTAGCGAAAGGGGAGCTATTAGTACAACTACATTTTTAATTAATTCATAGCTACCCTTATACGAGTTGACCAAAATGGTTCCTTCAATCCAAGATCTTCAAGTTAAAAAGGAAATGTCTTCAGAAGATTTCCCAATTGCAGCAGTGTCAAGAAATTTAATTGAGAGCGTCGGCAGCATCGATATGACTTCCAATGCTCCATATGGTAATCTCAAATGGCGGGTCATTTACGAAATTCAAATCGCCAAAGTAGCAGCGCAGAAGTAGCTAATTAACTAATTACTAATTAGATGTATCAGACTATACAACGATTAATATTTACCAACGTCTATAAATTGTGTTGTATTTTAGGCATGATTGTTTTTGTTTTTGTCTTCTATATGCATTGCAAGAGCTAAGTGTAAAGTGTAAGGCATTAAGTAATTAGGGCCGACTGAAATGTCAGTGTGAGGTGAAAATGTGCAATATGACTGTGTCCGTAATCCGTAATGTTAATAATTAAATTTAGGATTTATATAAAATTAATTTAAACTTTTTGTATAATTATGTACCGTATTGCTCCAAATAGAAGCCGGGCCTCCAATAGAAGCCGGGCCTCCAATAGAAGCCGGGGGGTAACGGGTGTAAGTATAAATACAAGCCGGGCCTCCAATACAAGCCGGGCCTCCAATGCAAGCCGGGCCTCCAATACAAGCCGGGGGTAAAAAATAGCTATGGATGAGACTAGTGTTTCTTTTGACCAAGTTGCACTAAAAAGCACTAACAATATTATTATAGCAAAGAATGTAATGCCTGAAAATAATGAAAAGTTGTCAAAAATAAGGTAACTTTAAGTTTTATTTTTGGTTTCGAAAAACATAATTTTAATACAAGCCGGGCCTCCAATACAAGCCGGGCCTCCAATACAAGCCGGGGGTAAAGGGTGCTGTTTTTAATAGAAGCCGGGGGCTTCTATTTGGAGTAATACGGTAATTGTGTGATACTCTACGCTTGCTTGTATTCTATTACATTACCAATTGCCAACAATTCAGTGTCTATCTAATGAAGTGCGAAATAAAAAGTAGTAGAACCTATTAATTATTATATATTTATCTCGTTAAGTTAAGCCCATACAATCATTTCGAATAAAATTCATTAAATTGATTACGTATATATATTGTCGTGAAGAACCAAAATGATCCAAATTCATTTTTAGCTAAAACCAATGTCCGCTATCTACAAAAATAATTTTGGAAAATATTGAAATATGTCTTGAAACTCTTGAAAGCATGTAAATAGAACATTTTACACTTATGAAAAACATGCAAATCGAACATTTTGCACTTTTCAAAAACATGCGAATGGAAAATTTTGCACTTTTCAAAAACATGCAAATGGAACATTTTAACACCTTTCAAAAACTCGTCATTAACATTTTACGCATGTTTCTCATTTTGTTTTTATCGCATAGCTCATTTTGATTCTAGTTTAAATTGGATATAAGTCATTTGGTTCTTCACAGGCGATATTATTTTACTTAATACATAAAAATATGCTACAATTGCAAGTAAAAATGCATACCGTAAAACTTCCAATAAAAGCCCGCCTCCTATAGAACCCCGCCTCTAATAGAACCCGGGTCAAAAACTATAAAAATGTTAATAAAACCCCGCCTCCAATAGAACCCCGGGGTTGTATTCGAAGTTAAAGCTGGCGTTTTCAACGTTGTGTGTTCTAATATAGCCCCGGGGTTGTATTAAAAGATACTGCAAAATTTCCTAATTGTACGCCTCAAAAACAAGTGTTCTAATATAGCCCCGGGGTTGTATTAGAAGATAATGCAAAATTTCCTAATTGTACGACTTAAAAACAAGTGTTCTAATATAGCCCCGGGGTTGTATTAGAAGATAATGCAAAATTCTATTATTATTAATTCGGTATAACTTTTGTGCACTTAGTATCTACTCCATTCAAGAACAGAACCCCGCCTCCTATAGAACCCCGCCTCTAATAGAACCCGGGTATCAAGACTGAGTTGAGTTAATAGAACCCCGGGGTTGTATTGGAAGTTTTACGGTATGTCTATTTACTGTCGCAATATATACTAATTTAACTAATTTTATGACAATTATCAGGTAATATAATTATCAGGGATATTATGCAGTACATTGATTGTAATGCACTGATTGTGAGTGAGTTGTACATAGTTTGTGTACTAAACAACTATACAGATTAATATAATATCAAACGGTTAAATACTTATTAAAATAATAGAGTAAGTAGCTATTTCCTGTGTTTGTATATTTAAGGGTAATGTAAAATGTATTGGTTAAGTTGTTTGGTACATCGTTAAGAGCACATTGGTAGTCTCAGGGAATTTTGACGCCCATTCAGTATATACAATACTCAATTATAACTTGAATAAATATTTGCATTAGATGATAACATCTGGACCAAAGCTAGAGATCTGTTCAGCCGGAATTAGGTTATTATTAACTTGTAAAGATTCTTGAATCGATGGAGTTCTCAAAGCAGGAGGACCGATGGAATCTTTAATGGGCAGTGTCTTTTCTGTTAAATTAGGCAAACACGTAAAGATTTAAATATAATGCTTTTAATTTATGTAATTTAATTGAAGGTAATTAACTAGTATTATACTTCAAGTCGCACGTTTAGTTTAAATTGAGTGAAAGAGTAAAATAAGGTCTCAGAGAATATACTTTTCTTCATTATAGGTATTTCACTTGACGTAGTGCTTTTCTTGAGTAACCTTGTGAAGGCCACCACGAAAATACCCGCAAGTCAGATTATTTTTTTGATCATCGACCATTATAATTTACTATAATTAAATTCCCTAATTCAAAATTCAATAACCCACTATTTGTTAATTTTATTAATTAATGGATAATATATGTATCAAATATAGAATTACCTGATTTTAATAATTGATTTAATCGTGCCACATAGGATTTAATGGGATATAAAGCCATTTCTTGCTCTGAGAGTTTGCTCTGAATTATTTTGAAGGAGTGGGTACCACTGTTAAAAAGTCCGTCCACAGCTGCTCTCACGTCGTTAGGGAGTTTCCGCACTCGGGCTTTCTTCTTGTCGTTGTTGTGGTGAGTGTGTTCCAGGGTGGTTTTATAGATCTTAACTTCCAAACCACCACGCGCCCCAATAATTTTATTAGTTTTAGCTACACTTTCACCACCCTCAATTTGATTATTGATTCCTCCCTTATCAGCCATGTTCACTAAATTGTTGGGAAAATCACAGTTGTCGCTATCACCATCACTGTCGTCGTCGTCATCGTTGTCACAAACATTAATGTAAAGTCCACTTTTACATTTATTGTATTTATGGGATTTGCATCTGTAATAAATCTTTTCCCCTTCATTTGTAGTTGCTTTCCGATTGAAATAAACCCATTCACCCTCTTCTCTTATAAAATCTCGGGCTTCCTCAAGTGTAGATACTCTACAAATTAATTTGTAATCTTTTTTATAGCGGGAACGCTTACGCGAGACTTCTTCGGAATTCCCTAGATCTACAACGCCAGCGCCAGCTGCTTCTAGCTGATTAGACTGAGATTCCCTCTTTCTGGTATGTCTTCTAGTTACCTGAATATTGAAAAATTTACAGAGAAGACAGAGATAAAAAAAATAAGAAAAATTCTTTAAAAGTTTAATATTTTTGCAAATGAAAAAATACGAAAATCAAAATGATATTCTGAGTTCAACATCCTGAAGCTCATAATATTAAATAATTAAATACTCATAAACAATTAAAGACATCGTAATCTACTCACCCTCTCATTACGCTGCCTATTACAGGGGGAAATATTTTGGGCTGAATTCCCGTCACGTGACCTACACGGTTTAAAGGCTTCTACACCGCTTTGCTTCGTAATCGTATTAGGTAATGGTTTGCTTGAACCTGAAATTGACAAAACTATTGATGTAATTTCGAAACGTTGAATGGAAAATGTATTTGAAGTACGTTAGGTATTTGAAATTACACTGATTTAAATAAATATAGAATTTATTTTACTTTGACTTCATATTGTGCATTATAGATAATACAAAAAGTCATTACTTCGAGTAGTAGGCGTCGGTAAATCCTTAAGGGCAGCGGTTGATGTGGTAGCACCCTCTGAAGATTTAGAATTACGTGAGGAAGGTGACAGTTCTACAATGCCATCCTCTTCACAGTCTTTTCCCCCAACGCCGGCAGCTTCTTCATCATCTGTGACACCTCCAATATTTTCCATTTCCGTTCCATCATCCTCATCGTCCTCCAAAACTTCAAGTTTTAGTATAGGAGCACCATCCCCTTCACTAAATGCCTCCGACACCACCCGATGCAAGCGTTTAGTTGGGGCTGAATGTGATTGATCCATTCTATTCTGAAAATTCAATAATGGATAAGAAAAATACATAATGTACACAAATTTCACGTAATTATGTAGCCGTAAAACTACACCTCATTATGCTGAACTATGTGTGGCTATTAACAAATAATTATTTCACAATAATTATTGCGGATTCGTAATTAAGTAAAAAATGTATTCTACTAGTTATGATAACAGATGACGATTTTTTTACTAACTGACGAACTGACCTGTTGATTTCGACTTTGACCTGCTGAATGATCTGCAAGATTTGACTTTAAGTTTGAACTTAATTTTTGCCGATGTACATTTTGAGATGTAAAGCAATTATCCAGTTCTGATAGTTTGGAGCCAAGGAAAGAGTTGGCTTTTCGGAGTTGACTAAACTCAGTGTAAATTCTGTATAAATCACTGAGGACCAAATAACAAACGAAGCATATAGGCACAGAAGATGCAGACAGCTCAAAATCTTTCAATGGGTTCACCAATCCAATGTAGCTGTCATTATTGTCCCTGTCCCGGCTGTCCGTGTCCGTGTCAATGACATTATTCCTAACCCGCGAGATTTTCTCCAGAGCTTCGAAGTTGAATATCGTGGAAAGAGCATGAGGAATAGGGATCAATTCTACGGTGGCTGGTTTGAACGGTGACCTTACGCGACTACTACAATTTAGAGTGTAGAATCCTGACCGGTACTGGTTCTCGTTCTCCGTCTTCTCCGAATCCAAGTCTACAGAACAATTTATGCAACATTTTCTTCCTGGATCTCGATCAAACCGGCTCATTTTTGTTTCAATTATCTTCCGAGTTTTTAAAAAGTCCAACACCAAATATTTGCAAAACTATAATGATAAAACCTCAACTATTTTTGACATAACACAGCCTATCAACTTTTGACTGTTGACTGTACTGTCAACTGTAAAATTATTGACTGTATACGCTGACACCTGAATCCTGATGGGATTCTCTAATGCCTCGGTTCTCTATCAGATTCAGTCAGTTAAGTCAGTCACATCAACAGCAACTGAGTTATAATTTAAGTCTCGTTTTAAAGTCACACTATTATAATAACAAATTATTAAAAATTATAAAATGCCAATTTGAATTTCCGTAGAACGTTTGAACTTTAAAATAGTTGAGTAATTCTAGTCGATAGTAAAATAGTATTTCACATGATGCAGAATAATCAGAGCAGTAAGCTGTGGCCGTGAGCAATTCAATTCTTTAATTGTTAATTCGCAATTTGTAAAACATTTTAACTTAACTACTTGTAAGCGTCTTACTATTGTACCGTACGCGTACCTTCAACATTCAAGTGCTTGCCTGCAACTGCAGCTTGAATCACAAAAAATCGCAAGCCGCTGCAAAGGTATTAAATATATACATACTCTAATTTTAAAATTAGCGCTAATAAAATGTATAGTAAAAAGTATATCTGTATAATGATCACTTTGCTTCTTCAAGCAAGTATTTTTTTAAAAATTAAAAATTAAAAATTCTTTATATAAAATAATTCTTAATTCTTGTTTTATTTTTAAAGCTGGGTGCTAATTCTAATAACATAGGGACTAGGGACTGAAGGAACTTTTACTTACTTGCTTTACTGGAGCAAGGGGTGTAAAGTACTAAAGTGGTAAAAAAAACTCCCGCTCGTTGGTGGTTTAAACAAACAACCCCAACCCCAACCCCTTGTTTAACGTAAAACTACAACTACAGGTAGAAGGTAGAATATATTATGATGACAGGCGACAGGGAAGATGAAGATTACTGATATTCAAGGAAGATACGGCTATTAAAGTGTGCGTCGGTGTGTGAATAATTGCATGCAAGCGTGAAGGCAGATAGATGTGTTAAACTAAATATCGGTCATACTGCTGTGTCTGTGTGTGTATACTATGTACTGCCCTAAAATATGTCAGAGTATATAGAAGATTGTATTTAAATTCAAATCACAGCTGAACTGAACTGAAGATAGTAGGGGTGGAGTTTTATAAGTCAAATTAAAAAATGGCAAAGGTAAAATTTCTTTCTTTGGTTCAAATCAAAATTGTTTGAAGTTTTTAAAAGTGTAGGTTGTGAAATATTATTGGTAGATGTAGATTTATTACATATGCCATAAGTAACAGTAGCTAACGCCGGCTTAGCTTATCTGTTTATCTGGATATGTGAAGTTCTAAATTATTTGCTATAGTATTAGGTATATTTTTGTGCTAATTAATGTGTACCTTGATTTTAATAATTATTATTACAGATACACGATGTGACAGATTCAGATAATAATTCAGCGCAGTTTCGTAGTTTAAACGATTTCCTGTTATCACAAAGCCGCTACGAGGCTCCATATATTTCAAATTGGACTGATTTTAAAAAGTGGATGAGTAAAATTCAAACTAACATAATTTACTACCAGAGAAACTACACCCTTGTGTTCATCATCATTTTCATTATTTATAGGGTAAACGCTACTATTTTAATTTTTCCCATTTAAAGTCGAACTGTATTAACCAAACGTAAAAATTAAACTGTATTAATTTATAAGCCTGAATTTAAAAAGTTTAATTCCATAATGCTTAAACTACATAGTTTGCTGTGTGAAAAGCTAACTATTATAGCGAACGAACGATAATAAAAATCTGTAATTAAATCCAACTAAATTAAATATGTCTAAATAAATAAAACTTTTCTTTCATAGTTCACATTTTGCAGCTCAGTCAGTCCTACGAAAATGCTGTCAACTTGGGCAATAGTTACAGGAGGGGTCTTTGCCTTCACGAGACACCCACTAATTTCATCCGCGGCCTTATTTCTTGCACAGAATTGTATCGTTCATTACTTAGGGGATGGATTCAGTGTTTACAAAAATGTAGTAACAATTTGGATCGCAGGTGAGAAATAAAAGATTACTATCTCTCTTTACTAGTAGATTATTAGTAAGGAAGGCGAAGGGCCCCATAATTAATTCAATACTTAATTTATGAAATGTGTATTCTAGCAACATTTATCCATGCATCCCTACGAACGCCTCCTTTTCCCGTGGTTAACATTCCTAATCACAGCCACCGGGCCATTTCTACGGCGAAGAAAGTTGGAAAACGGAGAATAGCAACAAATATTATTGCTAATAATTAATGACTATAACTATTTTTGCACTGATTTCTGTAATTTTTAATTAACGCTGTTTTTGTTCAACTGATATTTAGTAATATTAAAATCAAAGTAAAAAATGAAGTACTTAATTGATGAATGTTATGCCATGGATGGTAATATGGCCGTGATAATCACGCGACTGGATGGATTTAATATTAGCACTAGATTAGTAGATACAATATAGAATAACGTGGCGCATAATATAGACAACTTAATTTCCAAATATGTATTTCTTTTGACTTCAACACTATTTCAAAAATTATTTAAAGTTTATTTCATCTTATGTGTATATCGTATGCGTGCAATTGTATTTTTAAATATAAGGGTAACTCTAACGTACTAATAATAAGTTGATCAACTATAGGTAGTTCCCATATAATTATACATTTATCTTATCACCTTAGTATACATTACAATTTCATCTGTGAAGAACCAGAGTGACCCATATCCATTTTTAACTAAATACGAAATGTACTATCTGACTTTCTACAAACAATATATGAATATCGTGTAATCCTTAAGGCATGTAAATAGAACATATGGAACTTTTCAAAAACGTGTAGTTAGAACATTTTGCACTTTTCAAAAGCGTGTAATTAGAACATTTTACACTTTTCAAAAACGTGTAAGTATAACATATTGTACTTTTTAAAAACTGATAATTAAAACTTTAAGCATCCATTTAAATTAGTGTTTTTTTTAATTAAGTAGCTCATTTTAATTCTAGCATAAATTTGAAATGGGTCATTTTGGTTCTTCATGTAGACGATTTGGTTCCTTTATTTAAAACTTAATTAATGCGTATAAATAATGAAAAATGTGATAGTGATACTTAAACCCGTGACTGAAGGTACTGTTTATATCGCAGTTACTGTTAACCCATATTTAAAAAAAAATAAATTAGTGCTACTATCATAGATCTAATAGTATTGTATACAATGTAAGCATGTGCATATAAAACTACTTGTCACTATCTCTGTATAAAGAATAACACAAAATGTCAAAATACACGTACGCACAGCCAGTTTCTTGTCATATACCTTTTGTACTAAAGCCTAAAATAAAAATAATACACATGTATTCGTGTAAAAATCAATTAATGATAAAATAAAACAAAATCTTACATGTAATACATATATTATCATGTATTTATTATATTGCATACTATTCATTGTTAAACTAGATTTCTAATTTATGCATTTAGTAAAGTAGTGGTTACAGGATTTTATCGTACTTTATTACACGGTGAAAAAACATTGATCATCGTCTAGAATGTCGACTGGTTCCACCTCCCACATCCCTTTTTACCAGTTTTTGACTCGCCAAAATTTCGCATCGAACTAAATGTCTCTTCACTAAACTTCTCCGGGTGAAAGTTCGTTGACAGACGGGGCAGGGGAATATACGACTATCGTTTGAATGTTTCTCTCGAATGTGTCGATAAATACTACTTTTTGAGGAACAAATGGATTTACAATGTTCAAAAGTACACACAAATCGTCCCTTGTGACGAGGTGTGGGTTTTCTTTGCATGTTTAATTTTCCTATTAAGGCTTCTTTATCACGCTCGTTGACACTAGCCCTGGTACTCGCACTGGCACTGGCACTGGGATCCGGACGATGATGGGCAGTATTAGAAGAAAATGTATAACCTGCAATAAATAGGTATTACATATAGGCATTTAGTTGAAATAAATCATTAAAATTCAGATTATAGAAAATATAAGTCATTATCATTGCCTAACGCATACCAAATGTAATGTGGAATTTAAATTATACATGAATCTAACAAACTGCAGTAATTATTAAATACATTTCTTGCAAAATGCAAACCCAATCATGCCAATTTAAACGATTTCAAATCAATTAATGTCACGATCAAAAACTACAGGTACATATTCATTTTGCAGTCGAAGCTGAAAAAACTCTACCCACTATTGAATGAAAATAACTATAAGACAAAAAGCGTTTTTGTGATGTAGGTACTTAGTATTTTATATATCGTCTGTGAAGAACCAAAATGACCCATATCCATTTTTAGCTAAAAACAGTATCCTGTACATACAAAATTTTTCCATTCAAATATGTGTTGATAGCATTTAAAAAAAATTTTGCCATTTTCAAACAAATGGAATTAGAACATTTTGCACATTTTCACAAACATGGAATTAGAACATTTTGCACCTTTTTAAAAACATGAAATTAAAACATTTTGCACCTTTTCAAAAACATGAAATTAGAACATTTTGCACCTTTTCAAAAACATGGAATTAGAACATTTTGCACCTTTTCAAAAACATGGAATTAGAACATTTTGCACCTTTTCAAAAACGTGGAATTAGAACATTTGGCGCCTTTTCAAAAACATGGAATTAGAACATTTTGCACCTATCCAAAAATACGTAAATAGGAAATTTTACACCTATCCAAAAATACGTAAATAGGACATTTTAAATTGCTGAAAAACATGAAAAAAGAACATTTTACGTTTTCAAAAACTCTTAATTTACATTTTACGCATGTTTCTCATTTTGTTTTTATGACTTAGCTCATTTTGATTCTAGCTTAAATTGAATATAGGTCATTTTGGTTCTTCACAGACGACATATCCAAATTTTATTCAATGGAATTATATATTACATAGGTATACGTACAGGTAGATTGTACATACTTCATTTTATAAAAATTATACATATAAAAAAATATATACTATATATTATATACCTACTTAATAACACAATACTTTAGATTCTCACATTATTACTTAAGTAGCATTTGATCTGACGAGGTATTTATTAAGTAATACACTCGTTTTCATTATTTTTCGCCATTATTTTTACATAATATTTTTGCGAAAACTAAAATAAAATAATGACCTTACACGTATGATCCGTATAATAATAAATTGTAAATCATGAATTAATTGTAACTTTGATTACAACAAGTAAGTAATTACTAGAGAGGCGATTCTAATTCAAAAATTCGAAAAATAACTCTGGCATCATTGACAATTGACAGTGACATTGGTATGTACTAATGATATTTCACATAGAACTGCTGGGAGTAAAGGTCAACGTGGATGTGGCTTGAGCCGCCAAGGCAGATTCACATTTAGTCATATGTTTCTTTCCAAAACTCGCCCGTGTAAATTCCTTAGCGCAGTAGGGACAGGTGAACTCCTTAATAAAGTCTGTGTGTTGCTCTTTAAAATGTCTTTGTAAACTACTTTTAAGTGTAAAAGTGGAATGACAGTCGGGATGTGGACAGATGAGAAAGCATTTATCCGCATTTTTTTCAGCATCTTTCTTTCGTTTGACTCGGACTTGAAGTCGACTACCAATTTTAGGGATTCGCTCTGTTGTTGAATTGAAAATGACGGGTTGTACTGGTACTGGTATTTGAAATTCTACACCTGGAAAACATATTAAAAAGATATATACTATAGTTAGCTCGTTGCTTTTTTGTTCTTGGGACAATAATCTAGAGATAATTAACACCAACACTTTGTGTATACTGCATTCCTTTAGAATACAAAATGCTTGTTAATATAAAAATAATTTTAACATAATTAGTTTAACATAATAGTTTCAGTATTTTAAAGTTTTAGGTTTATTTAGGTATATCGTACATCGTCTGTGAAGAATTAAAATGATCCATTTCCAATTTAAGCTAAAACCAAAATAAGCTATTTAAAAAAAATTAAACAAGATATTGGTAAGTTGGTAAGTATATAGTATAGGTAACAAGGGCTTTAGCTCTTGTTTAATGGCAGCCCTAACAGCAAAATAGGACAGTTTGAATGTTAAAAACCTGCGTTTATTGTTAGTTATAGTCAATTTCAGTAAAACAGCCAAAACTTAAAAATTGAAATTTTTGAATTTCCCACTGATAATTATTTGAATATTGTGTTAACTCAAGATTTCGACCGGTCACTCAATAAACTGAGACTAATATATAATGTATCATTCGAATGGTAACAATTAGGCAAATCTAAATAACTTGGTGTGGGCGCACAATCGTTATTAGTTTTTAAATAGTTTGGAAAAACATAATTGCAAATTTAAAAAAGTTAACGGATTGTGTCGAGTGATATATCATTTGAAAGCTTTTCAAAAATAAGCAGACACCATTTTTTTTGTTTTTTGTTACCCATACAACACATTTTTGGTGGCATTTAAAAATTAAAAGACCATTATTTTGAAAACGTTTTGTTATAATGGAGGCTCATTTTGTTATTTGAATTCTACTGGTGATTAGCTTTCCAATGATATATGGGTCGATGAAATTGGTCCAGTATCGCAAAATTTTCAAAATTCCGGTAAATTATGTATATAGGTAGGAATTACATGTTTTAGAAAAGTGCGAAATTTTTTATTTACGTCTTTTTGAAAAGCGTAAAATATTCTATTTGCATGTTTTAGAAAAGTATGAAATTTTCGATTTATTTCTTTTTGAAGAGTAAAATGTTCTACTTGCATCTTTTAGAAAAGTGCGAAATTTTTTATTTACGTCTTTTTAAAAACTGTAGAATGTTCTATTAATACGTTTTAAAAGTTTCAAAGTTGTCTATTTGCAAGCTTTTATGATCATATGGTTATCCTATTTTTTTTTGCAGATATTGAATTTGGTATTTAGCTAAAAATGGATTTGGGTCACTTTGATTCTTCACAGTCGATATCTATAATTTTAATTTTTAATACATACTCTCGTTTGTCTCTGTCTCTTCCAAACTCTCACTGTCTTTCATCTTCCTTCCAGGATAATTTACAAATATTTGGTGCTGATGTTCCTGCAGATAAAAATTGATAAATATATACCAAAATGTATCTGCTATATATATGTGTAGCAAATTTTATAAAATCGAGCAATTATTTAATATTGGTATTAGATCAGATTTTCCTGCTTTAATTTTTTGCAATAATTCTGCTGCTTACCAAGTGAAAAATGTGACTATTCCATCCTTGCCTCTTTTTAAAGCTTCTGGGTTTCTTTTTTTTACAATTTGGATGAAGGCATTTTATTTGCCCACCACCTCTGTCATCTCGCTCGACAAGTTTATACAGTGGAATCAAGTCCTGAGGCATTTCCATGGGCTTGGACTGCGGTCTAAAAATGACACGCTTTGACTTTCCTATAATATATTGATTGAAAGACAGCAAGAGTAAAAAAAACGACTAATTCTACTGAAACTAATCATGTCATCTGTTAATGTCCACGTGACACCAGCACAAGATGTGTTCTATTTTTTTTGTATAATCACGAGATACATAGAAATTTTTCGAAACACCATTTTTGCCTCCCATATGTCTTTTTGTAACTGCAACTGCATCTTGCAGATGCAGTAGCGGTGTCAGGTAACCACTGACTAGTCTACAATTTAAATTAAACGGCAGGTATTCAAGGAGGTGTAATTATAAATGTAGGTAGGTAGGTACCTATACATAATTTTATTATAGTATAGACGCGCGAACCGGGCGAACGGCCAGTTATAAAAAAAAACCTTAGACATATTATGCACTTTTTAGTATTCGTTTCATAGTAGGTGACAATGAAATTAGCAACTTTGGAGAAATAGAAGTGGGTGCGTAATCAATCTGCGTGATCAATCTTTTTGGTTCGGAATTACTGAAGGCTGAATTTGGAATTTAATCGTTGACCCATCCGAAATATCTGTAGATTCTTCGCTCACAAGAGCCTGGAGATGAGATTGAATCTGTTGCAATATTTCCGAAGTTAGCTTATCTGGTCTAGTCTGGAATACCAGCCTAAAACCTTCAACTGTCTTGAGTACTTTTGCTACAAGTTCCGTTGGTTTCGACGATGAAATCGGAGTTGCTGCTGAAGCTAAGGGAGTTGGTGCTCTTGCAAGAGGAGACTTGCGGTTCAATAGGGATGGTTCACCTACTACTACTACTGTGCCACTATTAACTACCGGGACAGCAGAAGGTTTGTTGGAGTTGACCTTGGAAGTAATACATTTCTTCGGCGCCGTTGGTAAATCTGTTTCTTTGGTTCTTGGGTCACCATAATATGACATAGAGCTTGCTGGTAACCGAGCTGCAGGACTTTGCTGTTGTAATTTTCATTTTACATTAATGTTAACGTGACTATCGCGTCTGGGTGTTTGACGTTTGTTTGGACGTTTGGAAAATTATGACCATCACGTTTTAATTGTACTTCCGTATCATATTGTTCACTTATGAGATCCGCTGCGTTATAGACAGAGGCCGTGTCCCCAGTAGGTGCTGCAGGAGTTTTAGTAATAGCAGAAACGGCAGTAGTTGTTGTTGTTGGTGATGGACACGATGGTTCCCATTTATTAGGCAGTGTGTCAACTTCTTGGCACAACGAATGATTATCAAATGAAATTATGTACATGATGGACAGTTTTAATGAATGCAATGTATTCGCTATAGTTATAATACTTACATATTATACGTGATAATATAGTTGATGATAGAAATACATATAACCGTTTAATCGGTAATCAAAATTAATTACCTACAATTATCGAGTGATAATGATTCAGAATAATAAACGTGTGGGCACGCACGCAAATTTCATAATACTAAAAAAAGACCACCAAAGACGACGAACGGAAACTTGACTCTTAGGTATTTGAAAAACTAATTAGGTATATTTTGACTATGACTCCTAAAAGGCTACGGCTACGTAAGCACATGCAGAAATCTTTGACGTTAGTATAGGTATGCAATTTGATTTAAACTGTAATTTAAATATGTTCAAATATTTTACTTTGAGTGGCTAAAGGATCCATATTATGGTCACCAGCTGAAACGGAAGCGTAATTCCCTTCAGCTATCGACGCTAAATGAAATGAAGAGGATGGAAGATCTAAGGACTCGTCTTCATAATCTGCTTGGCCTTCGCCAGCCTCTTCATCCTCCGTGACCCCGCCAGTGTTTTCCATATCCATATCTCCTTCGGGATCTAGCTCTTGATATACTTCCACTTTTACAAAATCAAGAGGCGAATCTTCAACTTCCTCCTGCAAATTTAAGCTTGAGTTTGACTCAGACTGCAAGGACATTGTGCCGACTGTTGGCGCGGCTTCTCTGAGGTTCAGACTGGTAAGCTCATTCTAGACGAATAACAAAGCAAATAATTTTAATTTATTGTAAAATTCATACACTTCTACACAGTAATTTTAATCACATCTGGTACCATGTAGTAATAAAATAAAATAAAATAAAATGCAAGGCATTAGAATATGTAATTAATTCACGTGAGTATGGAACGGTAGTGCTTGACTGTTAGTCCCCAGCCCCTGATGAGGATGTAGGTGCAGAGGTAGGTCAGAACTAATAATATTAGGCGCAGCAGCAGCAGCAGCAGCAAAACTAACACTGACCCTTGAAACAGGAACAGGAACTTGGTTTGGATTTGAACTTTGATGTGTTGAATTCTTGGTATACGTATGCCTGGAATTTGTTTTTGAATACTTTTGAGATTTCTTCAAACAATTCTCCAACTCCAATAATTTTGAGCCGAGGAAAGAGTTTGTCTTCCTGAGTTGACTAAATTCCGTATAAATTCGATATAAATCACTAAGGACTAAATAGCACACATAGCAAATCGGGACCGAGGAGGCAGATGACTCAAAGTCTTTCAGTGGGTTCTCCATCCCAACACCAAAGTAACTGTCCTTGTCAGTGTCACTACTACTGCTCGAAACTTTCTTGAGAGTTTCAAAATTGAAAATAGTTGAGAGAGCATGAGGAACAGGGATTAATTCGACGGTGGCTGGACTCAAAGGTGACCTGACACGGCTACTACAGTTTAAATTGTAGAAGGCAGACGACTGGTTCTCAGCAGTCGTCTCCAGGTCTGTTGAACAATTAATACAACTTTTTCTTGCAAATCTACTCATTTTGAATTTATTATCTCTGTCAAAGTGTCAAACACAAATAATAAAATAATTCCCAACACCCAACGACCAACGACGGGTTTTTTAAGTCTTTCGACTATTCTAAAATTATATTATTTGAAACTGATGAAAGAGAAATAAGATATGAGGTGACGAGAAGCACTCATCATGTTAATGTTTAAATAAGGATGCCGAACAATGTAGTCCTTCAAGACACTTGACTTTTCTTGAATTAGTCAATTAGTTGGCTGGACTGGAATTCGATTTGGAATTTTACGGAACCGAGACTGAAATACTGAAATTGGGATTTTGGAACTTTTTTTCCCCCTATAGACAAGTTTGAAATTGCCACGAAATGATTTCTGGTTAAAGTGTGCGGTTAGATGGCATGGCTCATATTATTAAATATGCATTATGCATACCCACCAAAATGAAAAGCCTTTTTTAATTTTTACTTAATGTATGTAATTGTAAACAATTAAAATACTATGAAATCAAAAAATGTAATGTCACTAATGTCAGTAATGTGAAATGTGAAATATAGAAATATTATTATATTGCCTTAAATATAGCGATATTAAATATAATATTATGGTATAAGGCAGTGCAAATGAAGAATTAACCAGGGTCGGACGAAGGAATTGCTTTTAGGGAGCAATTTGTTTTCATACAAAAACTACCATATTTGAATTTTATTAATGGTTTTCTTTAGTAAACTAAAATGTTGCATTTACGTGTTTTAGACACTTTAAAAAAATTTCTATTTAGTACTACGTGATTGTAAAAAGTGCAAAATGTTCCATTTACATGTTTTTTAAAAAGTGTTAAATGCTTTATTTGCATTTTTTTGAAATGTACAAAAATTTTTAATTGCATGTTTCTGAAAAGTCAAAATATTCTATTTAAATATTTAAAAAAAGTTCAAAATGTTCCATTTGCACATGTTTTGAGAAAATTCAGGCAGCGGAGACTGCCTGCGCTGGCCTCATTATCCGGCTCTGGAAATAACTAACTAAGTATATATATGTACTTAAGTAAAAAACACTTTTGACTATAATCGCAATCGTTAGGGAAGCATAGTACTGCTGTATAGTATGCAATATACAATGAGCAATGGGCAATAGGTGATTAATAAAGCAGCAAGAAAACCATAATAATGTATTCGTGCGTAAGTGATAAGTGTAAGCAAAAATTTACGTTTTGTACTCGAAATCGCGGTAAGATTTTATTAAGAAGATTCAAGAAAAAATTACGAAGTAAGTAGTCAGTTATTTACATTTATCAAAATATTATGTTTTATGTCATTTTGCTAGAAAATTCGTATTTTTTAAATTAAGATTATTAATGTCAGATTTATTGCTTTCAGCTAACACGAATAAGAGTTGTTAGACTCAACAAGTCTATCGTCTATCATAAAAGTTCAGGAGAAAACAATGTTAATTATTTAACACATTTCTATATTTTTGTATGATTAATTAGTTTAAATAATGTAGCTTTGCAAAGGTAGCATATCTACTTACAGTAGTCAACACTTTAAAAAGAAAGGTCGGGATATTGATTATTTGATTATGTTAGTTGATTATACGTACCATGTATTTCCAGTTAAGTAGTAAGGTGGTCTCTTCTAATTTTTATGCATCAATTAAAAGCGGGTTAATAGGTCTGAGGTAAAACAATTGACAGGCATAGTTGGCGGTGATATGGCGTTATAGTATAATGTAAGCACTTGTAAATAATACCCAGTTCCGGTACACGGATCTTCAATTCCTTTAAAAACCTTGGTAATTATTGCCACGTAGATTAAAGCAGCACCCGCAACGGTGCCAACACCAGAGGAAAGGCCTTAAAAAAACGGATGATATCCATGCAATGACTTTAGATTTAGACACTTCTCGTGTTTCTTGACCTTCATTCAACTCCAACGATATAGGATCATCAAACTCTGCTCGAAGTCTATCTAATCCTGGAGAGGGGACCCCCTGGAGAATCACGAATCGATTCAATACAAGAAAGTCTCCTCGCTCGAAATTTCGTATACCAAATTCAAACTGAAAAATAGTAAAAATAAAAATATTACTTTAGTTTAATTAGCTGATTTAATTGTTGCCTATAGTTAATATAAAGTTCAACCTCAGTCGAATAATTTATGTCACAAAAGAACTCTGTATGTTAGGGAAATAGATTAATTTTAAAATAGTCTATAATATATTTTTACCCCATTAAATTTTGGGTGTTCCTTTGTAGCCATGTCCATGTCCAATTCCACAATTTCCTCCCTCCACTGGTAATCTTGAGTAATTGACAAATATTTGAACCTTTCTTCCTCGTCATCTGGAGCGAGAGCGGGTCGGACGAACACAGTTTTAACAGCTCCATTTCTCGAATTTCGTCCTTGATCCCCTTCCAAATATGCATAATATTTTACATAGAACACGGCGGGGGAAATATTTTTGAGACTTAAGGAAGTCTTTGAAATAAATTGAAGGCGGTCACTCCGAGTTCCACGAAAACAGGTCATTTGCTCCCCGGTCAAAGTTGGTATCCCTTTCAGAGGTTCCGGCAGATATTTCTTGGTGGGTGCGTTGAAAAGGATCATTCTCTCTGCAAGGGAGTAACCTTCACTCATTATGTCATTGAACCCTTGGACTTTTTCTACATGGATTTTTGCTGGAGACGTTGCTGGGGTAGACTCTTGGCTCTGCTGAAATGTTAGAAGCTCCAAATTCTGAGGAACAGCAGATGATGCAGCAAGCATAGCCATTGCCATTCTAGAACTAATTGTCTGCTAAGTAGCTTAGAAAAATTGACAGAATTTATTGCACTTTTAATTTATAATCGATACTTCGAACCAACCGAACCAGTATATTACGTGTACCTCCGGAACTAATTAACTAATAAAGGTTTTATTTCTTCACACAGGACAGGCAGAGATCAGTACTATGTGACGGTAAATATTAAAAACAAATTAGTGATTACAATAAGTTGCAGCAGCGGAGGGCGCAGTGGTTGCTGCCCTGTCAGACGTCAGTCTCATGACATAATGGTAATGAAGATTACTATACGAGATCGAGTTGTATACGAAAATTGTGGGAAAGGAGTTCATATTGTTTGACTGAAATACTTGCGGACTTTAGAAATTTGACTAATGAATAATTAATTACTTAAGATTAGTAGATTTACTCTTTACTCAAGCCACTTCCCTTAAAATGCTTGAAGCCAAGCCTATACGTTAGCAAGTAGTGTCTGCAATCTGCAATATTACATATAATATGCATTTATAATTTATTATAGTTCTAGCACACGCTAATCCGCTGGTACTAGTACTGGCACTGACTCATCCAAAGTTTCCAAAGACCCAGGTTAATAACGATACTTTACATATAGTAGTTTTACATTTAGAACGTTGAATTTTTCATATATAATTGACTTTTAATAAGTTCAGCCATATAGTTATAATAAGTAACAAAATTATTAAAAATTGGCAAAGCCAACCTGTTTATTCCCGTATAAATTGCAATGCAAGCAAGCTTAATTGTGAGATCAAATAGGGACATTTAATAACAGGGGGCAAAACGAGGAAGGAAAGCATAATAAATTTCAGAGTTTCAGAGACTTCTCCAGCAAGTTCTTCACTGGATCATGAGTAGAATCACGAAATCACGACTATAAAAAAATAAAAATCTACGCTATACTTAAAATTGAAGCTTCCGAAGAATTTTCATTGAAACCACAGCAGCCATGTTTTTAGACGCTGGAGCGCTCGCAGTGATTGAAAAAGTGGTGACAATAGCCCATACTTTAAAAGTCTTTCCATTCCATTGGAAAAAAGAAATACCAGGTTTAAAATTTGATTCGTTAAAATTTAATTTAGTTTGTTATGCTTTTAGTAGCTTATACTTCACATCATATGCTTTACATTGTACTCACACATTCCTCTGTAAGATTCCGAACGGGTTTGAAAGCAACGTGGATTTTGCCCTGCATCTAATCTACGTGAATGCACTACTGAGTTTGTCAGTTACTAATTTCAATATTATGTGGAAAAACAAGGCTATGCTCCAATCGTTCAATCAGCTTCTTACTATACAAAGCATCTTGAAAAATGGTAAATAGTTTTTAGATCTAAAGGCAGTTTAGTGCCATAATTTAGCATTCAAATAATAAATATTGGCATTAAATAATATTGGTATTGGTATTTTTTAAATACACGTAGATGGCCATGCAAGAAAAACTAGAAATCCCGGAAATCCCAGAAATCCGAGAAATACAACTAGAAGCAAAAGCAAATACATGAATTTCGTTTTTCCATGGTAGTTTGTCAACACGATGATGATTGGAGCTGGAGCCTTCTTCTTGTTGGAGCCTAATAAACAATACACATTATTTTTACTTTCGGTTTCCACATAAAAATATGTTTGTACTCTACTATCTTTTCGACTGCTACGTCATGTTTGTCGTGATTTTTCTAATCAATATATATATTTTATATAATATATTTTATTCTCTATTCTTACTTTATTAATTTTTGGCTTAAGCAGACCAGGTAAGTCGAACCTTAAGGACACACTATTTAAAAAACAATTCAGTTTTAAAAAATTTTTAATTATCGAAGTCCAATTTGTACATCTTCCTTTTTTCAGAATAAGAATTATTCGAAATAGAAATGGGAATGAGGTGGATGCGTACAAAGCGTTTACGAATTTACACATCCGGGTTCAGATTTATAACGACTTCCTTTACGTCGTCTGGCCTTCCTTCATCTATATGAATCTCGCCAACCATGTTCTATTCATTTTCATCAGTGTTCGCTCCCATGACTCTCTTGGACTGGTTGGCCTATTGTTTTTTCCATCCTGGTCTGTATTTTGGACACTCGTCGAACTCTTGGTGTACTACTTGCCTGGAAAAGTTTTTGAGAACTCAGCATATTTAATTCAGACGGTGAAGGTAGAGTTGTCCACTTCAGTGGGTCGAGAAGTCTCGAAATCAGGAAGATGTGGACCGCGTCCATACTTTGGTAGGAGCTTTTCTGCATACTGCCGACGCGACGGTACTTGAAGTCTATGCGCCCTTTTGGAGTTGAAGTGGTCGGGATTATAACTTTGAAAAAATCTTCACCGCTCTTTGTCTACTACATTGTGTGCAATGCCACAATTAATATTTTACTCACAATATAAATATAAATCATATGGTACCATATTATATTGCTTTTAGGTAATAGCAAATTAATTTCAATTATGCTTCTCTAATAACAGTCGCACAGGCGAAAAGCAATTTCCTTTGTACATGTAGCAAGTTGCAATAGAAATGTAGGTTTATAGTTCGTTTTAATTATGAAATAATTACGTAGTACAGTTCAATAATATATCGTCTGTGAAGAACCAAAATGTTCCATATGCATTTTTAGTTTCAAACAAAATGCACTATTTACAGAAAAAATACATTTCATGAAAACATTTTCAAAGAGCATGTACATAGATTAAACATTTTGATCTTTTTAAAAACATGTAAATAGAATATTCTACTTTTTTAAAAAACATGTAAATAGGAGATAGGACATATTGCACTTTTGAAAAAAAAATTACGTAGGACATTTTACACTTTTAAAAAACATGTAAACAGGACATTTTACACTTTTAAAATACATGTAAACAGGATATTTTACACTTAAAAAAACACTTAAATAGAGCATTAGCATTTTGACCTTTTCAAAGACATGTAAATAGAACAATTTGCTCATTATAGAAACTTGTGATTTGATTAGCATTGTATATATCTTATTTACTGTATTTTTATTGACATAGCTCATTTTAATTCTAGCATAAATTGGAAATGGATCATTTTGGTTATTCATAGATGATATGGCAATTAAGAATGTTAACACGTACTAGTCTGAATTCTCTACCGAATTAAGCTACGTCCGTATTAATATGTAAAAATACTGAACGAACGAACATAATTTGGAACAAGTAATCGATGGTACCTACCAAAATTAAAATAACTCATATTTCAGGATTCAAAAATAAATATGAGAATAGGAGCTTAGTAGCGCAATAGCTTTAACAATGAAAAAATCATTTTTTGGCCATACTTTGAATTTATTATGGAAACGTAAAAGATAAACATATCAGTAACAGTAACAGTATCGTGCCAGTATATAGTATCCGTATGGTTAAACTAACAATAATTTACTATTGATCGACATTGAGATTTCAGCAAGCCGCAACTGATGTATTAGCAGTCACAGTAGCATAGTATAGTGGCAGTTCAGTCATATTTTTGCTGTAGCTTCGCCACAATTATCCCAATTACAATATGGCCATTAAGAAAATAAGAATAATTTACAAAAGTGAGAATAAACGTAAAAAAGGTTTACAAAAGTTTGCAACTAGTAATAATAATGTAGTCTTTTAATTTTCTTACGGCTAAGCTTGCTTAGTACATCAGCTTTATCTATTACACCCACGTATTTAAGTCTTTTTTCCGTTAAATAACATAAACTATGATCTCCTACTTAGGCCACGCTGTCTATTAATCATTCAACGACAACGACAGCCTAGACAAGCTTAGTATACTGATTAATCATTCACACAAACACATGGCGTATATATTATAATCAAATAGATTTAACTAAAAAAATACACTAAAATTATATTCATTACTTGTTCCTTCTAATAATTACATCTTACACTATATAATGACAATGGCAAATATTTACTATACAAACTAGTAAGACTTACAAACAACGCAATAAATTATTATTAAATACAGCATAAAGCGAAAAATAAAGTATACTAAAATATTAGAACAAAATTATATATTTTATCTATAACATTTTTATTAATTTACTAAAAGCTAAAATACTAAATCGTAGAAACAGAAACACATTAAACTTATATTATTACTTGTACTTACTTGGGAAATTACGCATTTAAATACATGCACATGCACAAATGAACGGGCTGCAGGCATGCGTTACATTACTGCATTTCAGGCAAATCGATTTTTTGAGATAATGAATTAAACACAACATGAGCTGTCTGATTACGGTAATTTCTAAGGGTTGCATGCCACTCTTAATCAACGTAGTAGAAATGTTAAAAGTAGGTACGGTGAGATGGACGGGTTATAAGTGAAAATATTGTAGGTCAATAAGTCGATGAGTGCGTCAAAAATTACCCTCGAACACCATACAATCATAAGCCATAATACAGTCAACAGCATGTTTTGTTGATGCAGCTCTCAGTCAGTTCTTTTGGACAGTTTGGCAAAATTGAATTTTACCAACGTTGGGCTACTTTTTTTGGTTTTAGAATGACCTCGATCAATGTCACGATTTGTCGGAGTTCCAATAACCGGACCAGCACTGACTTTTGCATTTTTAGACTTTGATGGTAGCTTCTTCCTCCCGGGTTTTCCTGGGCCAGCTTGAGAAAACAAAAATTTATTTTCAGATTTTGAAGTATGCAATTTACACAGTTTAATAAGTCAAACATAAGTCAAACAAGTGTGACACTGAAGGAGAGACATCTTCCAAATGGGTCGAATTCCAGTCAAAAATACGCAGACTAATCCATTAAAAAAAAAATTTATAGTATACAAATGTACTTACATTGACATTGACGGCCCTGACGGCGATGTTCACCGTAGTGATTAACCCGGACATGGTTGTAGCATCCATTGTAAGAACCAAAAACCTTTTCACATTTCTTGCACACGAAATGATTAGCTGATTTCTTAACTGCAAATGTAAATACAAAGACATACAATGTGAAATTCCCACTCTCGTTATTTAGTACTTTACCATTAATCAGTGTTTATTTAAACATAATTAGGTACGTATTTAGTATTTAGGTAAGTTAGTACCTACATACGCTACGCAACCGTTTGGAATGCATGTGTATGGCTAAGGCTGAGATACAGCAAAATTATTGATGACAATTCAATAACACAAGAAGATAGCACATAAATTTAATTACCACATAGTTGTTTAGCAGCCGCGAGTAAGGCGGGAGGTAAGATAGTAAATCGCAGTCGCTCAATTCTGACAGTGACTTTCTTAATAACTTCAACGGAATGGTCCGGATGTTGAAAACGCATCGCCTTGGGCAAAGAATGAATCAGCCTTTTCTCATCAGTATGAATCCTTGGGTTTGTAGATTTTTCAGCGTTGGATGGTTTTTCCGAATTGTATTTGTTGTTTGCTAGCCACCGATTCTTATTTTGCGGATTACGAATTGGTTTATCACTTATTACGTCTTCGACTGGTTTGACAGATCCCGATACTTCCACAGTCAGATCATTCACCAAACTATCATTAATGGCAACATTATCTTCAGCACTCAATCCCATACTTCTTAGTTCTTTATCTGCAAATGATAAAATCGAAGCGTTTACATATTAAATAATTCCTTACATCTCTGTGAAGAACCAAAATGATCCATATCCATTTGTAGCTAAATCCACTATCTACAAAAATATTGAAACATATATTGAAAGCATTTAAGATTAAAATTTAGAATATTTTGCACTTTTAATAAATATGTAAATAGAAGATTTTCCGCTTTTCAAAAACTCCTAATAATTAACAATTTACGCATGTTTCTCATTTTTGTTTACGACATAGCTCATTTGGTTTCTAGCTTAAATTGGATATGGGTAATTTTGGTTCTTCACAGAAGAAATGTTACATACAAATGAAGCGCTTAATTAATGATAAAGTAAACAACTCAAAGCAAGTTTAAGTTCCCTGCAAACTTACAGTGAAAGCTAACCAGGTGATACAGAGCCAACGGCTTATCCGGCAATGCTTCCTCACACAGTGTGCATGCATAATAGCAACGTTTTGGTTTGACGAAATGAGTCGGTGGGCAAGTTTCATGGGATGATAATTGATCTGCTACTCCAGACAGAATACTTGTCCCTCTTGAAACATTAACTTCTTCATCATCTTCGTTTTCGTTGACTGAGACTGGATCAAAATGATCAAGAGTCGCCAATGGCTCTGCTGCCGTAGAATCATCATGGTTTTCAATGCCAGTAGATTTAAACGGATCTTCTGCACTCGTATCGTTACCCATATAATTATTATGATGATCATCTTCAATGCAAGGGCGGGGATAATTATTTTGTTGGTTTTCAGTATCCACAGAATTATGCGGGTCTTCTACGTCCATTGAGTTAGATTGGTCTTCAGAGTCCGAAAAATTAGTTTGGTCTTCAGAGTCCGCAAAATTAGTTTGGTCTTCAGAGTCCGCACAATTAGTTTGGTCTTCAGATTCCGCAGAATTATTCTGGTCTACCGTCATCGCCACTACAGAATTATTATCGTCTCCTGTGTCTGTAACAGTAGCCTGTGAGTTATTACTGTCTTCGCTTAATTTCGCCCCAGGAGAATCATCGTCTTTGGTTACCTTCACCGTCACCACACAATCACTATTATTTTCTGTGGCCATCACCGTACAGTTATTATTGTCCTTTGTTGCCGTCACCTTAGGCTCACTATCGTTTTCGGTGACCGTCATCACAGAACTATTTTCATCCTCGATGTCCGGCAAAGGCACAACGAAATCATTGTTGTCCTCCGTCACCTTCACCGTCTCCATAGGCTCATTTTCGTCTTCAGCCACCGTCGCCATAGGTTCATTTTTGTCCTCCGTAACCGTCTCCATAGGCTCAATTTCGTCTTCAGCCACCGTCGTCACAGGCTCATTTTTGTCCTCCGTCACCGTCCCAACAGAAACAATATTGTCTTCCGTTACTATCGCTGTAGAATCATCTTTGCTTTCTGTTACCGCCACAGTAGCCTTATTATAATCGTCTTCGGTTTTCCGCACCACGAAATTATTATTTGTATCTCCTGTTGTAGCCGTCGCCATAGAACAATTATGGTCCTCGGTGACTATCACAGAAGGCTTATTGCAGTCTTCGGTGACTGCTGTCCCCGAATTATTATTGTCTTCCTTAACACCTAATATTATTTCCTCGGACCCCTCTTCCAAAGGAGTAGGAGTAGGAGTGTTCAGTTCCGTGATGACTTCACCTCCCATAGGACAAAGTGTTTCCAATTCTAGATCAAACTTCTTCGAAACAAATTCCCCGAACACTAGAGTCACTTTTGACATTGTTGATCGTTTTTTCGGCTTCGGCATTCGGCTTGTAACTACAACACTGTAAAGTAAACTATCCCCGACTTAAGGATTAAATAAACGTAACTACTACGTCTTGCCTTGCATTCTAGCCAGAAATACATGGTGATTGCACTTATTACATATTAGCTATTAGGAAGCACAAAGTGTACATGCTACAATACATAATAATTGTATATTACGACTTGCAACTTGTACAATTAATTACGAATAAATTACGAAATTCCTGTAACTTGTACACAGAAATTCGTCAATCAGCTATACAGCGGAGTCACAAGAAAACTTAAACGAGTAATTAACAATGAAAATTGAACTCGTGTCACGTGCAACGTGTGTCCGTAATTCGCAATGGTAAATAAACGTAACGATTGCGATATTATTATTATATTCTATTATTATTCTAGATCTAGTTACTTAGTGTTCATCGGAATTCAGAATATATTAACAAAACCAAAGAACTGACCTGTAATTTAATTAAAAGCTACGATGACACAAAGCGAAAGCAGCTTACTTGCTACTTCTGACAACTTCTGACTTTAGTATTAATAATATATTGAAACTTTAACACGGAAAACGGTAAAATACTACTTTAAGTACTTATAGTGTATAATATGGTAAACGGACTTTTCCTACCCGGAATTTTCCTACCCGGACTATTCCTACCCGGATTTTTCCTACCCGGACTTTTCCTACCCGGACTTTTCCTACCCACGACCTTACCTAGGACTTTTCCTACCCATGACCATGAAACAAAAAACAAGTATTACTATTTATGAGTGTACCGTAATAACGCGGCAGTGTCACACGAGTGTATTAAATTATTACTTATTTAAGAATAAATACTTCATTTAAATAAGGTTTTATAAATAATTGCGACTATTGTCTTCAATTAATTATGTTAATTTACGTAAACTATCCCTAACATTAAAACTGAAAAAGATGGTGTAAGACAACACTCAAAAGTATTACATATAATATATAATCTACATGAATTGATGAAGGACGAAAGAACAGCAAAAGATATAGGTAATAACGTTGTATTCTGTGGGTATATCTTTGTGCGATGTGTAGTTTCTTTTTTTGTACATGGGTAGGAAAAGTCCTAGGTTAGGTCGTGGGTAGGAAAAGCCCGGGTAGGAAAAGTCCGGGTAGGAATAATCCGGGTAGGAATAGTCCGGGTAGGAAAAGTCCGGGTAGGAATAATCCTACAACCGTATAATATTCGCGGGTAGCCGTAGCCGTAGGATGGTTTGTGTAGATGAGCCTAATATTGAATGTATAACCAATTTAATATTAATTTCTATTTATGTAATCAAATAGGTACATTCACAAGCGTATTAGTTGTTAGTTTGTTAGTGAGAAAATTATTGATAGGTATATAAATAATAAACTAAGGATGACGGTCTTTAATATGCACTTTCTGTGTGCAAGGCAGGCAGACGCACACTGATGACTGACTGTGACTACTACTGACTGTAAAACTGTAATAACTGCAAAAGAGCCACTTTTCTTATTTTCTTTTCTTGATCTAATAAATTTAACTATGCATTCAAATTTACTGAGTTTACATTATTCAGAAATGCGCGCGACATTAGAATTCACTTTCATTTTTTGAAGGTTTTATTTTTGTGCTGGCTCGATGTCCGTCAGATGTCACAAATACTGCCATAGAATTCAATTTAATTACAAAAAAATAATAACGCAGTGATAACATCAACATGTACTTAATTACTCACTACTTGCTACTTTGACTTAACTTGTTAAACAATAAATGCAGATTTAGATTTAACTGTAAATTGCAAATCAGCAAATCCATTTTTTTAACTAATTAAATTTCTAGTCATTGCATTGCATTTCTTCTGGCGTCGTTGATTCTTGTAATAAAGATATGATTATTTATAGTCGGAACAACCGAGGCTGATATCTGGCAAGGATAAAGCTGCCGTTTGTTTGCATGCAAAATTTATCCTTGCCAAATATCAGTCTCGGTTGTCTCTACAGTACGCACGCAATTTTTGGTGACAGCATACAATGCAATCTCATTATGAAATCTAGGTAAAAACCGGGACTGGCCGACGCCGACTGGGATTACTGATTACTGGGAACGGGACAATGGGACGCTCTTCTGGTTTTTGAATTTGCAGTGGTAAGAAAAGGAAGATTAATTAATAAGAAAGCACTGATGCAATTTCAAGGAAATCTAAAAACTAAAAAGTTTACAGCGATGGGGAAAACATAGAAATTAGGGAAGTTACACATCAAAGAGACGATATACCTATAACTTTGAAACACATGGTGCCTTATGGCGCAAGCCATCAACAACAATTTAATATTATAAACTAACTAGTAAGTACTACTTGCCAACCCATGACAGAAACTAGCAGTATTATCAACGTGTAATGACAAGTAGGCAAAAATTGATCAGTGTAATTTGGGTGTATAGTGGGTGGAAACAATAATAATTAATGGATTCTTTCCCACATACTTTCCCACATTCCCACCATCTCGACTTTTTATCCCAACAAAACTTAATATATTTTAAAATGATTTATTTTGAAATTTTTCTGATTTTGCAATTTACTTTATTCATCAAAATTATTAAATTGTATTTTTTGGCTTCGTCATTTATTGCCAAATATTATTATTACGGCTATTCAAATAAAGAAATTCAAATTATGCTTAATTTAACATTATTTCAGTTAATTTTTGCTGGCAGCTAATATGAATGGCAATTATAATGAAATTTCAGTAATGTTGAGGCATCAAAAGCTAGTTACAAATATTAATTTAGAGGAGACTAAATTCATAGCAAAATTTAGTTATTTAATTGTGTTGCTGCAATTATTATTGCTACATATAATTTTTCTACAATTGTAGAAGAACTGGGAGGCTGGTAAAAATCTGTTGACTAGTGGTTGGGAAATTACCAATGCTACATAATTAACTTCAACGACCATTGAACAATGCATTACACATTTACTATAGAATTTATTAGTTTTCCATTTCCCCAAAATTACCGACAAGTAGTAAGTAATATGTAGGAATTTTCTACTTTTTGCCAATTGCCTTTCGTCGTTATACCCCACATAAAAAATGGAGGCGGGGGTTGAAACTTGAAATCCCCCGTCCGTTTCTTCTTGTTGCTTTCGACGTTCGATTCGACTTTTGGTCACTACATATACGTTTTCCAGACGAAGGGTATAAAATACGAAGCACAGCCACAAAATGTTTTCATTGCTGCGTCGTTTTTTGGACAGTGAAGTTCTACTGCTCATACTTCTTGGTTCTTTCTCGTTCTCATTAGTCTACATACAAGACGCAGTCCTGGTGGTTAGTGATTTAACAGACAGTTCGTGAACTTCAAGATATTCATAACTTTTCAATATTTGGCATGGTGTCTTCCTTTGAAGGGATTCATTGAATGCTTCCCTGGCGCGTTTATGTGCAGAAGTATACGGCTTGAAGTTCTTGTTAACTAAATTCAAAAGTATCGGCTGGTTTTCTTGTATCAGTTTTGAGTTTTGATCAACACACACACACACACACACAGATGGATTCCAAAATTAACGTTAAGGCTAATAGTGATATTAGCAATGGAATGACAATTACAAGTGCGGAAGTTAAGGAAGATCGGACCATTTTAGAGATTTTGCTGGAACAGCCGGGAGGCCTAGTGGCTGATTACGACCCCGAATACTGTGAGAGTTGGTGGGAAATCGAAAATCAACGAAAGAAATTAATGTAAGTACTAGTAGTAATGTGTCAAAAATGGAGCGTTAAAATAATTATTGTTTACAGTTATCGGTATCAGTATAGCTGTATTTTCAGTGTCAGTATAGCTATATAAATAGGTCTAAATTATAATTCTGCTAAAATTCTATATTTTTATTGTATGTCTTGATTTACAGGGAGGCCCAGTTTCAAAACCAAATCATCACTTTCGGGAGTCGGCCGAGTGACATGGATAGGATTTTCAAAATCATGGAATGCTCCCGTTGTACTCAAATCTGTCTCCGTGGAAGCCGTTCGTGTGGTAAAGGTCACTTGATCTGTTCAGATTGTCTTGGGAAATTGAATGTATGGCAATGCCCTTTGCAGTTTAATATGAAGGATGAGAGAAACAAGTCCAAGACCAAGAAGAAGAAGAAGCACTGCAAATGTCGCATCATTGATGATCCACTGCCAATTTATGAAAAGTTTCTGGAGGCAGTAGCCGGCTGCTTGAAATGCGAATTTGGAGAATACGGATGCCCGAGGATGATGGCTCCATTGAAGCGGCGGTCACATGAGACCAAATGTTTTTTTCGGTAAGTTTGATGTTAATAATTAAGTAAGCAGTAAATTATACGATTTAAAAGTTTTCACTGATGGGTTAAAAAGTTTATTATTTTTATTTCAGCCCGATTTTCTCATGTTCCTTTGATAATTGCAATGTCATTGAACTGTCAGGACCACAGCTGATTGACCATTTGGTCCAGTTTCATAATGTGCCTTACATTGAGGCGAGCCATTTCGGGGCCAAATTTCCCTTTGGTATTCCGTTGAATGCCATATGTAAGATTTTTATTTACTAAATAACTTTTGTAAATACCTACTTTGTAAAAACTTAACAATGTTGTATGGGCTGACGCCAAATCGACACAATGAATAAATTATTATTATTATTATTATTTACTAAATATATATTGTAGGACATTTTTTACAAAATTTGGAGTATCCAATTACCAATAATAATGACGTTTAATTTTCATCCATCTTTAGATTGGACTTGTACCTTTGGCATAGTATCCAGTCATCAAATTCACTTTCTGCTTAATATGGGGATATGCGACAAGAAAATCTACTTGTGGGCCTCAACTTTGGAGGAAGAATTTCCAGCCAATGTGAATAAGTTCCATATCAAACTCACTCCAAAGGATAAAGAAAATGTAACTTGAATTTCAATATGATTTATACAATATTTTATTTTTTGTAATTTCATCGGTAAAAATCACGATTAGACCCTACACGTTAGACCCTTTAAATTTATTAAATTTATTGTAGTATGTTTCATAAGTTATTTTTGTTTTTATCACTAATTCAGATGATAACTGTTGGTTCGTGGTCCATTGAATCCCGCCCATTCAATGTTTCGCGTACATATATCATTGAAAAGGATTGGATGGCTCGAGCTGAAGAGGACTTTGCTAAATTTGTGGAAGATTACGTTTCGAAGACTGTGATTCCCCCAGTTGGTGGATCTGACGATGGCCCAAAGGGATTCCTTATTTCTTTGAAAATGGACGTTCAAATTCAAACAGGAGATGAAATGCGGCAGGCGTACGTAAATAAGGGCTACGACCACCGTTACCGTCGCCTTCACGGCAACAGCTCTTAAAATTATTAACCTTGTGAAGAAGATTGGACGAATAACCAACATTCCCCTGACTGGACTGAATCATCTATACCTAACCAGGTTCAATTAATTACTCACGAATTCTGTTTACATTGATAACCATATTTGTGATCTCGAGTAGTACAAGCGAATTAGTATTATATCTGTAATGCATTACTTAACTATAAGATTGATTGATTTTGCTAATATATGAATTAATTTATTGTAACCTACTTGCTACTTTCTGTTTAATTTGTTATTATTATTATTGGATCACACATTGTTTAAATGAATGAACTTATGCGACTTGGGGAAATCTGAATTATAATTATGAATCAAATTGTTGCATGGAATCACATAGTGCTTACGCTAGAATATTATATGAAACACCATACTTGGTCCATTTTGCTAAACACTAAACACACTTATTTTGTGTGTGAATAACTCAGCAGAAATTGAAAATAAACAGATTGATAACAAATGAGCTTCACCTTCTGCAGTTTCAGCAATACTTGCTAATTTCTTTAATTTAACATGCGCTCCCATAAGGCATCATGTATTTCAAAATTATAGGTATATCGTCTCTCAAATGTAATTTTGATGTTTTCCCTATTGCTGCTAAACTATTTAGGTTTTATAGATTTCCTTGAAATTCTTTCTTACAATTAAGTTCCCATTTTCCTTTTCTTGCCACTGCTAATTCAAATAACCGGAAAAGCGTCTCACTAGTGAAGTCAGTTTTATTGTGCTGTGCAGTGAAAAGCAACTTATAAGTGCAGTACTAAATATTTAACTAGAAAGTTAATCGTGTTTTGGAACAGTCAAATCAAAGGTAAAAGGTGAATAATGATCATTGAGTCAAAGCGTGTCTCTTGTACTTCTGACTCACTATTTTTGTTGACTAATAATAAATAATTAATTATTATTATTACTATTAATAATTATTGTACGATCAACGATAAATTGTTGCACTAGTACTAGTGATTTCGTATCTGATGGTAGACAATCACAATATACGCCGCTAATAAAGTTAAAAGTGAGTTGTTAAGGTGAATTTTAGCTATTATATTATAAGAGTAAAAGTAACCAGCACCAGTTATAATAAAATTACTGTGACTGTGATGATGTTATAATAATTATTATACTGTCCTAACTATTTGTACTACGTGGACAGTCAGTGCAGTGTAGTAAGTACACTATTAACACGGGTATGTGGCATGCAATGAAATACATACAAACTGAAACAAATAATTTCAAAGACGTCAGTGAATTCAATTACGCAATATTATGTCGCTGAAAGGCTGAAACCTATTGCGATGAAAGTAAGTAATAATTTAGTTAAGTTACATAGAGACATCTAATTTTGTGCAAAACTTACCTGCTAGAACGGATGGACGAAAATCTAAATGGAATTTAAATACCTTTAATTCCACTATATGAACAATTACTAGTCACATTAGATCCATTAATGCTTGTAGTTTCCGTGCAGGTATTTACAATTCGAGAGCGTTATTACTCAAAGTAATCATCTAATTTCCGAGGTTATTTAGGATTATTGTCCACAGTAATTAACACGTGGACATAACAATAAATGAAACAATTTTATCAGCTGCGAAGTAGACACTGCAGCAATATGTGATTAAAAACAAACTCAAGGAAATGAAATATTTACAATTTAACTCCAATTTCGTTCCCTGTAATTTACCACAAATGCAAGGCAACACGGTAGAGTAATGCAGCAATTACTTTTAAATAATACTAGATTAACAGTAGAATACTCATTAAAACTTAAGCTATGACAAAACTGATTGTGAGAGGCATAATTGCCCTACTTACAGGGAAAATGATGACAGGTCATTGTTATATTCGACTCTTCCTAGGGCCGAGGCATTGAGCCAATATAATATTGGAAAATATTTGGTAGACACACAAAAAGGTCAGATCTATTGTACGACAGCTAACTATCGTTAGTAAACGCAGTTGGCGGTCAAACATTAAATATGTATTACGTTGATACGCAGTTTACTTCACATCAGTCCCTTGCGCTTTTGTATACCTAATTCATTACTTGTGACAATGCTGACCAAAGAAGAAAGTAAACCGATTTTTTTGATATACCACCTGCTGTCTAAATTAAGTATTTTACCGATTGACATTGATCTGAAATCGGGAAAAATTACAACTAAAATAAATACTTGGAGAAAATTCCTGTCTCTTGTATATTTTGTCTTAGCTTGGATAGTTACATTGTATCAAATTGTACGATTAATTCAGTCTCTCGTCTACAAGGAACATTTCGTAATCTACGATTTCCCTATTCATGCTTCAGTAGCTATTGGCAGCTTTAGTGGATTGTTGTCCTATACATTTCTTTTTATCTGCTGGCCGGATTTTGCTGTCTCAATTTTTAATTCATTATTTGAATCTACAGATGGTATGTTTTTTGGGTTTTGGGAAATTGGGAATTTATCCGTGTAAAATTTAGCTTTCACGTTGACATGGAAAGTGATATTACATTTTGTAATGTTTTCAGTAAAGAAGAAAAGACGCTTCTTGGAATATTCTGTACTTGAAATGATGACGTTGTACATTCCGTGCATGGTTTTTTCAACAGGCTTTATTATTGTCTTATTTTCAGTATATAATCCAAAAATGAAACTCCTCCTTTATTCATCATTGGGGCCCATCTTTAAGGGAAATAATGTGATATTTACAGTTGTAATCGCATTTGAGGTTTTTATATTTTATTTTTGGTTGTCATCCTCCACCTTTGGTTTTGTTTTCCAGCTCCTATATTTTCTTAAGCTTGATGATACGTTGAAGAGTATTAAGTGTAGTTTTAAGTAAGTGCATTGAAATTATATTCGTTAGGGTACCGTCCCAGGTCGTACCTTCCTATTTCGTACCCCACCATTTGGTACCCTCGATTCGTACCCAGCGCGCGTTAAATAATTAAAAAAGGGTGAAACATAATATCTGCTCCAGTTTGAATACGGACCTTCGTACAATAATGTGAATAATATACTAATAATATTTTCAGTTTTAGTTAGTGTTGAACTTGTAGTGGGCGAGCAGAGATAAAAGTCAAAGTTAAAGATAAATAAATAGCTTAAAGGGTCGACTTAGGAAAAGCGTTATCACTCCGCCCCTATGTCGCCCTACGACGGCTACGACATAGGAAGGGTACGTCCTGGATGTTTATCATTCATAACATGCCGTGTTAAACGGTAAATGTTCAATATTTACAAAGTTCATTTCCGTAGGCACCAACATTGAAATATCCTAGGTTGTTCTTTGATAAATCATGCCCAGTATGCATAAGCTTTAATATGGCTAAGTTTGGAAAAAAGTTAGGGGCATGACTTACTAAAGTAACCCCGCATATAAATTAATTATTAATAAATACCTTTTTGTGTGTGTGTGTAGAGAATCTTCACATTTTGAAACTTCCCTTTCAACACCAATGATAGCCGTCCTTTTGAAAAAGAAATACTATCGGCGACTGATACAGCGCTGCCGGGAAATTGTGCTCTGTATTAAATTTTTCAATAAGTGTAATTCACTTCTCATTTATGCATTGAAAACAATTTTCATTGCCGCATCAATAGTTAATATTGCCTACAGTGTTAATTTTCTCACAAGGAAACCACTAGTTGGCATGCTCAGTTGTTCGATGGCATTTAATGCTGTTATTTTCTATATATTACTTTATGATCAGCCATTTAGAGTTCTCGAACAATTAAAATCCATCAAAAGGGAATTAGTTCTGCAGGTTAAGCGGGATTTGAGAGGCGGAGACAGACTTTTGTATGTCAAGAGGATTCAGTCAATTTGTAATGTGGGGATCAAAGTCGGTGTTTTTCACACGCTCGAAAGAAACTCAACTCCAGCTTTTATGTATTTCATCCTCAGAAGTTCTGGCAGGCTTTTGGTTACCTTTAGGTCACTTGGCTAGCAACACTTCGTTTAAGATCCACGTGCCAATTTACTATGATGCCATGTACTATACTCTAATTTAAAAAATGCACTATTACATAGATTAATTAAGTGTTCGATTTCAAAATTAAACTGAAAAAGATGATTGTATTCTGTGCTAAAGAATTTATACAACTATCCGAACAACTTTTTGCTTTACTCTTAAACTTTTTCTTGCTCAAAACAATTGACACAAGTGAACTGTCTTCTCTACAGACTACGAAAACACTATATATATATGTTTAAAATGTATTCAAAGCGCACATTAGTAATATGTATCAACTATTGTAGAAAATGTAAGCTGTGACCATAATAGCATATTACATTCTGAAACGAAGAAACCTGATTTTTTTACAAGCAAATAATGTCAAGTATAATTAAAGATCATTTTTATTAAAATAGATTATACCAGATGTAATGAGAAAACTATTAACAATAAATAAACACTGCGTTAAATTAAAAAACATTTGAGTTTAATCCAACAGAAATTGTATACTATTAAACTGTATATGATTGAAAAAATAACACATTTCTACTGTAACTTTTTAGATCTACGAAGGAAATTGCTTATCGACTCTGAGCGGTATACTGACTGTATTTGGTCCCTATTATCTTGGCCCACCGTATTTGGTCCCCATCGCTCCGTCCCTAAATTATTAGGCCCCTGTCATTATTTGGCTGCAAGTAATTCGACCCCCCGTGGTATAATATATTATAAAATATGATGTTATAAAAAAATTTAGGAAAATGATTCTATTTAGCATGGGCTTCCATAAGGCAGCATGTATTTCCAAGTTAAAGGTATATCGTCTTTCAGCTTTTTTAATTTCGATGTTTTCCCTATTGCTGCAATCTATTTAGTTTTTAGATTTCCTTGAAATTTTAACAGTGCTTTATTAACTTCCCTTTTTTCTTTTCTTACCACTGCGAATTCAAATAACCGGAAGAACGTCCCAAAGTACCAAACCAAACCTAAACCTAGTACTAGTACTTTAGTGTTTAGTGTACTAACTCCTATTTGTCTTGATAAGGCTTGTTTCAAGACAACTTTTAAATTGAACTATCGAACTATGTATTTAGACATTTTGAAACCAGACATTTGAAACAAGTTTCTGACATTTGAATGTTTTTGTCAATCAAGAGTCTTGATTTTTTCAAGACCTATCCTAGTGTTGATTCAGGGGCGTCGGAACATATTTTTGTGAGGGGGGGCAAACACTGTGGCCAATTTTTACCATGGGGGGGGGGCAGGCCTATGCTTTAACATAGGGCATTCCTTTGGCAGGGGGGGCAGAGTTCCGACGCCACTGTGTTGATTTCCAGACTCTTCCGTTTTCAAGACTTTTGAAAGTGTGCATTTCTAGAGTTTTTAAATTTCAAGACCAATGTTAGTCTTGATTTCAAGAGTCTTGGTCTTGTCAAGTCTTTTATAGGCCCTAAATATGTCAATCGTGGTCGACGTGGGGACAATAGCAGCAACACAAAAGTCAGTTCGTATTTACAGCATTGATGTTAATGTTTTAAAGAAATAAAACGTTTTAATTTTTTAATGAAAAGTTAGCAAATTTTAAATTTGAAAAATCAGTGATACCTATAAATAATAAAAATGCAGTAGAATTAAATATTGAAAAAATCTTATAATGCGGTAAATGCCTTTACATTTTTCGGTCTCGTCCGATATTATAGTATCAGGACTTGAATATTTCATCAATAATACATAATATAATAGTTTTTTCAAATAAATACCTTTTGCACTCATATTACTAGACTTTTTAAAATTGTACTGTACAACCATTAATTATCCTACTGTATAATTTGTAAATCAGTGATTTAATTCGTTTACAAAATCAGGCCGCCAAGCCATAAAAACAATAAATTACCTCGCTGATAGTTGCTGGTAATCACAAAAATCTTTCCAGTAGTTAGTAGTTCTCATTAAATTCTGATTAAATCAAATAAAAATCAATATTTTATCACAAAACAATTTAAATGCGAACAGCATATTACAAATTTGAAATTACACGACATTAAAAATCGATAATTAGACTCAAATGTCTACGATACTCAAATGGGGAGGGCGAGGGGAATCAAAATCAAAAGCTCTTGAGGAGACCACTAAAAAAGACGAGAAGGACAAAGCCACCCAAAACCAAAATGAACTAAAGCCTGTATCATTGGCTATACCTTTAGTCATTATGATCCTTGTTGGGGTAATTATATTATCACAACAAAAGTTCAGATTATGTACCTATAGTAACAACTAATATTGGCCGTTTAGATAACTGACTAAACCGCTCGCAAATAATTTTATGATACGCTGATCTTATGACATCCAGAATAATTTCATGTTTTAAAAGGTGACTGCATTAGGCGTTGGGGTTTATCAAACTTTTGCCTGCGAATCCTTCCTCCGAATTACTTTGGCTGAAACCGACACGATACCTTTTTGGATCTCGGAGCTTTCTCTACTCAGTGTTCTCATCACATCATTTTTCTTCATCTGCCTCACAGTTTCGCGGGCTACGGACAAATTGTGGATGTATATTGTGAGTCTACTAACATTTTGAAGTCATTTCTTTTGATTCTAATATTTTTGTGTCACTTCTGTATCTGCTGATTCGTACGTCCTTATATTATTATGTCTTATATTCTTGAACAAAAATTCAGTAATTTTATGTTTTATATTCGGATTCTATTTTCAGGGGCTCATTTGGCTACTCCTATTTCACCTCGGACCGCATCTTCTTGTTGTGTACAACGTCGGAACGACATTGACTC
Organism: Dicyrtomina minuta; assembly: GCA_949802685.1. Lineage (NCBI taxonomy): Eukaryota > Metazoa > Arthropoda > Collembola > Symphypleona > Dicyrtomidae > Dicyrtomina > Dicyrtomina minuta. Next base: position 18,095,937 of record OX461811.1, on the reverse strand, counting down.
CGTCTGTAGACAAAATTATTAAGTCATACGACATCCATTTGAGGGTTGCTCCGAATGACAAAATGCTCCCTGAATGGCTCGAATACATTTATGACAAGCATGTATTTGATTTATCTTAAATTATAAGTATTTATAAAAAGTAAAGCCTCCCCCCTTCCCCCTCTCGTTAAAGGCAGAAATTAATGTGTGTCATTTTATTTCTATCATCTATGTATTCTGATGTTGATTATGATTATTAGGATACATTTAATTTACTCTTTTTGAACTTGTTAATGGATTTCTTTAGGAATGTTGTGGAATCATTCACAAGCAAGGCCATCAGGAAATAATGCAAGATCTGAGTAACCACACGAATTCTAGAGATCCAGTAGAAATGAAAGAGAAGATTTATCTCATTAGTATGGATCATACGTTGAGGGAGCACACATGCGGCGCAGTGGAAGAAATGATCTCTGATCGTATGAGGAGCTTCACAAATCTACGTTCCGGTTCAGAAGCGAAGGGCCTTGGAACTCTTTTGTATCAAGGACCAAAACCAAACCTAAAACCACATCCAAACCCAAATCCAAACCAAAAACCAAAATCAAAACAACATTTTATTTCTCCAAAAGTATCCAAAAGCATACTGGGTCAATTTCAAACTGACTTCAACACATATTTGGACAAATTAGGACACCCTTCACCTTCACCTTCACCTCCTCCTGATTTGAGTAATGCTGCCAGTCCCAATTATTTTAATTTAATTCAATAGGTTTTGAATATTGCTTTATAATCTAAAAATAAATAAAAGTTTTAGGCAGCAATCAGCACGATACACCAGTTACACCACCGTCGCCGTGTCCAGAGTGTGAATCAGACGATCCCTCCCCGATTTCACCAAATGAAAGCTTAGCAGACGAAAAAATTAAATTGGAAGTAAGTTAAACGATCGTTCCATAAACGATTACTGCACACGCAAAGATCTACTCTCGTAACTATTGTATTTATTAACCTTTATTTGCGAACCTGGAATTAGAGAAACGCTAAATTTGTATAGCAACTAGATTGTCGTTATTTTAAAACAACTGACAATATGTGACTATTGATTTTGAAATTGTGATTGAATTTATACATATAGGGATGCGCACCAGCAATCGAGGAAACTTACCACTCGTGCATTTCGAAATGTCTACATCACGCCATTTTCTCCGCTCTGCTAGGCTTTGTCCCCTTTATCTGCTTCGTTGTGACTCTGCGAAAGGCGATCAAAGCAAAGCGAATTGCGAAGCTGAAAGAACGGAAACAGAAGGTTAATCTGAAGAGGGGCGTTCGGTTTTCGGAGATGGATTTAAAAGAGAGCGAAAGTAGAATCAGTACGAGTCAATTCGACCAGCGGAGCGATCGTTACAATATTAGCAATAGTGAAAAGAGTGAAGCAAGTGAGCTAGATTTGTCCGAGTACGAAACACCATCAGAAGATTCTAATAGCTCGCTGCAGTCAGATCTATTTGGAAGTCAAAGTTCGCGTCGAAGTCGAAGTCAGAGTATCTTCAGTAGTCGCGAGACGACGGTCGAGGACGGAACGAATAGAAACGGACCAGAGCAAAAAGCTAAAATTGGAGGGTGGTGACAATTTTATTATAGTTAAACGTTTACATTTTTATTAGTTGCGCATTGAAATTGAACCCGTTATCTTTTACAGTTCTTGCGAACAAATTGTAGGTAAATCTCCAAAATTCACGCTATGTAATAATTATTACGAAATTAATTTTAATGCCAATAATTACTGTATAAAACGAAATCGGAATTAAAAGTAAAATCACTTTGCAATTTACACCTTCATCGTGTAGATATCGCGATTTGCACTTTATTGGTGTAGGTATAATATAATACTTAGCTCTCTAATGGTATAGACTATAGACACATTTTGCACTCTAGTAAAAACACTACTGTACCCCTGAACCAAAAAAAATAGTACGCTTATTCAATTGGATGGACTTTTGGGCTAATACGTGTTTAAGAAATGAATGGACTTTGGCAAAAATGGTCGGATCAATTTGTGGCCAGCGCAGGCTGAATTTTCAAAAAACATGTAAAAGGAACATTTTCCACCTTTCCAAAACATGCAAATAAATATTTTTGCAGATTTCAAAAACATGCAAATAAAACATTTAACGCTTTTTAAAGAAGCATGTAAACAGAACATTTTGACATTGTAGAAACATATGCAAATAAAACAACAGACACTTTTCATAAAACATGTAAATAGAAAATTTTGCACTTAACAGAATCAAATAAAAAGAACATTTTAAATTTTTCTATTATATTCCATCAATAAAATCAAAATGATGGTTTTTGTATGCAAACAAATTCTAAAAGAAATTCCTTCTTCCGGCCCTGGGCAAAAATACTTCTTCACCTACGATATGTTCCTAAGCTATTCTAGAATGTTTGCGTGCTCTTTAAAAAACTATGTGCATTATTGAGCCAATTTGCCGTGATCATCCCAGAGACTATTTCCTCGTAAAGTAAAGTCGCAAGCATTAGTTTTGAACTTCTCCTTATCTCACCGGTAATAGTTAGAGTTAATGGTTTTGTGAATGAAGTTCTTTCGTCTTCGATTTCGTGACACTGCCGTTGCAATCGCATCTTTGATTACGGTCCTATTTATTATTTTGTAGCTGTGCAAGTATTTTACAAACAGGCGCTGATGAATAGTGAGGAAATAAAACTTATTAACTATTACCTATACTATAGTAACCGTCTAGTAAACTAATATGTAATTATACATGTTCCCTTTTAAACTAGTCAATGAAGATATCGTTCGTTCAGCACTGAACTTGACATACATAATTATTGTATTGGTGTAATTAACTGAGTCAATGGGGCATGGGGTATTAAGTACGCGTTACAACGAAAGGCAAGGGCAGACTATGACTTAAAATTTGAATGCTAAAATTGAAGACCTATTGTAAAAACTTATATATATGTTTACAGGTTATATTTACAGGTCAACACGAATGACAATCCGACTTTTAAGAGGCAGAATTGGTACCGGTGAATCGCTGGCTAATGTGGGGGAGACTGATCAGTTTATTTGCGTTTGCAGTTCGACTCGTTCCGGAATCCCGAGAAGTAAGTTCAGAATCAGGTTGTTTAATGTAATTGTTTGTATATTAAGCACATGAATTGAAGTAATGAAAATATATCCGATATAAAATGGAATGTTATTATTAAAAATAATAAATCTTCAGTTATTGTTTTTCGACTACATACACAACGAGCTTTCTTTTGGAATTCAATCATTAACAACTTCAATGTACATGATTTGTAATTTGGTAAGCCAGGTTTTTCAAAACAGGAGACGATAATTTGTATCAATAATCTGTTTGGCGTATGTTTAATTTAGGAGGACGCTGGGCTCATTAAAAGACATGACATCCAAAATGCGCGTATGGAAATATTTCAGCAGAGTCACTCACTGTTATGAAACCTACATAGTTAAATTTCAGTAGCTTAGGGTGTGTTAAGATATCTATATGTGTAATTTATAATACGTATATTCTGTTCGTTTTGTTCATTCATTTAAAGTTGACTAAGCGTAAGCCAATTTAGAAATATTTCAAGTATGTCATTCGCATGAATGCTGTCAGAATGTAAAGTAAGAATTACAAGCATTTCATAAATAATACAAGTGGTATATCTGTACATCTGCTATATTATACAAATATTCGTAATTATGAAATCTATACTGTACAGAAACCTCTAATGATGAATTCTATGTAATGCAAACATCGGTACAGAGTAAAGACCAAGCCTGTGTTGTTTTAAAGTCCAGATTTAAATTATTATGTTTACCGAGTCTATTCATCATAATACATTCGCGTTTCTGGCTATTAAATTTTTATTGTAAGAGAAAGACAAACGCAACGTCATGTGTCAACTCTTTTATAATAAGGGTTTTCGTCGCTTATTCTCCAGTTTCCCCGTTTCTTTACGCAAACTTCCTTCTTTAAATACCACATTCGGTTCGGTTTATTCAATGGTCATTGAATATACCTATAACATCTTTGTCTTCAGTTTTAATAGTTTTAATTGTCAATCACAAACGTAATATATTTTGCTATATGTTTCATTTTATGTTACTTCGATGCAGACGGCTTCTTTGGGACATTTTCTGTATAATTCCGCAGCCTTGTGAGCGACTCATCACGCTCCGGGTAAGAAAATCACTTTTCTTGAAAAAGTTTACTACTATTATTTTACACACAAAGTACAGGCCAATTATTTTATTTATCCTGCTTTTGGTTACTCGAAATCAAGGTACCTACTTACAAGCAAACCACTTACTATGTTTCCTCGGGATCTGGAAAAGCATAGCCAGAAACGTTTCCTTGGACCTCAGAATGAACGAATAGTGAGATAACTCGAGTGCATTTTGCGCGGTGCTTTAGCAGCAGCCCGCTAAAGTTCAAAAAAACCGAATTTTAAAAAGTTTGCCACGCTGTAGCTTCTACAGTTTTTGTCTGATTTCAATGAAACTTGCAGTTTTGTGATGTTCAGACTATTATCTAAAAAGTAATTTCTGGAAATTTTGAAATTCGAATTTTTAATTTTTTATCAAAAAACCTTAATTAAAAAATGGGTCTCAAAAGTATGACATTTTATTAATTTTTCGAAAAAATATACATTTTCCAATACCCTAGGGTATTGGAAAATGTATATTTTGAATCTCTAATAGATAAAAATGACGAGAGAAAATGAAATCCTTCTGAGAAAATTCCTTACTAATCACTCACTCCACCATTGGATTGTCGATTGTCCTCAAACGCCCGCACACAGACGGAACGGAGTACAGAAGCCAACTGAACTGCTGACTACTGGAAACTGGAAGACTAATGGAATTATAAATCGCAATGAGTTTACGTTAGATTCCCGCTCTTATTTTTATTCTTCAGTTCAACTGGCGAGTGAATACAGGGATCGTCCATAAATGATGTCAGTACACTGGTTGCATCAGTGGGTACAATTAGGTATTGATGACAGGTTAGCATTTGTTCAGCATTGCATCGAAGCGTACTTATTATTGGCACTGCACGTGACGTTAATTATGGACGATTCCTTGTACGTACGCAAACATATTTAAAACCAGAACAGGCAAAATACTGACGTAACATTTATTTCGTCACTTCTTTCCTTCCCTTCATATCACAAGATTGAACTAAAAGAAGGGAAGGAACTTTACTTGTGCTTCCATGGAACTGCAGGGGAACGTCACATGTCCAGGGAAAGGTGATCGGCTCGTCATGTAATTTTTGTAGAAATCAAATTGCTTAAGTTGAAGTATTTTTGATTATTTTAACTAAGTTAGTTAATTATATTTTAAGTTCATGTGATTTACAGTAAGCAAATAACACAGAACTGCTCACACTAATTGTCAACTCAACAGTAGCAGTGGCCGAAAAAGTGTTTTAGTCCGTCGCGTCGGTTAAAAATCTACTTAACTGAAGCCGGTAATTATTTTGATTTCCCAAAATCATCATGAGCAGGAAGGTATTGAATTTTGAGAATTCCTCATCAGTGTTGATGTTACATTAGTTTGTACAGCACAGTCCTAGGAGTGGCTATGGCAGATACCAATCTTACCGAAAAACCGTTGCTGGAGAAAATCCAAGATCTTTTGGAACGAAAACCCGGAACATGCGACGTAGCTTTCTGTGTGGGGAAGGAAATGAAAATTGTGAGGGCACTGAAGGTCATTTTGAAAGCATCGTCGCCGTTTCTGGAGAAGGAATTCGAAGAGAATTGGGAAGTTAATATGGTTAAGGAAGGCGATGGGATCCCACTTCCCGATTTCGATTCCGTCGCATTTGAACTGTTTATCAAAGTGAGTAATACACTGTAGTTATAATTTTATTACTATTATTACATATTTTGTCTGTCATCTGTAAAGAACCAAAATGAACCATATCCATTTGTAGCTTTAAAAAAATATCTACTATCCACAAAAATACCGAAATATGTATTATTGACAGCATTTAAATCGAATATTTTGCACTATTCCAAAACATGTAAATAGAACATTTTACAATTTTTAAAAACATGTAAATAGAACATTTTAAGCTTTTTAAAAGCACGTATTTAGAATATTTTACTTGTTTGAAAAACATGTAAATAGAACGTTTAACACTTTTCAAAAACTCTTAATTAACATTTTACTCATGTTTCTCATTTTATTTTTATGACATAGCTCATTTTGATTCTAGTTTAAATTGAGTATGGATCATTTTGGTTCTTTATAGACGATATTAGCTATAACCAAACATTATTTTAAAGTTAGATTTTCCAAAATCAGGCGCCTTGCTGACTTAAAAGGAAAATGATGAATACACGCGAATATATGATATTTATTTATTACGTTAATTAAGTATGTAATTGCTTTTTAATTTGTAGCTCACATCTCTCGACACGTGGTCGCTAGAAATTCTGAAGAAACTAAATTTGCCACCAACTCAGATTTTTAATTTGCTCTCAATCTGCCGACGCTTCGAGATGACGAAGCCTGTGGGGATGTTGCAAGAATTAGCAGCAACGGTTATGCAGTGAGTGAGAAAATATTTACATTTTTAGTTGAGAGATTAAATGATGCTGATTTCCAAGATTTTAGTTACTGCAGGATGTCAGTGTGGCATACTTGTAATTTTTTATAGTGCGTCGTTTGATTATTTCTAATTAGTCTTGTCTGGTTTCAGATCCTTTGGCGATTACAAAGACACTCACGATTTCCTGCAACTCTCGCAAACCAACTTAAAATACGTTCTTGGCAGCGACGACATCGAGATCAACGAACTGAATGTGTTTCACGCTGCAACCAGGTGTTTTATAACTTACAAATATTTATCTTAATTCCGAATGTAGTTTCTCACGCTTGTATCCCAGTCATTTAAACAATACATTGTTTCGGGAGTACTAATTGTAAACCTAATAATGAGTATTTCTGCGCTCGTTTTGTAGATGGGCTAAATTCCAGTGCAAGGAAATGACGATTGAGCCAACTAACAAACACATTCGAGAAGTTCTAGGCGCCTCTTTATTTGAAATTCGTTTTCCAGTCATGACCTATGCTGAATTTACGGAAGCACGGGGATCAAAAGATATTTTCACAGCAGAAGAAACAATTGGAATTTATGGATTTATCGGATTGGCGGACTGCAAAAAGTAATTAGAAAATATGATAGTAAAGATAGATACATGTTTCACACTGATATTGTAATTAGGTGTGTTGAAATAAAGAAAGTTACATTTGATTTGTTGTAATAAAAAAGGTTGGAATTTGACAACAAGAAACTTCCATTTAAAACTGCACAAAGAAAACAAATACAAAAACTGAAGTCCAAACCGAATTCGAAGAAGACTAATAAGATCGAAGCTCTGTTGCCGTTAGGAATGTCAAATATTTCATCGATGCGAAACTCACTTATGGTGACAAATCTTAAGGTTGTCTGTGATGGCAGTAAACAATTTCATCTGTAAGTTTTCTTTCTAATTTCTGGAGCTGTAGCTCATTAAATATTTAATGGATTACATACTAACTAAGGCTAAAGCACTTTAGTAATAATTAACTATGCATTAATTTTTTTCAATTTCACCAACATTGGAGAGTGTTTTAATATTTTTGTGCCTTTGTTAATATTCTAGCATTGCTTATGAAGATACAACTAGAGTTTCTGGCCTTGGTTTCTTGGGTCCAATTGAAAGTGACGGACTCTACGATGTTAAAGTACAAGTGCAAGGCATTGATCCTAAATACGACAGTGGAACGTTGGAGAAACGCATTTTTGTGGAAAAAGGCAAAATGTTTTATTTCGTTTTTGATCAACCAATCAACCTTGATGTTATTAATGGGGGTAAATATATCAGGTCTTACCACTACTTGTCCTGCAGCACCTTTACGAAGGTACCGTAACCGTAACTATGGTTTACTAATTAGGATATAAGCTACCACAGAAAGGCATACAAAATCCATCTCCACTTAATTTCACTATAGTAAACAATTACTATTTAATAGCTTTAGTTATTATAGAATATACATATTGTATTTCTGTATGTATTTTCTATTCTAAAATAGATTACATAATAATAAAATTATCTGGTTTCGTTCTTAAAATTACTTGAAAAAGTCCTTGTGAAATAAATGTAAACATACAAAGTATCAATACACACAGAGAAATAAGTTTGTTTCGTTTTACGGTTAAATATTGCAAAATTTTGATTGCCGGGGATCTCTCAAAATTTGTCGCTTTCAACTGCAAGTTTTGACGTACCCAACGGCAATGTTCGCGAATGACGGTATTTCTGCAAATTTTGCACTGCCCTGGTAATTTAATTCAGCAGTCAAACTGTCCCTTTCCTTTGTTGGGGATCACATTAAAGTTGCAAGCTATGCTGCAAAAGTTTACTGTATTTCACTGCAAATGATAAAATGACGTATGTGTGGTAAACTTTGATGTTGTGCATAAGACACTAGCATTTGCAATGGGGAATAGTAATTTCAAAAGACGCATGCTTATCAAAATAGATTGCAAATTGTTAGCGACAGAGAATATTAGTTTATTGCCATGGCAGCATTGATTGCAGTGCTGTAGTGACGCAATGAAGCAATCAACAAATATTATACTACAGTTGCAGTGGTTTCGATCTCATTTAGACTCACTAGTCAGTTGCTGTGCTGACTGCTCATCTCAGTCATTAATTGGAAATTTTCGTCGTTTTATCGGGCGTTTTATCTCAAGTCTTGTTAGTTAATTGATATTATCTTATTTTAGAAGGGTCATTGTGCTAGGCTACTATAACTGCATAGTACACCTAATATATTAGGATTGTTGGACTAATTTTGAAGGTCAGCTTTTCTAGATCGGGGTTGTTATAATAATATATACTTTGAAAATCGGGATTCAATAATTTTACTTACCAATATTATTACTTTAGGTATTCTATATATTACTCATTAACTCCTACTTTATTTATCGTAAAGGGTCAAGGAAATAATCATTCATTTTGTTTGTTTAGAGATTTTTTCATTTCTAGAATCAACTAAAAAACTGAATTTTTCAAAGCAAAGTATCGCATTCTTGTTGTAGCAGGTGGAATGTGGACGCGTTTGTCAGTTTTGAGGATACTTCGAGTACGAGCACTTAGGCTATAACCTTTCTATCTCACAATTTGTTCCATCCCGTGCGTTTGGAATTCCTCGCAGTATCCGTATCCCTTGCTAAAATTGTTCTACAACGTGTAAACTATTTAGTTGGTATTATTTAGAATTTTTTCACATTATGATTTATGTTTAATAATTTTTGAAATTAGTAGTTGCAAAATTTGACTTTGCAATGTAGTAAATAAAGTGAAAAAGTGTGTACAAAATAAACAATTGTTTTTGCAAGATACGATACAATTCACTAAGCATTCTAAATGTCAAATTTTAAAGTAGGGGAGCCAGGAAATTAATTTGCATAAAATATGTCATCTGGTTTTGTAAGATACCCCGCAAAATTAAATGCAGTTCCACAGCAATATATTTTGTCCATATTTCGTTCAAACTTTTTGACGTTTACCTATTAAATATGTGGTTACCGTAGGTTACTGCAAACATTTTATTTGCAGTTTCCACGGTAATTATTGTTACCATTTGTTACGGCAACACTATTTGAAGCCGAAAATACAAAACGTTTCTGAACGAGAGAAACGGCAAATATTTGAAGGATCCACGGCAAATTCTTACGATTATTTCTCTGTGTGTATATAAAATTAATAAGCACGCGTTAAGACAGTCTTTTTTCGTTCTGGGGTCGTCCATAAATAATTTCATGAAAACAAAAAAACCGCTCCATATCTATGACCCTCCTATGATCCCCGTGTCATCGTCAGCAGCTAAGAATCAGTATATACGTACCACCTAGAAGCACACTTGAAAATTTCTTTTTCTTCCAACGGAATTGTTTCACAAGACAAAATTGTTTCCAAGTTGCTCTCGTGACATTTCCAAAAATTCCACAGTGTCCAAGATTTTAACGAAATTTCTATATTTGATATCAGAAATAATTTGAAAAAGTGCATGTAAAAATGTCCAAATTAAATTCTTTTATGGTCTGTTGTAAGTAGTGAATACATATAGCATATTGTTATGTGACATAAATATATGTATATGTACGCACTGTATCAAAGCAACAGCTGCCGCTTCAACGGCCTCGATTGCTTTCATAATTTCGAAACGACGGCACTGGTCAAGTAAATTAAGCGCAGTTGTTGGAGCCAGACTTAATTTATTCAGATCATCCGCTGACCACTTGTCGGAAGTAATGAGCTGTTTGAAAACCAAAATAAATGCTACTTGTTAGTCGCAGATCACAAGCCATTTACAAGATGGGGTATTGTTTTCATATAAGATGTGGCATTATCTGAATAAAAGTTGTATGAAAATTCCAACTAGATACCGTGATTAAACAGGTGGGAGGGCGGGTGTAGGAAAAACTGAATGGAAAGGGTTAGATCATATTTTTCCATCCCGCCTTCGGCGGCAGCTTTAGGAGCCTAGGTCAGTGTTAATTCGGTTAAATAATTGTAATGTTGCACTGCTGTTGCATTTTTCTTCTTAATTCTTAATTCTTTTGCGAGTTGGGGCGTCTAGGGAGATTCGCATTCGCCGGCCTCACTAATTTAAAAAACTAAAATTAAACCGGGTGTGACTTCCCGTTTGGGGCATGACTTATGTACTACCGTTTTGGGGCAAGACGTTCCAGCCTGGGCAAGACTTATCAAACTATCCCCACTGGGCCACCTTCTAGGTATGTAGTCGGTATAGGTACTAACTTTAAAATAATTACGTAATTTAATATGTAAGTACTGAACTAGTAGATCATTAATCACTTAACTTTTGTAGTCCAGGGATATAACAAAATAAATGTGTTAGCGGTAGCGATCAATTTTGGTGGCTCTAATTTATAATCGATACATTATTTTTTTTCATTTTTGCATCCTTTAAGTACTTTAATACTTTATACTATACCGGCGGATTGCGGACGTCGGATCGGATTATCGGATCGATCGGTCGGATGTCGGTCCGATGAGAAGATGCCGTCTAGTAATTTTACATTCTGCCGCCCGCCTCGTTTCCGTACCTGGACCTGGACCTCTGGACTCCTCTTATTCGTCGTGTATTACATTACGCACGAGTTGAAGTGCAGTTCAAAATTCAAAACAATAGCAACAGAAGGAGCCGTCGGTAAATGATTTTATCATCTCGGTGGGTAGGTCACAAAAACCTCTATTTAAGACAATGCAATGTTAAAAAAATAGTCATTCAGCAGGTTCTATTGCTAGGCCGGATGGGTTAATTAATAATAAAAACGCCTAGTTATCCATGACATAATTTACGGAAGATTTCTATCGTGCAATAATTCGAACGAATTATTGTGGATTTCATTCATTGGAATTGGAATTGGAAGCAACGACAATCAACAAAACCGTCGAAATCAGAATCAGAAAACGAAAGTCTTCATCGAGAGTTTCGAGAAAAGATTATTTTCTTGAGATATTTTTATGTAGTTTTGTGTTTCTGAAGTTTCTGTGTATCTGTAACTTTAATTTAACGCATTTGTGCTCTGAATTAGGGACTCATTACATCACCAAGCTGATTCTTTCTCTAACTTAACTAACTTGAACTTTGAACTTGTTCACCTGTGATTGTTAACTATTTAATTTTAATAGCACCGCTACCGCTTTTTTTACTCGATTCAGTATTGACGATTGAAGATTAAAGTTGTAAGTTTGAAGTTATATTTTGCAGCAGCAGGTTGTTCAATTTTAGTTGTTTCGTTTAATTTATTAACTTCTGAGTATGGTTTTTAATTACAAATTAATGTGTGCTGGTTTGGAAGGTTGACACAGTTAAAGGTTGTGTAACAATTTCGCAGGTAACAGGTTAGCCTAAACTAAAAATCCAATATACAATAAATTATATCAATTAATTGTTAATACATACAACATATTGGTTTCAACTATTGACTATATAATAGTCAATTTACTTAATAATTGCTTACGTTATTTGACTATCAACTACTTACAACTTACTTGTGTATGGAACCGAAAGTCGGGATTCATATGATTTGTATACTTAGGTGTTTTCTTATTTCTTACTAGTTAGTTCATAGTTAATTAACATATTATGAATTAGCGATTGGTTGTTCACTAAACTATGACCGCAAACTTAAGCGGACCAAGTTTTTTATGGCACTAAAAGTATGGAATTGCACGCTTAGAAAAATATAATCAAACTGTACCACGTTGATGTTAATTTGTAACTAATTTTGCTCTTATTCCGACAGTCACAGTGCCATAAATTAGCTGTGTTCTACAGGAATTTCGGTTATTAGATATTTACCTATACTGCTGTTATATTAAGTGTACGCAAATTGCAGTTAGATCACGCAACTGGTAATCCTGTTAAACGCTTTTGTTAACTGGAAAACAATTACAAAAAGTCGGATTCGAGCACTATAGACGCTACGGCATAGATGACGGTCTCTTTAACAACCGGACTGGTATATGGTATAACACATTTAATAATCGATGAATAATTTACCATACATTACGCAGTGCGTGGGTACAAATTCTTTAACGAAGTTCCTGTATATTTTACTGATTTTGCTGTTGGTTTTTTGTAGCACACTGCACACAGCACTGTGTATAATTATTTAGCTACTAGCTACTAATAATCGAAAAAGTAAAGTTTATAACGCATAAATGCGATCTGAATACACTTTTAACCAAACCCTTTTTATTTAATCCAAATAGTTGTACGTACGTCATGATAATGATTCATGAAACTTGGTCGACATTCTTGATTGTTAGTGTTGACTTTGACTATGATAATCCTGTTTGACGGCTTTACTTAACTTTTTCGAAGTGAACAATTAACTCGTAATACAATATTAACTAATGTAATATTAACTTGAACTTAATTAAATAAACTGAAATTTTGACAAAGTTGAAGGCAGAACGTCGCGCTTTTTTAAAGGAGGAAAGTACGTAAAACCTTCCCGGAGAATTGGAGAGGAATATAAAACAATGAAAAGTGTGAAAATCCTCTCGACTCTGAGACTCCTACTTTTTTCATGTCTCATTGGAAACATTCGTGGATCTCATGTTGCTTTGTGTTTTGCGTCTTGTGATGAAACTTCGGGGTAAGATTCCATATATTTATTAGTTAGTTATTTTTAGCAAACACGATGCGACGTGGATAAAAATTAAAAGGCCAAGTGGGCACACACACTAATGACGATCATTTTGATCGTGTCTTCTAGTTATCCCGCGATTAGTATACTCATTACTGATTAACGATTAACATTTAATGTATTCAAGCGGATTTAAGTTATAAGTTATTTTTTGTGCTAAGGTGTGGAAATTCAAAGCCAATTTGGGTCTCGTCCAGCTTAGGAAGTGGAATTTTTGACTATGCACCTTTGGGGGTACAAGTCATAAAAAGTAATGAAAAATTATAAAGCACTCAAATATACTTTAACTGTAGAGGGTTCTTGTAATAATTATTATACCTTTCTCGCTAAGAGCCTCCTGAATTTAATAATTATTAGACCACAAAAATTAAAATTAACTACTATGTTTTGTTACTATAGTATTTAGTAACCCTACTCAAGATAGCGGCTGGAAGATGACCGTGACCCCAGTTTTAAACGCGAAGAAGCAGCCGTTGTTTGGATGGTTCTCTATAAAACTTGATAAGGACAACGACGATCCAGTGAGAATATTGACAATCCAAGGAGATTCTCTTCATGTAGATGAAAATGGAAAACTGGACGGATCAGGGATGAGTGGAGTGGGTCAATTCATGTTTCCGGATGACATCGGCCCTTCCTGTTTACCCACAGCACCTGGGATCACTTCAAATGAATTTGAATTGGGACGCAGAAATATTCTGCCCTGTTTTGCCATTCGGAATCCTTACCATTTGGTATACTATTGTCTGTGAAGAACTAAAATGATCCATATCCATTTGTAGCTAAAAACAATATCCACTATCTACAAAAATATTGAAAATTGAAACGTATCTTGAAAGCATACATGTTCAAATAGAACATTTTACACTTTTCAAAAAAGTGTAAACAGAATATTTTACACTTTTTTAAAATATGTAAATCCAGCATTTTACACTTTTCAAAAAACATGTAAACCGAACATTTTGCACTTTTCAAAAACGTGTTAACAGAATATTTTACACTTTTCAAAAATATGTAAATATTAGAACATTCCACACTTTTCAAAAACTCATAATTAACATTTTACTCAAGTTTCTCATTTTGTTTTTATGACATAGCTCGATTTGATTATAGCTTAAATTGGATATGGGTCATTTTGGTTCTTCACAGACGATACGTTGTTCGTTATTAGTAGATACGCGTTTTTTTGAAGGGATTATGTGCCGTATTTATTAAACCATATTTTCATAGGCTTTTAGCACGCAGACAATTTTCTTTTTCTTTTACTTGATCTTAGTTATAACAGACTTCGTCCGCATTCGCATTTGGATCCCCATCCTCCCCTCCTTACCTGGAGTCAATCACAGTGCTGTATCGGCTAGATTTCCCAGTCTGTCCAGTCTTTAGCTCTAAGCAAAATTTGATGTTCAGGTAAAATGCTTCGTCATCTTTTTATGATGTGTGTATTTTACGAATTTATTAATTTCAAAATTTATTTTATAAAATGCCCACAATTATTTCTGTGCTAATTAATAATAATTGTATTTTTTGATAATTTGATACTTTGTTTTTTTGCACATAATGCGCTGCTTCCAGGAGATACCTGTTGTCCACCGACAGTAAGTTTTCGGCTTCGGCACTAATAATTTATCAATCATTATTTATGCTATTATTACACACACTTTTATTAGAAAATGATTTAATTTTTAAACAAAATTACTTTGAAACAGATGCGATAATGAAAAAAGGAGACACTCCGCTTATCTACGTAAAAGATTGGGCCTACGGTGCTTCGGATCCACTTCCTCCTAAAGCTTCCTCCCAGTTGGACTGCTCCAGTGGTGACATTTCAACAGTCTCTTGGATTGACAGAGTCGAAAAAAATCAAAAATACGTCATCGAGGAAAGATTCTGTCAGCCGGACAACGTTTCGTTTCCTAATAATTTATTTTACGGTCGCTGTGAGAATAATAAAAAGTTGGGAATAGGCGATAATCGCTATGTTTGCGACGAAGGGAATGACTTCTACGACAATTTGAGTGAGTACAGTGAAGCTATAAAGGCATCGAGAGAAGCATGCAGGAAAGTTTGTGTGGATATTTGGAATGCAACAATCATCAATGGATATTCGGCCACTTCAAAAGTTGGGAGAGAGATTTGGGTTCGAGATTTAAAATTTTTCAACCAAATTGCACTGTTTAAAACAGTGTGTGGAAAAGGCATCATTTATTCTGTCAAGAACCAAAATGATCCATATCCAATTTAAGCTACAATTAAAACGAGCTATGTCATAAAAACTTAATAAGAAACAGGCGTAAAATATTAACTACGAGTTTTTGAAAAGCGTAAAATGTTCTATTTAAATACATGTTTGAAAAAAATGTAAAATGTTCTGTTTACATGTTTTTTCAAAAGTGTAAAATGTTCTATTTACATATTTTTCAAAAGTGTAAAATGTTCTATTTACATATTTTTCAAAAGTGTAAAATGTTCTATTTACATATTTTTCAAAAGTGTAAAATATTCTATTTACATATTTTTCAAAAGTGTAAAATGTTCTATTTACATATTGCTGAAACGGGTAAAATGTTCTATTTACATGTTTTCGAAAAGTGCTCTATTTAAATGCTTTCTAGACATGTTTTAACATTTTTGTAGATAGTAGATATTATTGTTTGTAGCTATAAATGGATATGGGTCATTTTGGTTCTTTACACACGATTGTTTTGTTTAATGTTTGTTCTCATTTGTTTCATTTAAATAGAGTTTGAGGCAAAGTCACGGATTTGCAATGACGGTGTTGACCTTGTTCATTCTGCCAGTCAGCTTCTTCGTCAGTCGGTATTTCAAGGAGACGAACATGAGCACGAAGATCGCTCATCTCCCGGTTTGGTACGCTGTAAGTCTCCATTAATTTGGTAACACAAGGAGCATTAAATAGTAACCGTAATAAAAATGTTATTTCTTAACTATTATTAAAATTAACTTTTGAAATTTTCCATAGGTTCACTCTCACATGTCCCTGGCTGCACTCGGAGTTTTGTTTGCAGGGATGATTTCTGGAATCTGGGCTCGAAGTTTCTTTGGCTTCAGTCTCCTTTGGGCTGGCAGAGTTCATGTTATTTTGGGATGGTTGGCTGCATTCACTTTCGCCGTCGTTTTCTTATCCAGCCCATTTCGGTGTAAAGCAGTCACGCCGAGACTCTGCTGCATTTTCCTCCATTTCCTTCTTGGGGTCCTTAATTATGGACTGTGTAGTGAGTGGAGAGGAGCTATTTAACTTTGAAAAGATTTACTTGTCCTATATGACATCATTTTATTTTGTAGGTAATTTAATTTGTTTTTTAATGTCTAATTTTGTACATGTTGTTCTTTCTTGTGTTCGTTACAGTCACAGCAATGATTTCATCTTGGTTTATCCCGGGTTCCCCGTCCAGTTACAAGGATTTTCACGTGACCTTTGCTAGCTTTGAGTTTCATTGTCTGACTACCGTCGTCTTTGCTCGGATTATTTTCGACCTCATTTTCCACATTGTTATGATGGTATTCTCATTTTTTTTTTAATTTTAGGAGCTATTTTGTGTAGATGTTAACGTAGTTGCAGTTTGTTTAACTGTTGACGTTTAAAAATGCTTTACTTCACGTTTATTGTACACAATGCAATGCTACAGTTTATATGAAATGTAGGTAGGTAAATGGATTGCTATTTAAATGAGTATCGCATGTGATGAGTCTCAATGCCCCATATCAATTTATTATTAACAATAACAAATTACGCTATCTAAAAAAAATTAAATTGCCTTCATCCTACTGAAAGCATGTACCTAAGTAGAAAATATTGCACTTTTCGAAAATATGGAAATAGTACAATTTGCACTTTTAAAAAGCAAGTAAATAGAAAGTTCTGCAATTTTCAAAAATGTTTAGAACAAAATTTTGCGTTTATTACATATTCCTGTTTAAAATTGTATGTACCGTAAAGCTTCAAATAGCTCCCGGGTCCCTATCAACTCCCGGGTCCCTTGTAACTCCCGGGGTTTGAGGAAACGTTTCAATAACTCCCGGGGTCTCTATCAACTCCCGGGGTCTCTTTTAACTCCCGGGGTCTCTATTAACTCCCGGGGTCCCTAGTAACTTCCCTATGTCTTTGTATACCACAATATTTTTTGTAGTACCGCCTCCTTGATACCACAATAATTTTACTTGACCCTGCTTTAACCTTCACGTAACTCCCGGGTCCCTAGCAACTCCCGGGCCCCTTGTAACTCCCGGGTTTTGAGGCAAAGTTTGAGCTAACTCCCGGGGGAGCTATTTGAAGCTTTACGGTATTAGCATTTTTTCGAATTATCTGATTTAATTATACAAACAGCTCAGATTAAATGTAGGCCATTTTGATTCTTCACATACGATATTATTATATAGTTAGTTTAAAGTTTAATTACTGAGGTAAATGACATAATGTAATTTTATTAACCCACGCTTGCTTTTTGAAAACATATCTAGATACTGATGAAATTTTCAGACAAAAACATGGGGCAAAAAGGATCTCGTAGGTATGTGCTTGGCCTGGTTCCCATACCCATCTTCGACATGTCCTCTCAATACGACACTCCGGTAAGTTCACACATGAGATCTTTGATTATTCATCTTTTAATTTTCCGTATGCGTACTTTATACATAATAATACATATCTGTTTTACTTTCATGAAGGGTGCTCGCTGTCGATCGATAATGCTTCAGATTTACATCGTCATTTCGCTCATTCTCACAATTCTGTTTGCGGTCTGCATTATTAATAATTCTCCAGAGGGCCGCTTGTTAGGACCTACGAGCTACACTCACAAGCCTAATGGAAAGCTGAAGCAAGTCAACAAATTAATTGCGTACACGTATTAGAACCTAATAAGGTTTCAGTTTGCCATTCAGTTCTAGTTCAAGTTCAACATGCCATTTACAACACACTGTGAAATTTGTGATAACATTATTTCAAGCTTTAAGTTTCTACGTGATGGTTCAAGTGCTTAGTTGATAAATGGTTAAATTAATCCACAATATTTAATTGATTTTAATTTAATAAATAATTTGTTTTATCGTTGAAATGTTAAATTACATATCATTTAACTAACGCAGTGAAACTAACAACCCAGCCACATTTCGAGTGATAAAATCCAAAAACAGAGGTGTGGACTCTCGTTCCATTGTTCGAAACTCACCCTGTCTCACCCCAACATCTCTCACATACCCACAGATCAACTGGAAAAAACGGCGCTGCCTACGACTCACACCCGGACACTGCCCACCCAGCAGAAGCACCTTCAATTTAACCATTTTGATATTTTCCGGGATTTTGAATGCCTTGTCGTACAGAGAGACGTATGTATACTGTGACTGTAATGATTGGTGTGAAGAAGCTAAAAAGACTTGTGACTCAATCAAGCGTTGGAAATTTGATGAAATACACAAAGCCAATAATGGACGGAAAATATAAATAGTGTATACCTATATACTAATTGTGTGTCGTACGACGTCATGAATGGGTGACGTTTTTCCGAAAACTTTTTTGCAAACATTCTATAAATTTCAATGTTATTCTTTTTGAATATATATGAAAATTGAGAGTCTCTCAATTTGAGACAGACTTTCTTGTAGTCGACTTATTGCTTAAGATTAGTGACGTGTGAGGCTTACGAGCAACACGCACCAACGTATCCTCACGGATTTTCCCGCCATATTTTTTTTTGAAAAGAACATCCAAAATAACTTAGATTTGCTTAACAACATGGTGCGCTTCTCGAGTTTTTTTCGATAAAATTATTTTTCGAAAAAACGAAAAAGGCCTTAAATTGTATATGTAAGGGTTTTTTCATCCACATTATTAAATTTAATTCGAAATTTTGAAACTTTGTTTTTGAAATTTTTGTACAAAAAATCATTTCAAAGTGTAAGAAATACAAAAAAACTAAAATTTTGAAAATTTCAAAAATTTCTTTTTTTCCAAATTTTTTGTTGATACTACAGCAACGTGCTCTAAAATTTATGAAAACACGAAATTTTTGAAATTTTTGAAATTTTACTTTTTTTGTATTTCTCACACTTTGAAATGATTTTTTGTACAAAAATTTCAAAAACAAAGTTTCAAAATTTTGAATTAAATTTAATAATGTGGATGAAAAAACCATTACATATACAATAATTGAAGGCCTTTTTCGTTTTTTCGAAAAATAATTTTATCGAAAAAAACTCGAGAAGCGCACCATGTTGTTAAGCAAATCTAAGTTATTTTGGATGCTCTTTTCAAAAAAAAATATGGCGGGAAAATCCGCGGGGATACGTTGGTGCGTGTTGCTCGTTAGAGAAAATAAGAAACTTGTAAAAAATGTATTTTTAGACGGTTAGCTGCTGATTTAAAAACGTTCAGATATCCGATGCGATGCCGACAATGTCGCTTTAGCTATAGAAAGCAATTCTATTTGGACTAGACGTTTAATTGTGAAATAAAAATATAGGAAAAAAGCGATACACGTATCACATTATTTAGCACTGTGATCGATGAAGGACGTTGGATAGCTATGTAAAATACACAATTAAATCCGGCGGTCGCATGATTTTGTTTACGATATTGAGAGGACACCTCGTCAGTCATATTTACTATATAGGAGTGTTGCTATACAAGAAACTCAAGAAGGTCACACATACACTGTTATATATAAAATATAAAAGTATTTAAAATTAAATTACAAACTAAAAGTTTTAAAAGTATTGAAATTTTGACTTGCCACAAATATTGTATTAAAATACCTATTCAATAAAATAAAACTATAGATACAAAAACCAATATTTAAATGAATTCTTGTCCACATTTTTCCAGTATTTAGTATTTTGTTTAAGTACCTATTAGTAGAGCCAACCTTCAGGAAAGGCCCCATCTTTGCCCTGTCACATTATTTATGTCATGGGTTCGTGAAGAATCTTGATGTATGGAAATGGAGCTAAAGGCTTCAAATCTTGAGCAATATCTGTGCATACAAAAAAAACAACATCACTTTCATGGAATATTTAAGTACTGTACTTAAATATTTTGAAAAATCTAGTATTTAAAAAAAATGAATTCGAATTCATTACCTGAAGCATTTGGCAAAGTGTGATCATAGGTAATAATCACTTGTTCTAAATCGGGCATGAGGGAAAATTTATAATTTGACAAGGGCTCGTAGAGCCTGAAGTTAAGTTGAAATTCTCCGAAGGACCTGGAATATATTAACTAATGCGTTTCTCTCTCTCTCACACGCTGCTCACAGCTAGTCTAAAGCTTGCGATTCAACATCTTTAGCTAAAATAAATTTCTTGTCTGGTATCGTGCTCTTTCTTCCTCAGTATTCTCGAAGCGAACGTTGAGTACAACAATTAAAAACTAAAAAATGCATACTTATATATTATGTTTCCCAAAATTCTGATTGAATCTTTAATTTATTGAGATCATAGACGGTGAACAAATAAATGTGTATAGTAAGTAATGAACTATTTCGAAGAATGTCCCGGTCCGGAGGATCCTAAACAAAAAACAAAATACAGTCATCAGGAATATATTAACTACCATCATTTACAGGGATGGGCGGGCGGGTTAGTTAATATATTCCAGGTCCTTCGGAGAATTTCAACTTAACTTCAGGCTCTACGAGCCCTTGTCAAATTATAAATTCTCCTTCAGGACCTTCCATATATTAACTAATGCGACGTTTAAAGCATACCGTTTTTTGTGTTCAAGACTGCGGTGGCAAAATTACTGACATATGGGCGATAGTAAAATTTCATGAAAGTATTAGAGTTCGTCCAATCAGCACAATTTTGAATTTCTTTGAGACTGACACCAGCTTGCATTGCTGCTGTAGTTGAGGCTGAGCGAGTTGAATGAGCTTTGAACTTGGAGGTGTCAATTCCTGCATTCGTCATAGCTTCTAAAATCCACCTAGCAATAGTTGCTGATGAGACGGAATTATGAGGTTTAATGTATGATATAATCAGTTTTGAGTTTTTCCTGATTTCCTTCGTTTTTTCTGCATAATGTTGAATGGTTGATACTACACAGAGGTTAATATCATGGGGGTACACAGGGTAAAATGAATCAGGCAAAAATGATGGCCTGGAGGTTTTCTTCAGATGATGATGTTTAAATATAACACCGTCTGGGCGAACTGTCATTGCTTTGATGTCAAGTGTTCGAATATCAGAGGAACGATCTGCATTAGTTATGGCTAATAGAACCACTAGTTTCATAGAAATCATTTTTAAAGTTAATTCATCGTTAGGTGGAAGAGACGAAATATAACTGACAAGAGTACTCATTGGCCAAGTTTCTAAGTGACGAGGTTGTGGTGGGTTTGAGTTAAACAATCCTTTAAATAATTTAATAATAAGTGGGTGTTCACCAACAGGATAATTTTCCACATGTGGCATGTGATACGATATAGCAGATCTGTGAAGATTTATGGTCCTAAAGGCTAATTTTCTTTCCTCGTCCAGATATGACAGATAGTTTGCTACATCCGAAATAGTGACTGAAATTGAATCTTTGCACCTCTCAGTACACCAGCTTGTGAAGGATTTCCATGCAGATTTATAGGCTTTCCTAGTTCCAACGCGGATGGAATTGAAGAGCAGTTCATTTGTTCTGGTAGACAGTTTGCAATTTGACCCGACACTGGCCACGCTGCTAGTTTTAGATTTAAAAGTAAAGGATGATATTCCTGGTTCGGGTTCACTAATAAGTCCGGAGTTGTTGGCAGAAGAATGGGTGGCTTTGTCAATAGTTGTAGCAGAAGGGGGTACCACGGTTGGGCAGGCCATGTCGGTGCAATTAGTAATATTTCCGCCTGGTCCTCCACACATTTCCTTAGGCAACGGCCTATTAAGCAGAACGGAGGAAATGCGTACCCTCTTAGCGATTTCCAGCTCACTGATAAGGAGTCCATTCCTTCGGCATGGGGATCCGGTTTCCAGCTCCAATATCGAGGTAGCTGAAAATTGAGGCGACTGGCAAATAGGTCCACGTCGCATTTCATGTGACACTTGAACAGTATTTTGACAACGTCCGGTTTCAATTTCCAATCGCTTGAATCTTTTGAGTGGCGAGATTCCCAGTCTGCGTGAAGGTTCTGTACACCTGGGAGATATTCGGCGGTTAGCCAGATGTTTCTCTCTAGGCACCAATCCCATAGTTCCAGAGCCCCCCAATTCAGCTTTAATGAACGTGTTCCCCCTAAGTGGCTTATATATGCCACTGCCGACTTGTTGTCGAGTTTTAAAAGTAGAGAACAGTTTGCTTCGTTTTTTGCAAAGGTCTGGACTGCTAACATTGCTGCTTTCAACTCTAGAGAGTTTATGTGGGGGTACCGGGTTAGATCGGTTTTTGACCATGAACCTCCTGTTGTGACTGGTCCACAACGGGCTCCCCACCCTGTCATAGAAGCATCTGACTCTATTGTCATTGACGGTTCGGCCTGATGAATTGGTGATGGGGAGAGAAGACGAACGTTCTGATTCCACCAATTTAATTCTTGTATTGTTGATGTTTTCAGTGTAAACATGCGATCCCAGTTTTGATTTGTTTGAATTGTAGTAATTAACTCCCGTTGCAATTGTCGAATGTGAAGTGAAGCTGTTCTTAGACTGAGCAATAAAGAGTTTACTATTCCTACGAACTGAGCCAGTTGACGAGCCGTAACTGTAGAGGCCTGCGCAAGTGATAATGCATTAATTTCAATTAAATTAATCCTATTTTCTGGTGTTCCAAAGGTCATATGTGTGGAATTAATTATAAACCCCAAGAATTCAATACACTGAGTAGGCACTAGTTCGGATTTTTTGTAGTTAATTTGAAACCCCGCGGAAACAATAAAATTAACTGATATCGCCAGTTCTTCTTTCAGCTGGTCAAGTAGAACTGACATAAGAAGAAGGTCATCAAGATAAATTATTAGGCGAATTCCCATACTACGAAGGTACATAGCTATTGGTTTAAAAACTTTAGTGAACACAAATGGGGCAGATGCCAGCCCAAAGGGGAGACATGTATATTGGTAAAGAACTCCTTTCCAATAAAATTGTAAATATTTTCTGTCCGCGACATGGACGGGCACAGCTAAGTAGGCATCTTCCAAATCTAATTTACACATCCACATACATGGAGCTAGTAAGTCACGCACAAGAGTAATTTGCTCCATCTTAAAATGTTGAATATCAAGAAACTTATTTAACGGCTTCAGATTAATTATAAGCCGGATGTCCCTATTCTTTTTTGGAACTGAGAATATTTGATGAACAAAGTGGGGAGTGGTAGCAATTTCAATTGCGCCTTTGCTGAGTAGTGTCTTGATCTCTGTATCTAAGGCTGATGGCTTGTTGAGTGGCAGGATATGTGGGGCAGGATTAAGATGCAAAGGCGGAGCAGACTTAAACGGTAATTTGTACCCGCTGATTGCATCCAATACCCAGGGATCATTTGTTAATTTGGACCAAAAGGGATAAAAATGTCGTAACCGCCCACCAGTTGGGAAACATGGATTATTTGTAGGTTTAATTTCAAAACAGTCTAATGGTAAGTCACCTGAGAATTTTCGATTTGATCCACGAGTAAAGGTTTGTCGGGGTTTAAACCATCCACGTGCTAAATACCCACGTTGATTAGTATTATTATACTGACCCCTTCCACGACCACTGCCGTAATGTTGCTGCTCAAACTTCCATTGTTTAACTATGAATTGGAAAAGTGACACAAATCGTTAGACTAGTGATATGTGAAAAAATGTTTTAGTTCGGCCCATTGAATAGTAAAATTTAAACAGCTCATTAAACTTGTATTTATGAGGTGTAATATTACCCGCTGGCTTAGGTTGTGAGTTTGCAAACTTGTCTAGTTCCGCGTTCAACTCCACAACATCATTTATTTTCTTTCTCATTTCGGGACCAAATATATCTTGCGAGCTTGGGTCTAGAGTATTTTTCGAGGCGTACGGGCCAAGTGATGGGTTTAATGCGCTTAGAAGCATCTTACGTCTTTCGTAAATTGCCTTAGAGTTTGAATTACCGAGAACCGAGATCGCAGCTTCGACGGCATGACGAACCCTAGACGGATCCAGAAATTCCTCCTGTTTTTCTCCTTCAACCGTCACTGCGTGAAGGCTAAGTAGCGGACCCAATGCATCCAACATCGATCTCTGTATTCCTTCAAGTGGCTGAAGTCCAGGGATGGAACTGCCAATTTAAAATTAGTATTATAGTATAATTACATTTTTGCTGTTTTGTGAGCAATAAAAATATGCAATTTTCGGGAGTATTATGCATTCAAGGTTATATCTGCATAAAATACTAACCGTAGTTTAATACGACGTTGCTTAAACATTTGGGAGTAAGTCTCATCCAGTTTAGGCAATTTTGTAACAGTCAGATCTGGGAACGGGTATTCCTGCAGTATTGACTTTTGGTCTCTCCCTTGAAAGGGTTGTTTGATGCGAGACAAAGCAAAATCACAAGTCTCATCTGGAGGAGTCCAAGCTTCTCCAACTTGTTGTTCGTGATTATCATCGACAATTTCACCGGGCTCTTCAGAGTCACTGTGTGAAAGGTCACCATCACTGTCGACCGAAACATCGAGTGATCGTTTTCTATTAGATCGAATATCTCCCTTAATTACAGGAGCTTTCGGTTCTGCTGATGCTGAGGCAGCAGGAACATTATTATTATTGGACTGGCTGTTGGATCGTGTAGTTCCAAGGGCCGCCAATTTCCGATCAATAATTTCACTAATTTTAGGAGCAATTAAATCCTCAATAGTTGATGCTAGGTCTCCAACAGTAATGGGAGTAGCCATTTGGGAGACCGAGCCTGGCTGAACGAAGTTTTTGTCCGTTAAATTCGACGAGTCTGTTGCACTCATTTTAGTTAGTGTAGCACGGCGTGGAGCTGAGAGAATACTGAGGAAGAAAGAGCACGATACCAGACAAGAAATTTATTTTAGCTAAAGATGTTGAATCGCAAGCTTTAGACTAGCTGTGAGCAGCGTGTGAGAGAGAGAGAAACGCATTAGTTAATATATGGAAGGTCCTGAAGGAGAATCCATAAACACAGCTGATTGCGGTGATGACTGGCTCCTGCGCCGACGTCCTATTCTTATTCTCATCTTCACTTTCCACACTTTCCACGTCACTATCATCTTCATCTTCATCAGAACCAGACGTCTCCGGCTCCGGCTCCGGCATTCGATTCATCGAATGTTGATTAAAATCAACATTGTCTTTGTGGTTAAAATTTATTTTTAACCGTCGTAAACCTGTATATATTTAAGAGAATATTTAAAGTGAACCCTACATAGACTACAAAGAAAACAACCATGATTTAGATACATTCCGAGTCTGTGTCAGTTACAACCTTTTGAATTGCGAAACATATAATGAGTTTGTACAGCTTGAAGGATGTTCTTAACCATCGCGATATCTTGACCATCGTCGCCCCTGGCTTTGCGTTCATTATACATCCCAAGCAAATTTTTACAAACGTCTTTTGGAGCCCCTGTGAAAAGACAGTCCAGCTGGAAGGCGGAAGGCTTGCCAATAACCAGCTAATCGACACTCATCAAATCCCAAGGACTCAATTTGATTCTCCAAATCAAATCCTTGAGCGGAATAAATACCCCTGCTCTGGATATGTGACACATTAGGGAAAATCCTTTTGAATGCTCTCCCAAAGTGAAAACTGTTATGAAACTGCAGAGTTTTGACAGATGGGAACACTTGGCCTCGGAAATATTTGACAACATATTTTTTTAGACAATACCCATCATTAATATACAATGAGACTCGTGCTAATTTGGATGACATTATTTACGGACAATTCCTTTGCACTGCTCCGAGTAGGTGGAACGGAACAGATTAAATGAGCAACTGAAGAAGATGCGTTTCATTAAAATACTACTGTCAGGGTGAAGCAGAAGCCGATATTTGGTTGATAGAAGAAGCTCATGGTCTTACTTTCAACAGTTTCAACTTTTAACTTTTTATTCTTAATGCTTAGTTCTTAGGAATCTCATTCTCGTCACCTTCAACCTTCACTGTCAACTGTCATTTTTCTCTGTGGTCTGATCTGACTGTGTGTCTGTGCTTCACTTACTTGTTAGTTTTATTATCCAAGTTTACGTAATTATATCATATGTAGTCAGCATCAACTTTTAACTTTGGACTTTGTATTTATTTTGTAAAATATATATGTAATAATTTGATTTTCCTTGTCCTAAAATATCAACTAATGAGCTATAAGGTCACATCACAGAACCCTCTAATATATTTATACAAAATATTTCATCAAGCCATTAATTGATCGACAACTAAAAGTTCAACGACTAGTTTAAATATTACAGGAATTGAAATGATTCTGCATAAATCAAAGGGCAAAAGTGCGCCGCTCATCGTTGATACCTCTTATTTGGCAAGTACAAAGTTGAAAGCGTGCTCTTTCTTAAATTGTTCTGACTTCAATATTTAAAAAACTAACTGTGATGTTCACCCAGGTATATTCACTTTAACAAGTAAACCTAATTACCTATAGTTGTATACAGTTTAAACTTAAACATAATTGTAACATACTAAAAATACGCATGACATGTGACATGTGAAATAATTATATAACTGACAAAGAAAAGGGGAACTATAAGCATTAACCATCAACCATGACATCAAAAACCACGTTGTTTACATGGGTTTTGTTTTTCGGCATTGATAACTTTGGTGTTACCTTGAACAATCATGAAAATGAAATTGAAATTGACCCGGAAGGTTACTTTGTCTTCTGCCCTTGTATGGGTAAGTGAAGTTTAATTTAATTGTTGCTGCTGTTTACTTACATAGTTGAAGATTTAATTCAGACAAAAACAAAACAAATAGAATATTGCAAATTTTTAATAATTAGATATATAAGTAATGAACCTTAAAGCTGAAAGCTTTCAATGCCCCAAACCCCTAAGTTAAGTCAAGCTTTGTTTTAGACTCGGGAGTTATTAGAAATAAAAGTATAGTACTAGGACATAGGAAGCAGAATCCTTGCCATTCAATTCAGTGCCTATATAGACTCCGAAGGATATTATAGCCCCCGTTACCCGGGAGGTATTAGGAACCGGGTGTTATTACATGCTTTACGTTACTTTCCAGTGTTTCTGTACCTAATTAAATATATCTTGATTTGTAAAAGATTATTTATTTGTGAAATAGGTTTTTTTAACGAGACACCGGTTGCGTCAGCTCTGCCGGTTTTTAATTTGGTGTGAAATGTTGCTTGTGTTACTGTTTAGCTGCAAAATATAATTCGTGCAATTATGTTATTTTATTTTAACAGGACGTTTTGGAAATCAAGCTGATCAGTTTTTGGGTGTGCTAGCTTTCGCAAAATCAATAAATCGTACCTTCGTTATTCCACATTGGGTTGAGTATGTTTCTTACGAAGAAGGTTCTGTAAGTTATAAAAAAATACATTAATATTTTTATAGAATACATACCAGTTAATAATGTTCATGTTCAAAATGTGTAGCAGATTGTGATTATTTACGAGTTAGCCTCACTAGTCACTAGTTTGTAATAAGTGCAGTTCAATATCAAATAGTAGAGTAGTGTACAAACTAATTTATCATTAACTCTGGGGCAACAATAAATTGTGTCGATTCATTGCAAGAATGTCTTAAAAATTCCTGTCTTTCTAATTTAAGTCGAATTTCTGCTACAATAATTAGTGGTTCCTTATAAACATAAAAGTTACCAATGTAAATGACACTTTTTATCACGCAACAATTGAATTAGGAAATATAATTGATCCGTGTCTATTTTATATATTTCCAGCAACAGATACCATTTTCTAAATATTTTGAACCAGATGCAATCCAATCATATCATAAATCTATTGAAATGGCTACATTCATTGAAACAGTTGCTCTACGAATATGGCCCCCTAACAAACGAATCGGTAAGTCTTTATACGTACGAAAATCCCTCATGTTTTCTGAAATGCTTTTCATGTAGTATATTACTAATTCCTGATTTCGAATACCTACATTATTATTTTTGTTTTTATTTTTTCAAATAGCATTTTGTTACATGAAAAGAGGACCTGGAGCAGGATGTAATGCTAAAGAAGGAAACCCATTTGGACCTTTTTGGGATAAATTTGGTGTAAGCTAAGATAATATTATTATAGTCGCATCGATTAACAAATATTTATTTTTGTTACTATATGAAAATAGCAAAACCAAAGCCCTAGCTTAACGTATATTGCATTACAGTATCATAATTTTACTACTACTATAATTATTTGTATTAAAATTGTAACATTAACTGTGCTTTTAGGTGGATTTTGTGGGGTCTGAAATATATGGGCCGAGTCTTCACCATCTAGCTAATGAGGCAGGCTATGCAAACTGGAAAAATAAATATCCAGGCAACCAGTGGCCAGGTAAAAATATTAACTTGAAAATGTTTGCAAAACCAAATTCGACACTTATATTCTATCCAACTAGATAAATGATTTCTAATATGTCATTTAGTAATGTCATTTATGCAATTTTAGTTCTGGCCTTCGTCGGAGCACCGAGTGCATTTCCTGTTCAAGAAAAAAATGTTCACTTGCAGCAGTACATCGTAAGAAATGCAAAACTAACTAAAATATCATCAGATTACATTGCAACACTCCGTCAAGGACCATTCGGGGGTATTCATTTAAGAAACGGATTGGACTGGGTAATTTTCAATTTTACAAGCAGGCATAATCCGCATCCTTAAAATGCCTTGTATACGTAATTACAAAACTCCTATAGTCCAAATATCGTCTGTGAAGAACCAAAATGACCCATATCTAATTTAAGCTACAATAAAAATGAGCTATGTCATTAAAAAAAGTGAGAAACATTTGGTTAAAATGTTAATTAGGAGTTTCTGAAAAGCTTAGAATGCTGTTTTTACATGCTTTTGAAAAGGTGCAAAATGATATAATTCCATATTTTTGAAAAGATGCAAAATGTTATAATGTCATGTTCGTGAAAATGTGATAATTCCATGTATTTAAAAAGGTGCAGAATGTTCTAATGCCATGTTTTTGAAAAGGTGCAAAATGTTCTAATGCCATGTTTTGAAAAGGTGCAAAATGTTCTAATGCCATGTTTTCAAAAAGGTGCAGAATGCTCTAATTCCATTTTTGCGAGAAATTGCAAAATGTTCTAATTCCAAGTTTTCAAAGAAGTGCAATATGATCTAATTCAATTTTTTTTTAAGTGCAAAAGTGTCTATTTATATGCTTTTGAAAAGGTGCAAAATGTTGTATTTACATATATTTAGAAAGTGCAAACTGTTCTATTTGAATGCTCTTGAGACATATTTGAATATTTTTGTAGATAGTGGATATTTTTGTTTAGCTAAAAATAGCTATAGGTCATTTTGGTTCTTCACAGACGATATGCCGTTATGTGTGTCACTTATCGATGCCTTATTTGCAATGGTTTGTAGGGAAAAGCATGCGAGTTAGTGGACGGAAGTCAAGATCTCTTCGCTTCCCCTCAATGTACTGGCTACAAGACGCAAAGTAAGGAAACACTCCTCCAACCTGAAATGTGCCTGCCATCCGTGAAAACTGTTGTTAAACAAGTCAAAAGTGCTGTTAAAAGAATAAGTGCTAAATCCGTGTTTGTAGCGTCTGACAATAACTACTTAAAAGCCGAGCTAAGCAATGCATTTAAGCAATCAAAAATAAGTGCCACTGTTCACAGTTTGAAGGATAAAACGAATCCTCACTTGGATCTAGCTATCTTAGCTCGATCAACTGTATTTATCGGTAATTGCGTGTCCAGTTTTTCTGCCTTCGTTAAACGGGAGAGAGATGTACAAGGGTTGCGTTCACAATTTTGGGGAATGGTAGGAGATAAGATAAAAGGAAGACAATCTACAAGCAACAGGGAAAAGACTGAGTTGTAATAGTAACAATAATAGATCTGTTATTTTTAAATTAATTACCCTGAACTGTAACTGCTTTATAATGTTGTAATCGTAAATGAACTACGTACCCACCAATGCAATGTAAGCAGCCTCTGTATAATTAATAATAATAATACTAATAATTTATTCATTTTGTCGATTTGTCGATTTGGCCGCAGCCCATACAACATTGTTTAGATATTTACAAATAGATATTTACTTTAATCAGGATGGATACTTTAAGGAGTGTATTCGCCTCCATGGGCTTGAGAAAGGTAAGGGAAATCTAACTAGATAGTTTACATTTTTGATTGATTAATTTACCTTTAGACTTGATGGTCTGATTACCTTACAATCTCAAGTTATATATAGATCCGGGACGCCAAACTTTGCCATAGACCCAGAAATTGTAGACCCACCTCCACCGGCCAGGATTATTGTAAAACATTGCATTAAAGCTAATTAAAGTAGACAGTGTTTTGTAAACCGCATTATTTAATTCTGTAAGATTCTATGACATGTTTTATTTGATTTTGTTTTTTAAATGTATCATTTTAAAATTAGTAATTTTAAGAAAGTGAACTTTTTTAAGCCTAATTTAATTTATTGAAAATAAGCAGTTTGAAAAGAAATAGTATTATAGAAATTGCCGTTTTTTAAATCAATAGTTTTAATAAATACAGTAGCTCTTTAAAACAGAATTTAATAATTTTTAAAACTGTAGAATGGAGAAAGCACTTTGGTGTTATTTAATTATCTTTGCGAGCAACTCATAGGTATAGTCATACATATAGTAGTTACTGAATAGTTATACGCCTGCCTAAAGATGGAATTAAAAGTGTAGTACAAAAGTTTCTCGTTCTCGCTTTTGTATTTAAATTTAAACCATATTGCACATTTGCTTCTACTTGGGGGAAAATGTCCTACAACCCTTATAAACTAGAGATTTTGGTTGTTTCTGTTTTTCACAATTTCATAGATTATGGATTTCTCAAATAATGATGCTACCCTTGAATCAGAAACCAAGAAGAAAATCAAAAGCGACGACGATGTTGAGGATGATTTAGCAGTGACGCCAGCGAATAAACTGTGTGAAGACGTAAGAGTTTTGCCTCTGAATCTCAATATATTGAAGAACTAACTATAGACAGTAAATTAATGAGCCCCATGCAAATTAATTCTTTATCATTTTTAATTTTTGGGCAGGAACTATCATTGATTTTTAACAATACTTGGATTTCTACTAAAGACCTACTGAACTTTAGACTTGTGAACAGAAATTGGCGTGATGCAGCCACAACGGCTTTGCTTCAAAGGGATGCGTGTTATGTTGGTGTGGATGGAGATTTTAATCAAGTTACTCCTTGCTTTTACAAACAAGGAGGGAGGAACACGAATGAAAACAAACTCAGCCAACTTACGGATGTGATTTCTAATTCAAAAAAGTTCCCAGCAACAGATTTTTGCATTCATATTTTACTCGACTCTGTGACCCGCTACACTCGCTATCCAGATTTATTGCTGTTTTTCAAACTTAATGGAGACAAAATCAAAACTCTTCGTCCTCAGGGCTGGATTACTCAGAATTATTTGCTAGATATTTTATTTATTTATGCACCAAATTTGGAGTGTCTTGATTTAAGGGAAGCAAGTTTAATGTCGTTAAATGAAGAGAAAGACGGGAAAATAGATGCTTTGAAATGGACTTCAAAAGCCCTTCCATTTAAATCTCTCACTATCAAATCATTTGGTTACCATGGTATTCCGCGTCCCCCTTACAACAAAGGTCGTGATCGTATCTGTCACTTGGATGAGAACTATCATTACAATTCTAATGCAGCGGAACGTGAACTCATACATCTCCTACTATCATCCCCGTCCAAATTGAGTTGTATCGACAATGTGACGTTTACAACTTTAGAAAGCGTTATTAGAGCAGGAAAGGGGGACACTCAATACGAAGTTTTAAATATGTTCTTGATCTGGCGTTGCTTACTTTTCCTTCGCCTATAAAGGAATTTGTTGCGCTAAATCCGAAACTATCAAAATTAACTTTGGTCTGGCAGAGGCAGAGCCATCACAATTCACCGCCTACTACATTGCTAACTCCAGTGAATGCACTCATGGAGTCCTGTAAAGAAACAGTACAAAATCTAACTCTTAGTTTCTATTATAGTAAATTTGAATGGGACCCATTATTGAAAATACCTCCAATGAAGAAATTGAAATCGTTTACGTTGTTTGCAAACGGGAGCTTTCCGTCCGTTGCTAAATTTCCATTTAATGGATTTATTACAAATTTTCGGGGAAGCTATTTTCAGTTTCAAGATAAAATCTCGGCACCAAATTATTTTCCAAGCTTGATGAAAGTCAACTTAGATTCTAATTTTGACCATTTTAGCCAGGTCAGCCTTATGAGCTTTTTTTCATTTAAATCAGATAAGGATGGTTTTGCTTGGGGGAGGTTGGCCAAGGTCGAAATTTTGAAAATTCATGCGACTGGTATAGGATCCACTTACGGGACTTCACAATTCCCTAGAGAATCTCCGTTATTCTTAGAGATGTTTCCAAATATTCGCATTTTAAAAATCAGATGTGGCGATGTAAGAAATCTGTCAAGTTCATTGTGGGGCCTTTGCCCGAATGTAGAATTCATGGAAATTTATGGAATTGAAAGTTTTTCAGTTGATGGGAAGGATGTTAAGATGAACTTTTTCGTCGACAAAGCTTTTACAGGGTTCTCTGCTCAAATGTTGAGAGAATTAAAAGAAGTGGATAATTCAGCCGAGTTAGAATGCATACGAGTAACACCGTCCGTCTGTGACTTGCAAAGTAAGAATTTTTCGATGCTTAACTATATAATTAAAAAAAAATGGACTGTTTGTGTACGTAAATGACGTTGTGGGTTGGCCTAATGATGGGTCTACTTGGATACTGATGACATTACATGTTTAAGAATGGCGTTCGTTGGTTTACATCATTCGTGGACAACCCCTTACCAATTTGCAAATTGTATTTCTATTAGAAGCATTTCATTTTTATTGTTTTATTCTACAGATTTACGGGAATTAAAACTGACGTTTGCAGGGAGATGGTCAACTGAATTTGCAACTTTTGTGACTGGCGTCCACGCATTTTTAGTAATGCCAAATACAAAATTCATTATTTCCCACGACCCAGAAGTATGTGCCTTTGTTAGCTTCAATAAAGGTAAATCTTGTAATTTGAACTATACTATCAACAACTTTAATCATCCTTTATCACATTAGTTAACTATCAGTAGTATCTCTAATACTATTGTATTAGAGACCCGCGTTACATTAAAGAAATTACGGAACTTTTATTTTTTTTAGATCGAGATAACTGTGGTCGGAATAATATCGGGAACGACAGTGCAGAAGATGACGATGGTGGGATTGAAAAATTTGAAGAACTGTGCTTTGGATCCATCAAACCTTATGTCCGCATTGTTCACGAGAAGCAACCCTTTTCTTAAGTACGAAAGCATAACAACGACAATGGATAATCTGTAATACTATTTCTTTTAGACGTTCTAGGCAAATATATGTAACAGTGTTGATCATTAATTTCACAACAATCGATGGCAAGAGGGTCCTATGTGAAATTTTGTGGGGGGCATGTATTATATATAGTCATTTCTAATTTGTATTTATTTTGTAATAATTTTCTGAAGGGCAATTTTGATGTGTCTATAGTCTAGTGTGTGAAAACTTGGGGCCAAATGTCTTGTAGTTAGAATAGATTGGGCGTATGGAAATATTTCAGCAGAGTCACTCACCGTTATGAAAACCACATAGTATAGTATATTTCAGTAGCTCAGGGTGTGTTAAGATATCTATATGTGTAATTTGTAATACTTATATTGTGTTCTTTTTGTTCATTAATTTAAAGTTACCTAAGCATAAGTCAATTTAGAAATATTTCAAGTATGTAATTCGCATGAATGCTGTCAGAATGTAGTGTAAGAATTACAAGCATTTCAAAAATAATACAGGTGGTATATCTGTACATCTGCTATATTATACAAATATTCGTAATTATGAAATCTATACTGTACAGAAACCTCTAATGATGAATTCTGTGTAATGCAAACATCTGTAGAGAGTAAAGACCTGTGTCTGTGTAGTTTTAAAATCCAGATTTAAATTCAACTCAACTCATTTTGTCATTTTTGAAATGAACCGCAAGGATCACAAAATAAATATCAAATCAAAACCTTGTTTTTTTTTCAATTCTACATGCTTGCTACGGATGATAATTATTTTAGTTTCACTTGCACTACTTCGTAAAAATATAGAGACAGTCAAGAATTTATTTCGCTCAAAAATCAATTATTAATAGTTCTTCGAAATTTTGCCAGAATAACATACGATTTTGAATTGGAAACTTTCCAATTTTTGCATCATCATTAATTTCTAATACTTTTAGTTCTTCATTTGGTTTCACTCGGGGAAATGCGTTGCTTCTGAAACCAGCATCGTCTCTAAAATAAAGCATAATAATTCTTTAGAGAGAGTGTATGGCTGACATAATTTTGAATCGGTATTTCAATCAATTTTGTGTACATATAAATAGCGCGAGTCAAAAAACTCAAACTTACACATTATCATTAGTAGCAAAGGAGACCCACGAGGTAACTAGATCCTTGGAAAATGTATAGTTTGGATCCCTCTGAGAGATTTTAAAAATCCCCATGACATCATGGAAAAGAAATGCTAGCTCATCCCCATGACAGACACCGTAGTTTGTAGGTGGAATCCCGAGTAGAACAGAATTGAGCCAGTTCTTAGCCACGCCAAGAAGGATCTCAACCACTGGTGGAAAATTCCCTTTTAGCATAACCATGAAGGGAAAGATGGAAGGTCCATCCTTTTTTGTGTAGTAATAAAACTGGACCGAGGCCGAGGCGTGTTGAGCATGGGCAAGAGCCGTCTTGTAAATTCCATAGCTATACCAGCGATCAGTGAGTAAATTCCTTATAGACTCCAAATCCCGATTTGAAAAATCCAGTTTTTTTTCTTTTTCGATGGAAATTTGATTTCCAAAATAAAACTCCTTGATTTTGCTACTGAAATTCTTTTCCTTTTCATTGAGAAATATGACTGTGTCAGCAATCAAATTCCAGTCGTTCTCTAGAGTTTCACGATATGCCGCATCGTTTACTATTTCTAAAATAAGAATTATTTTGTGAATTATTAAATCACATGCAGGTATAGACGAGACATCGTCTGTGAAGAACCAAAATGACTCATATCCATTTGTATCTTTAAAAAAATATCCACTATCTACAAAAATATTGAAAGACGTCTTGAGAGCATTTAAATAGAATATTTTGTAATTTTCAAAAATATGCAAATAGAACATTTTACAATTTTCAAAAACATGTAAATAGAACATTTTAAACTTTTCAGAAACATGTAAACAGAACGTTTTACACTTTTCAAAACACTTAAATAGAACGTTTTACACTTTTCAAAAACTCGTAATTAACATTTGACGCATGTTTTTCATTTTGTTTTTATGGCATAGTTCATTTTGATTCTAGCTTAAATTGGATATGGGTCATTTCGGTTCTTCACAGACGATATAATAATTGGTGCTTGTGTCGTCGCGGGGTCCCAAGTCCAAATATTAAAAACGAAAAAAACCAAAATCAAATCCCCAAATAATATATTAGAAAGAAATACTGTCAGTATTGGCGGGTCCCTTATTTGAATAAGGATTTATCATCATGAATATGAAATATGTAGGAATTAATATGTTTATTACTTTGAAAGTACAGGAGACCTTCGTCAGCCACCAGACCAACTAACCAAGGGATTTTTGCAATTTTTCCAGAATTGATTAAATTTATAGGTTCATCAGGCAAAAATGTGTCTTCATCGATGACATTTTCTACACACGGTGCAAACGTAGTGTACTTTGTGCGGGGAAGGCTCTATGAATTTTACATTTAAGTAGCTATTAATTACTTGCTCAAATATATAAACAATTACTGCTTATACATGATCTGCTCAATTAGATCTGAAAAGGTGTAGAACTGGATTATTCAAATATTACATATCGTCTGTGAAGAACCAAAATGACACATATCCATTTTTAGTCAAAACCAAAATGTACTATCTACAGAAAAAATTAAAATAACAAGTTCATCAAAGCATGTAAATAGAACTTTGTGGATTTTTTGAAAAATATGTAGACAGAATATTTTGCACTTTTCAAAAAGCATGTAAATAAAATATTTGGCACTTTAAATAAAAACATTTAAATCGAACATTTTGACATTTTTAAAATGTACATAGGGCATTTTACACTTTTCAAAAACACTTAAATAGAACATTTTGACCTTTTCAAAAAAACATGTAAATAGGAAATTTTATACTTTTCAAAAACACTTAAATAGAACATTTTGTACATTTTAGAAACTCGTTATTAGCATTGTAAGGATGTATCTTATTTAGTATATGTTTTTGACATAGCTCATTTTAATTGTAGCATAAATTGGAAATGGGTCATTTTGGTTCTTCATAGACGATATTTACTTTATCCTGTCGGTGAACATCAAGGAGATCATTTACGTCAACATTTCTGAGACATTGCAAAATTTCAGAAGTCTCTAAACTATGCGAGCAGTTTAATTTTCTAACAAATTCCATCGCTTGACCCACAGGGTCGTCTTGTACAGTAAATAGATTTAAGGCAGTGCCACTTTGAGAGATCGCTCTGCTCATGAGACCTTCACGAAAGAAACCAAAGAAGTGTGATTTAACTATTTTAGACTGTATAATAATTATTATTATTGTTAGTTCGAATTTATTAAACTGATTAGTCCTGTACGAATGGAAGGTTTGTGTTAATATTGATTTATGCATGACAATACAATGTAATAATTAATGTTGACATAAAAGCCCTTACCCTGTGACATTGGAGAAAGCATATGGAAGTGAACACTTTTTGATCTGTGGGTAAAATATAAGTATACTATGCATCAAAATTACATAGTAAAATATGGTTTAAGAACGACTATTTTAACAGTCGCAATTTTAACTATTCTAAAAAAGTCTACGCTTCACGTTTAAAACTGTGAAACTTACCCAGCTGACTGGCCAAAGATGGTGATTTTCGCTGGGTCTCCGCCAAAATTTCCAATATTTTCGAGAACCCATCTAAGCGCCATAGATTGATCTTTCAGCCCCATATTTCCCCGTACAACAGAGTCGCCAAAGCTTAAAAATCCTATAGAAGAAATCACACATGAGAATTTAAACTGAAACTGTATAGAATTTAGCACTAAAATATTTCAAGTATAGTTTTTTGCAAAGAATCAACTTAAGTTCATATATCGTGGGTGGATAAGCACTTTTGCCTATAATAAAGCCCAGTAGAATAGTTCACTGAATTACCTAAAGCACCAACTCTGTAATTGATGGTAACGACCATAACGTTCTCATCCATAAAATAATGTGGTTTGTGCTGATCCCCGCTTCCGTACATAAACATTCCTCCATGAATATACAGCAGAACAGGTAGCAGTTCTGGTTCTGTGAACCTCTTGCTGTTTTCGTTTTCACCGTCCATCTACCTTACGAGGACAGGGGGTAAACAAACAACAAATGAAGAGTTATTTGGCAGAACGGGTTAAGTCCATTTCTTTTTCAACAATTTGCTTATTTGCGTTACGAATGCGTACTAACCTTAGGAACATGGACGTTTAAAAATAGGCAGTCCTGAAATATTAATAGAATTGAGAATAAATTAACCAGTCAAAACAATAAAATATGAAATATGGAAAAACCTCAAAAATTGAAAAACGGGGAAAATTTCTTACTTCCTCTCCTTCAGAATTCCCGTCCAGCATAGAGAGTTGAGCGCACCTGCTTCCATATGAACTCGCATCACGAACGCCATCCCATGTGTCTTCAATTGATTGTGGTGACTGAATAACATCACATTTTTGTTGAATCAAATTAAAGTTGAAATTAAATGATACCAAGGAATAATTATTACGTATTTAATTGTTTAATATTGTCAGTAAGTAGAAATTAATACTAATAATAAAATTAAATCGATCACTCACTGCAAACCGTAGAGCTCCCACTGGTGGCTTTGCATATGGGATACCAAGCCATTCGTAAAATTCCCGACCGTCCCTAGAGACTGAGATGATCCCACGAAAACTCCCTAATTTTGTTTTCACTGTTTTCCCAACAATTTTTGAGAGATTATTCGTATAAGGACTCAGGAAGTATGCTAAAATCAGGACGACTAAACATCCGCCGATTCCGATTACCTTTCTTTGACTTAGCATAGCCGCAGATTGCAGTTATTTAAATATTACTAATTACCGACGTATGTGTCACGATAAAGTACATTGGGCTGTACTCGTAGTCTTGCAGTAATTATTGTGTTTGGGAGATTGTAAAATTATATTTTTAGCGCCCCTCATACTTCATACTCGATCGCCCTTTAAAAATCAATAATAAATTTGAAATTGTGTAAGGTATATAATAATTCTTTTATAAATCATTTATAGATATTAGATGAATAGAAGTGAAGGCACAGTGCAGTGATAGGAAAAAGGTTTGAAGATAAACAAAACAAACTAAGGGGTAGTCCATAAATTATGTCATCCAATTATTCACATTTCGAAGATTCTGTGACCCCCATTCCCCTGTCATCAGCTTAACGATTGGGTAATTAGCTATGTTTAACTGCGGATGTCATCAGCCCTGTTTACACTACCAATGACGTCATTTGTGGACAATCCCTTATATTGATGGTAATATAATAATCATTGGAATTGACAGTACAACTTTATCTTTTTTACCATAATTGTTTTGTTCTAGACGTTTGAACTTTGATAACTAATTATAATTGCTATCGTTCCTCTCGAAGCTCCCGTAGCTCCAGCACTCAACGTCATTGTGATTGTGGTCTTGAAAAACGTGATAACATCCATTTTTTATCAAAATGTATGAAAGTAAATTCAATAAATCTAATCAATCGCATTTTGTGATAATACTAGCACTAATATTTTAGGTGACATATTTTGCATAATATCGCCGGTGAAGAGTCAAAATTAACCATTTCCATTTTTAGATACACACAAAATGGACCATCTACAAAACAAATGTAAACAACAAGAACTCACAAGTACAAGTACGTGTACACAGAATATCGTTCACTTTTCATAAACTTGTAAATATAAAATTTTCCAAGCTTCATAAACATGTAAATGTAACACTTTAAACTTTTAGAAAACAAGCAAATAAAAAGAATTCACACTTTTTAAAAACATGTAAATAGAACAATCTGCAAATTTAAAAAACATGTAAATGTAACACTTTGAACTTTAAAAAAAAAGCAAATAAAAAGAATTCACACTTTTTAAAAACATGTAAATAGAACAATTTGCGCCTTTTAAAAACATGTAAATGTAACACTTTGTACTTTTAAAAAACAAGCAAATAAAAAAGAATTCACACTTTTTAAACACATGTAAATAGAACAATTTGCGCCTTTTAAAAGCAAAATGTAAATTAGAAATTAGAGCATTTTGCACAATCGAACGTTTTTATTTTTTCGAGAACATTTAAATTGAATATAATTTTACACATTCCAAAACCATGTAAATAAACTAATTTGCACATTTCAAAAATGTACCCGTATCCCAACACAGCACAAACATAAACTTTAAATTTCGCGTACACGGGGATTCCCAAGGTGAAATAAAGTAAAACGTAGATGATACTACAACGTAGAATATAAAAAACAGTAAAAATTAAAAAGGTAAAAACACTAAACAACCTTAACACTAAAGATTAAGAAATAATACGGAATGTACAATTTGGAAAATAGGAATTATAATTGAATAAAAGAGCAGAAAATGTAGTAGAGTCCAGTTGCATTATTCGTATTGCTGAGACAAAACAGTCAGTGTTTTGTCTCAGACGAAACACTCTGTCCCTGTCTCTCAAACACACTGACTCTCTTCATTTTTAATTTAAGAATAGAGCACCTGTATAATTCCCTCAATAAGCCGTTGCAGCTGCATACATATAACGGGACTAACTACAAGGAACAATAACCTAGGGAGCCTGCAAAAATTACGTTGAGCATTTTTTTTTTGTTTTTTTTTTGGGGGGGGGAGTGGTCTAGCTGCCCTATCCTTCCACATGTGTGTACACACATAAAATAATTACGTAGAAGGGGAGGGGTAGGGCCAAAAAAAAGTTTTACATAACGTTATTGTTGACCATATCTATAGTATATCATAGGGCGCGTTCACAAATTACGTGGTACAACTTGATGGGAAAGGGGTTCAATCTGCCTATCCTTTTACATGAGCGTACATACCAAAAGGGTAGAGGGTAGGGGTTGAACATTTCCGATTTTTGAACCACGTAATTTATACACGCTTCCCATGGAGATGGTAGTGGAGTGTGGAGTAATAAGGAGTTCTCATATATTCCCTTGTGGGATTAAAATATTTAAGTCGTGAGCCGAGACGAGCACGGCCCCGTTATACGCTGTGGGCATTCCAAGACGAAGAGGATGAAGATCAGCGGAGCGCGACAGCATTCAGCTATATATCCTACACGTAGATGTATCGGCATCGGCATATTACCACCGAAGTGTAGCGTTAAAAAGCATGTAGGTAAATAGAATATATTGCACTTTCCAAGAAAGCGTAATTAATATTTCCCCATCTATCTCGCTTTGTGGTTTTTTGGAATGACTCATTTTAATTCTTTTTAATATATCCAGAATATATCATAGCCATTTTGATACTTTACGAATCAACCCAGGGCAGGATAATGCAGCTAGCGCCGGCAGCCCCTGCTGTCTGAATTTTCAAGAAACATGTAAATGGAGCATTTTGCAATTTTTAAAAATATATAAATAGTACATTTCGATTTTAAAAAAAAACATGCAAATAAATATTTTTGCACATTTCAAAAATATGTAAATAAAATATTTAGCATTTTTCTCAAAACATGTAAAAAGAATATTTTGTCTTTTCAAAAACAAGCAAATAAAACATTTTTAACACTTTTCTCAAAACATGTAAATAGAACATTGAGCACTTTTCTGAGTCAAGTAAAAAGAACATTTTGCATTTTTCTAAAACATGTAAATACAACATTTTGCTTTACCAAAGAAAAACATTAATAAAATCAAAATGGTGGTTTTTGTATGGAAACAAATTTCTGCCTAAAAGCAATTTCTTCGTCCGGCCCTGTATAAACCTAGTTGCAAAGTGTGCTGACGCGTAAGTCATAATTAATTATAAGTTATGTACGTAGTTAAATAAAAGCCTGATTTGCTTAGTTTTAAGGTGACGCAATTTCAGAGAATAATATACAAGAATCTCAGAAGTAATGATTTTCTAGAAGCTGAACTAAAGTAGCAGAGCATAAATACAGGAAATAATAAAAATTGAAACTTGGATGACAATTGCTTAACAAAAAAAACAAAACGTATGCTAAAAATGTCCTGACGTTTTGTATTTAAAGCCTCCTCTACATTCTCCACTCCTATATAGTTACTTTCGTCACACAATAATATACTAAATTCAGAATTCCCTAATGAAATCTTTTGTAACTTTTATTACGTTTCACTATCATCACGTACTTCTTGTATAGATGCTTAAGGGCAATTTAATGAATGTTAGAATCTGGCTAATGATTTGAAAGATGTTGAAGGTTGTACCATATAGCCGACTGGACATATAACCAGTAATACTGGTTAACTGGTTACATATTATCCAGTCCGCTATGTCATATCGCTGGTGAAGGATCAAATCCGTTAACGTCCAGTAGTATTGTTAAGGAAGTTAACGGATTTGATCCTTCACGGACGATATGTGGTTGTACATAATTATTTATTTGCCGAAAATATGGCGAAGCTGGAAAATGGAATATGACAGGGATTTAGCCCCGTCTAAAGTCCTGGCCAAAAACAAATAGACAATTTAACCTGATAATCATCCGCATCATCTCTTTTTTTCTGCCCTGTTATTCAAATTCTTTTAAAACATTGCCGTATCCCCTTTCATAAGCATGTAAACAAAAGATTTTCCAAGTTTCAAAAAAATGTAGGTAATTAGAACATTTTACACTTTTCAAAAGCATGTACATAGAACATTTGGCACTTAAAAAAACATGTAAGCAAAAAACTTCGCAAGTTTTAAAAATATGTAAATAGAACAATTAGCATTTTTCAAAAAACAAGCCAACAAAACATTTTGCAAGTTTCGAAAACATGTAAATAGAACATTTTGTTCTTTAAAAAAATGCTAATAAAACATTTTAAACTTTTCAAAACAAATGCAAATAAAACATTTTGTGATTCAAAGACTCATAATTAATTAAAGTTTTACGCATTTATACTTGCCTGCGCTACGGATTCCATTTTTACAATAAAATTATTATTTTAGTTTTACGATGTGACATAAAAAGCTTTAATTTTCCAATTTCATCAAAATAAAGTACCTAAGTAAATGCATTAAATGCAATAAAACATCAAACTAGCGATAAGTAAGTAGTAATATGTAGGTAGTTACGTACAATATTTCCAGGAATGTTCCCAGAAAGAATAAATTCCTCCAAGCCTACACTGTGCAGTGTGCACCGTTCTGTGCTCTAAAAGAATGATAATTTGCGTGACATCAATTATGGACCATCCCTAAACCACTATCATTTGTATTCTACTTTTACTTTATCTTGTTTGAGATTGTTACACTTTAATGCATAACCATAACATAAAACTTGATTACATACCGATACCGATACCGAAACCGATTAGATAGCTTTTACCGAACCCTGTACCACTGCAATGTTTACTTACTCCTATGTAGCTGTAATGTCCAAATGACTGATTAGTATTCTAAATTCTAAATACACAATGCTGTATATGGAACCAAATTGCACTATTATTGCCATGATTTTCTATCCAACCATTCCATCAAAAACGCACACCTAATTTATACAATATTAAAGAGTTAATTAGTCATGGTTGAGTCATAGCCTAATAAAGATGCGTAGTCAGATCGGAAAACAGAATTCATACTACACATAAAACTACATAAAA
This sequence comes from Dicyrtomina minuta, assembly GCA_949802685.1. NCBI lineage: Eukaryota > Metazoa > Arthropoda > Collembola > Symphypleona > Dicyrtomidae > Dicyrtomina > Dicyrtomina minuta. Next base: position 18,052,580 of record OX461811.1, on the reverse strand, counting down.
TATTTATTGCTAATAATTTACTAATTAGAAATATATCGTTATATTTTTTATATAACTCGATCCTAATCTGTATTAACTGTACAAAAACTCACTAGTCACACAAAAATGAGTCGAAGAAAATATTTATTCGATTTAACTTCCAAGGAGTTGTCCTTTTATTTCATTGTAACCATTGTGCCTTTCATTACTAGGACAGTTTCCGCCACCGGTAATCATACCGTTAGTTCAACACAACAATTAGTCAAGACAATTGAAAGTGATTTTAATAAAAATGAAACTTTTGAAATTAACAGTGAAGTTATGCATGCATTCGTGTATAAAATAAATTCAAGTTTAGTGGATACTATGGTGAGTTGGTGAGCATACAGGGCCGGATAATGCGGCCAGCCCAGGCAGTCCCCACTACTTTTTCAAAAAACATGTAAATGGAATATTTTGCACTTTTCAAAAATACGTACAAAGAATATTTTGCAGTTTTCTAAAACATGCAAATAAAACATTTTGCACTTTTCAAAAACATGCAAATAAATTTTTTTTGTACATTTCAAAAACGTGCAAATAAAACATTTAACACTTTTCTCAAAACGTGTAAATATAACATTTTGCACTTGCAACTTTCCTAAATGAAGGAAAAAGAACATTTTTCACTTTTCTAAAACATGTAAATACAAAATTTTGCTTTACCAAAGAAAATCATCAATAAAATCAAAATGATGGTTTTTTATGGAAACAAATTGCTGCCTAAAAGCAATTTCTTCGTCCGGCCCTGTGAGCAAGATTAATTAATGTAAATTGAAAAACAGCTAGCAGGCAGAGGGCTTTAAACGGGGATTTTTGGATGATTTAATTTGTGGATAATTATATAGTGAATTTGTAAAATTTTTTTCTAACTTTATCCCACAGACAGCAAATTTTCGAATTGAAACAAGCATAGAACCAAGATTTCCAACATCTGAAGAATTACGCTGTCCCCTTACCTTCACATTAAGACAAAGACGAAGCTCAAAATCTTGGATACTTCCAAATACAGTCATCTACCAGCAGAGTAAAGGAGGAGATGGCGACTCAAAAAATAGCTTGACAACGGAGTTAAAGTATTCACACGAATTTACATTATGCCTCGAATCAGACACGTCAGGAGATAATAATCAAACAGAGAAAATCGACGAAGAAAGCGATGACCTCGATCTCATTGAATTCGTTATTTCCGTGTCCACCTGCAGCAGTCAAGACGTGACTTATTCCATTTTCTTCGCCTTTCAAACATCAGGCTTTCTACTCGAGTTAGTTAATCAATACTGCGTGGCATGCGATTCAATTTATTAGTTATTTTCTACTCATTTTTACGTCTTATTTAATTTTGGGATTTTTATGAACTTATATTGTGACATTAATTAATTTGTACTGAAAATATCTGTAGATTAGATAATCCAGTGGAGAACATAACGGTTCTTCCGTCTATGACTCGATTCTACAGATTCAATTTCCCACCAGAGATCCACCGTGTGATCTTGCATGTAGATTCCAGCGATCACATCTGTATGACAGCTGCTGTTCAGTCTCCTTGGGTATTAGTTAAACACTCATAATTACTAAATGAAATCGAAGTATAGCTACACGCTTAGGCAAGTATGTGCGGATTTACCACTTTTCGGTTAATATCTAATAGAGTCTGCTGTTAAATATTGTTCGACCAAATAGAAGTGAGCCTTTTGCACTTGCGCAGTAGCTCTTAAGTGCCGAAATTTTGAACAACGATTAACATTTAGGCTCAATTTTACTCGGTCCAGCAATACTCCGCCACTGATGATAGGAAAATCGGTAAATCGTGACAGCATTCGCGATTGAATACTAATTGCCGCAACGAACTAAACAATTATTAATAGTGGCTGCTATTAAATTTTTGAAAGCATCACTTTAAACCGAATTTGCGGTTGAGCAACTTTCTACTTTAGAAGCGTGTAGTGTTTCACATATGTTGCTTAAGTTACCTTAAATAAATAGTGTTGTATCGTTGTATGACTTATTTTCAGTGCAAATCTATCCATTTAAACTGGAAAATTACTGACGAATCCGCTCCAGTAGCAGAAGCATTGGAATTTAAAAGGATATGGCAGGACATGCACAAAAAGGCACACATAATTGTTGAGGTACCCTTATAAGATAATTTAAAGGCATAAAGGTAATAGGCAGTAATTTTAAGGTAAAAGGCAGTTCCGAGGCAGTTTGGCAATAATAGGCAGTATCGCCTAATATTAATGTTTAACTGCCTCCTTTTGGGGGTATAGGCAGTATTGGCAGTTTAAACGATTTATTGCTATAATTTGTAGTTTGCATGATTCATATTATCATTTCTTTATTTCACATTTATATTTGAAGTGATTTGCATATAACGATGACGTTCATCGAGATTATTAATCATGAACGTCTTATTTCTTGTCAGTCAAGCTAAACTCCTGTCGACCGCACCATGGCTTCACAAGTTATTACTGGTTCGATAAACGTAATTCGAAAAAATAATATCAATTGCAAGTTTATAAAATTGTTTCTAAGCAGTTACTCAGCTTCCGGTACATGGGTTGTATCCTAACTTTGGGTACAGGTACGAGTCCGGGAACGGGTACAGCAGTTTGTGCTATGGAACAAGAATTAAAGATTTTGCACTTTCAAAAAAGCAGGTACATACAACAAAGTTTATTCACTGGGGGAATCAACCCTATCCTCTTGCCATCCAGAAGGCTCCCTATCAATGGAATCTGATTAAACCTTTAACCGTGGCACTTCCCATTTACAATGATATCGGAATAATATACATTCAACTATGACAAGGAGCCACGATAAGTTCTTCAATTATACCTCACCTACAGAGATATCGAACATTTGCCACTTTTGAGAGAATGTTTTTTGCAGCCTACATCGTCACCTTTAATTTTACCGAATGGAAGAAATCAACTTGCATGTGCCCTTTATACTTATACCTGAAGAGATACGTCTGCTAACACGTATATTTGGTTTAGCGGTAAAAAGTGGCTTGATTGATTTTCCACTTGCAGCAAAGGCGGTCCGAATCAACACCAACTACTAAACGTGGAAGACCAAAGCAAGCCATTTGGCAGCCTCTGCTTAGGCAATAATATATGCGTCTGTTCAATCATTTTAATAATTTAACTTATTCTTTCTACCTATTTTTTATCTGAGTGTAAACTACGATATTACAAACAAGATCTTATTTATTCCATCAATAATTTTTCGTAATCATTGGAATATTTTATGAATTTTTCATCCAAATGTAAACCTCAAAATTGTTCGCAAAAAAAAAAGGTTAAAAAGCAGTTCCTGTTGCAAAACTGCCTATCCACTCAACTGCCACGTCGTCCTTTTGGGCGCCATCTTATTTTTTTACTGCCTATTCGACCCCTAAAACTGCCTATTCTCTTGCAGCCATAATTTAAATATATAGTCTGTGAAGAACCAAAATTACCCATATCCAATTTAAGCTAGAATCAAAATGAGTTATGTCATGAAAACAATGAGAAACATCCGTAAAATGTTTACTAGGAGTTTTTGAAAAGTGGAAATTGGTCGATTTACATGTTTTTGAAAATTGTAAAATGTTCTGTTTACATATTTTTTAAAATTTGCAAAATAATCTATTTAAATGGTTTCAAGACATGTTTCAATATTTTTGTAGATAGTGGATTTTGTTTTTAGCTACAAATGGATATGGGTCATTTTGGTTCTTCAAAGACGATGTTGCAAAAATATAAAATAATCTATTTGAATATTTTGAAGCTACAGTCAACTACAGTGTCTTATGCCATGTGATTAAATTGATTATTTTAAAAGAAATCGGATTACCCATCTGGATTTTTTCTCTTCCTCGTGGTGCATGACAACGATGCAGAGTGTAAATCAAAGTATAACGAAGCCTTAATCTCCAGTGACTGGCTTCCTCTACAACATAAACACTTTTACAGTGTATTTCCGAATGCATTTGATTCGGATGAGGGTGCTAATGTCACCGGCACCGGCACCGGTGAAGAAAACGGCCATCGTGCGAAAAACGTCAATATTGAAATTAATGAAATCCCGGAAATCAGTTATATCTTGCCCATGACGATCCCACTTCTCTGTATTTTACTCATCATTCTAGTCACATTTCTAATTTACTTCATGAATGATAAGCGTATTTATCCTTTCGTTGACAGGTAAAGTTTTGATTGTTGATTAAAGTATGTTTTAATTATATTGTTTATTTCTACCATTTACTATTTACATAATTTATTAAGTAGGTATGCTTATAATATATTCTCAATAGTCAGTAGAGAGTTATTGCTTTAAAATCATATACACTTTTTAATGTAAAACATTATTCTGGTATAAAAATTATTTGTTGCTGCCAATAGCGGTGAGATTAAGATTCAGCGTGATGGATCTTCAAATAACGCAGACACTTTCGCAGATGTTGAGCTATTTGAGGAAAATATTGACGACGAAGATGACACAGAATGGCTAGCTATGACAGTTTTTATCCGAAAGAAAGAAATTAATGAACATCGAGAAAATTCACCGAGACCGAATAAAAGTTTTTTAAATATAATTTTAAACATCGCGGGGATATTGTATCTAGTTCCAAATGATCCCGTAGATTTTGTGTGGCAGCAAATCAAACAGGTAATTTCTGTAATTTTATTGAATTAAATGTAAATGGGCGCTACTTACACGCTTAGAAAAATATGGATGAATTTACTACTTTACTGTTAATTTGTAACTGATTTCACTGTTACTCCAACTTAGTGCCGTAATATTGTAAAACTATTGTAAGAATAATATTGTATTGTATTGTAAATTAATATTGTATTGTAATTGTAATTGTAAATTACAATACAATTACACTATACAATTGTAATTTATACTTTTGGAACCTTAATTAGACCCCTAATTAGGATTAAATTACTGACTTGATATTTACCGTGATAACTATCATGTAGATACACGATTTTAGCGTTACAAAGGCTCAGAACACACTGCAGAAAATAAATTTGATATTGTATTGTAATTGTATTTACAATTACAATTGTAATTGTAATTTTATAAAAAATACAATTACAATTACAATTTACAATATTACGGCACTACTCCAACTCTGACATCCACAGTAAAAGCTGTAACCCGCGTTCAACAGGAATTCAGTTAGAGATTTACGGATAATGCAGTTATACTAGGCTTACCACAATTGCTGTTAGATAACCCAACAGCTAATCCTGTTGAATGATTCTATTAGTTAAAAAATAATACCAAAATTTGGATTCGAACTTTTACTGTAGGTAGGTTAGATTAAAGTATATTTCAACAGATTTGCTGCTGGGTTTTGTAACAACAGCGCTGTTGCACGTGACTATAACCATTTCCTAACTTTCAAATATGTTAAAATTTACTGATAAACCTGTTAGCCCCATCGTACAAGATTCTTGTTAAGATCTTTTATAAGCGTGTACTTTTATTATGACTTGTACACATTTTCAGATTGTACTACCAGCAGACGGTGACGACAATTTATGCTACCGCAATTATCTCTGTTCTCACAAATGGTGGATTTTTCAAGACGTCAATCATATGTACCCTAATATTACATACATTTTGTACGGACTTACTTTCCTATTTTTTGTGCGGCATTACCAGACAAAATACAGGAAAGGTCAAGCCGAAGCCTCAGAAAAGGACGATACTAGTAGGTTTGGCAATTTTGAAGATGTAGAATTAGAAGGTCAGGGGTCATTAACTTTTGAGAAGGTATGTGAAGTGTGTCAATATATGGCTTGTATATAAAGTTAATTAAAAAAAAATTTAGTGCTGCATTTCTAAAAAACTTCTAAGATAATTCAAATTAATACTCAGTCGACTTTTCATTTCTAAATGTAAACAGAATGTAGGCGTTTTCAAGCACTATGAAGTTTTCTATATCCTCGGTGTTTCATTAATATTGGAAGGTTTGACTTGATTTACTATAAGCAAGCTACATTTGGCTTCATTCAAATATATAGTAGTCAGTTGCAAAAATTAATCATATTGATTGTACAGTTAAATAAAAATTTTGAAAGAGTACCTAATTATTTTGTAATTTTCTCAAAACTATATTAGGAATTTTAAGCATCGTTTATCACATATGCCCCACTCAAGATAATTTTCCATTTGGTAAGTACTACAGCAAAACGAAAATTCTTAAAGTTACCTCGATTTAATAAAATTATAGAAATCATCTGGAATGTGGAATACTAATCTCGCGCTATTAAATTGTAGATACATCTTTCCTGATTATTGTGGCGCTGCTAGCAATTATTAAAATTTATCAGTTTAGACATTCTGACTTTCCATTTTCGTAAGAGATTTTAAAACTATTTACCTACGAGAAATAAATAAGGAATCGCACATAAATGATGTCACTCACATTTTCTCAGATATTTTTACAAGCTATAATTTGTAGTTCTATTTTTTGAATTTAATTTTAGGCAGGAGTATACATTCGAGCAACTATCTTGGATACTGTTCATATTTTCCGGAGGTATTACTCTCAGTATTTTTCTGGACCAGACCTATTTTCCTATTTTGAACTGGATTTTTGTTGGTCTCCAAATGGGTGTTGTGGTCCCCATGGTTTCTATATATATGTTCAAAATTGGACATCTTAAATACGAAGGTATTGGACGCGCTTAAGTATAATATTGATAATATCGTCTGTGAAAAGAACCAAAATTACCCATATCCATTTGTAGCTAAAAACTATTTCTACTATCTACAAAAATATTGAAACATGTCTTGAGAGCATGTAAATAGAACCTTTTGCACTTTTCAAAAAACAGCTAAATAGAACATTTTGCTTTTTTCAAAAACCATCTTAATTGAATATTTTGCACTTTTCAAAAACATGTAAATAGAACATTTTACACTTTTCAAAAAACATCTAAATTGAACATTTTACACTTTTCAAAAAACACGTAAGTGAATGGGATATTTTAAAATTTTCAAAAATATGTTAATAGGACATAGGACATTAAATTGTTACCTTTTTAAAAACGTGTAAATAGAACAATTTAAGAAACTCGTAATTAGCATTGTAAGCATGTACATATCTTATTCACTGTATTTTTTGACATAGCTCATTTTAATTCTAATTTAGATTGGAAATGGGCTATTTTGGTTCTTCATAGGCGATATAACTTATCGTTATTGTTACTGTTAATGCTTTTTCTTAATATTATTCTTGTAGATAGCCCAGACAGAATAGTGACAAGTTTTGGTCTGTTTCTCGAGCTTCTGCCACCAATCCTCAAATCAAAATATTGGACTTTACAATTTCTCCTATGGTTTCCTGGCGTAGCATACATTGTGGTGAAGTACAGCTATGAAATAATCCGCTATTCAGTCACCTTTTTGAAATCGTACTGGTCATCCTCCACCTCCTGTTCTTTAGGGAGAAATCCATGGACCCGTCTCGGATTTGTGATCCCGTTCTGCTTTACGAATGCACTAATTGCCATTTTTCAACTCGTCTTCGTAGAGCGGAATGATTTTAATCGACACTTGGTCTTGACTGTTGTTTTCAACGCGTGCTTTTATTTTTGGTATTACTGTCTCATGAAGGTAAAAGAAAACTACGTGGGTTACAGAAATCTGTTAAAATTGGAAAGCAGATATCTACATATTTTTATTTTTTCTATTGACCTTTCTAGTTTTGGCACAAAGAATTCCGTACTAAGCAATCTATTCAGCCAATGGTCTACTGTGCATTCTCTGTAATACTTGGAATATCTGTAGCCATTTGTTTGTCCTACAAACCCTTTGACCCAACTTGGTCACCTGCAGACTCCCGCTTATTTAACAAACCATGCATGAATGCCTCTTTTGGAGAATTCTATGATGTCCACGATCTCATGCATTTCCTTCTATCTGGATTTATTTTTTTCTTTCTTATGGTAAGAAATATACATATCGTCTATGAAGAACCAAAATGACCTATTTCCAATTTATGTTACAATTAAAATGAGCTATGTCAAAACAAACAAAAAAGGGAATATAAGACGCATGCTTAAATGCTAATCACGAGTTTCTAAAATGAACTAATTGTTCTATTTACATGTTTTTCAAAAGTTCCAAATTTCCTATTTAAGTGTTTTTAGATGCTGAGCTAAAGCATCTATTGAAATTTTGAAATGGTCATGTCCGTCTGTCTGTCTGTATGTCGATATCGCGTCTGCCTGTTGGTCCTGTTTTAGAGGTCACAATTCTTAACTGATTTTTTAAAAGTGGAAAATGTTCTATTTACATGTTTTTGAAAAGGTCCATTTTGTCCTATTTACATACTTTTCAAAAGTGCAAAATATTCTATTTACATATTTTTTGAAAGTGGAAAATGTCCTATTTCCACGTTTTTTGTCAAGTGCAAAAAACTTTTTTTACATGTTTTTGAAAAATGCAGAAGGTTCGATTTACTGATTTACATACTTTCATGAAAATGTTATTTTAATTTTTTCTGTAGATAGTAAACTTTCAAACTGAAAATGGAAATGGGTCATTTTGGTTCTTGAAAGTACTTGACACAGGATATAGTAGCACATGTTATGCATTAGGCACATTATTTCAGCATTTTAATTATTTTCATCGATAAATTACCAATATTTGAGTAGGCTTTAAATTTGATTTATTTGATTGATTTTTTCTTTCATTATAGACACTGCTAACACTAGATGATGGAATTCGGACGAAGCCACGTTATCTAGTTATTGCTTTTTAATAAAATTAGTAGATTTTACTTTTATTCTTGTTTAATTTAAATGAAATATTTTTGAATTTGTATGCAAATTACTTATAAATAATTCTTTAACATTACGCAAACGGCTATCTTTAACATATTGCATATGCCTGTGTCATCAATATCCAAGGACTTGACGCATTGACCCTATCGATGGCGTGTTTTGTGAAAATCCCTAACTCTATCAATATTGTGGACGATAAAACCAATCATCATTATTATTGAATGTCGAAATTTGAAGTCTATAAACACGCTACTACTATCTTAGGCTATATAATATTCTTAAAACTTATAACTTTTATAAACCATTTTGTACTAATGAATCTATATTTCCTGTATTCCACAATTGTAAAAGAAATAAAAGAAAAAATTAAAAACATCGACTGTGAAGAACCAAAAATGACCCATATCCATTTTAAGCTAAAAATAATATCCACTATTTACAAAAAATATTGTAAAATATATCTCAAAAGCATTTAAAAGGAACATTTTCAACTTTAAAAAACATAAATAGAACATTTTGAACTTTTGAAAAACATGCAAGTAGAACATTTTGAACTTTTGAAAAACATGCAAATAGAACATTTTGAAATTTTGAAAAACATACAAGTAGAACATTTTGAACTTTTGAAAAACATGCAAGTAGAACATTTTACCCTTTCTTGAAACATGCCAATAGAGCACTGTACGCTTTTCAAAAACTCCTAATTAACAGTTTAGGCATGTTTTACATTTTGTTTTTATGATATAGCTCATTTTTATCGTAGATTAAATTGGATATGGGTAAATTTGGTTCTTCATAGACGTCATGTCATATAACTGTCACCTGGCTGGTGTCTGTAGATAAGGTATAGGTGATAATACGGATAATAAAAGTTGTGCATCCCAGGCGCATAAAGGCCGCAAAGGCCACGTCAAACGCTCCTATACATACAAAAAAAAAAAAAATACAAGTACTGCTTTTTTGTTGCATTAATTATAATTTCTACAGGAATTGAGAACGAAAATAATGCGATTCATTATACTTGATTATCTATTTGGGAATTACCTACGTAAGGGGCTGTCCATTAATGATATCATCGAAATATCTCGATTTTTAGGACCCTATGACTACCCTGTCGTCCCTGTCATCAGCTTGACCATTGCATAAATGGCTATCTTTAACATGGGATGTCATAAAAATCCAAGAAGACCCATTGACCCTACCCATGATATTATTTATGGACAGCCCCTAAGTAATTTGTAATTTTATTATTGTTGTAGACACTGAAAGATACTATGGGGTACAGATAAAATTAAAAAATAAACATAGGTCTGAAATGTCATGCCAATTTGGGATCTGATATGGATTTTTAAGAGCTCATAATTGCCTTCTAATCGGACCCTGCGTCAGTTCATTAAAGACATAATTATTTATACATATTACATACCTATACTTAAGCAGCTGCTTGAGTCGAGCAGATGTATTTTTCCTTCCGTTCCTAAGGATGACATGGTAGTTCTTGCCCTTTTGGTCGTAGCAGCCTTCGCCAAGACTGTTGCCCCTACCATTACCCGTGTGGACCCTATCGTAAAGGGACTTGTTGCCCCTCTTGGCGTTGTTGAAGGCATTGTTTCCTGTGGTAAGAATGCTTATATTTTTTGTAGACTTTAATAATTATTTTCCCCGCAAAAACCTTCGCTCTACAGGTTTTAACAGCTTTTTGTTTTGCGAAAACAGGTTCCAAAGGACATAAATATAGTACAAACCCGTGTCACTGACTGCGCCACCCTCCCATCCGACTTACATTTTGGAAAAACCTACTTTGTCGAAGTTGACCTCGTTGCTTGTAAGTACTTTTAATTACATGAAGTGTTATAGGTTATAGACTATTATCTGCATATCTTCTGTGAAGAACCAAAATGACCCATTTCCATTTGTTGCTAAAAGCAATATCCACTATCTACAATAATATTAAAGTATGTCTTGAAATAATTTAAATCGAACATTTTGAACTTTTAAAAAAATGCAAATCGAACATTTTGAACTTTTCAAAAACTCCCAATTAACATTTTACGGATGTTTCTCATGTTGTTTTTATGATATAGCTCATTTTGATTCTAGCTTAAATTGGATATGGGTCATTTTGGTTCTTCACAGGCGATATATATTTTGATAAAATTGTTTGTCAGTCTACACAGAATTATTACTAAATATTGTTTGTGATAAATTCTAGTCGCTAATGAGTCCTAAGTTCCTGAGGTTTTAATGTTTGAATTAATTTCAGAATTTTGCCCTTCGGATTCAAGTGGCCGGAGATGGGGTTGTTGAGCTTTGCGGTCTTGCCCCTGCCCCTGCCATCATCCACCAATAAATCAAAAATTTTGTTATTTCATACATTATAATGTATCAACGACTATTAATGATACGGCCAAATAAATATGAAAGAACTACCTCACCTACTCAATGTGTTTATGTGTTGGCTAGAAGTTTCTATTGGGATATTTAACCAATTATTCGAAAGGTAGGCTAATTCAATTGCCGAGCTTTGATTGAAGCACTTTTACTTTTACTATTTGCGACAGGGAGGAAATTGGAATTAAAATTACAATAGCAAACTGAAAGATTGCTAGAAATGTTCCCAAGGATAAACTGAAATATTTCCTGGAGTATTTCTAACTGATTTTTTATGAGCAATAAAAAAAATCAAGGAGAAACTATAGCACTATCTTTGTTAGCAATTTTAGAATCACTTTGTTACTTAACTTTTATTTTTAGTTTGTTACCAAACTGAATGAAATTTTCATCCATTTGCATTTTTAGCATTCATCAATTTTACATTTTTAATTCATTAGAATAATATTTGCTTATAAGTATTAATTTAGGAAATCAATAAAACAAGGGGAAAAATTTTTGTTATCGCCACTGAATGTGAGATGCCTTGAATAGAAAGAAGACGAGGATCAGTACTTAAGAATTAAGAGTATATCAAAAGTAACACGAATTTTAGGAAACCCATAAGAAAAGCAAGTCAATTCAATATTAGGAGGAGCACTGTCTCAATGTTGGCTCAATAGGCTGTTTGAAAATCAGTTAAGAGATAAAATTAAATTACAATTTACAACATCTATTGAAGCAGGTGGGAATTGGGAATTGTAATCTTCGATTTCCGTATTCCCTGAAGTGAGTTCTTAAAAATGTAAAAACATCAGTAAAGATAATAGATAAAGGAACTCGTACAAAAACAACGTACGAAATATATTATAAAAACAATAAATTAGGAAATTAGACAAAATATGCAGAAGTTTCAATACGATAAAAAAGGAACTAACGATAAGTAAAAGCACCATTAAGTAACATTGTTTCGATATGCGTCTTTGCCTATACATAATGTGGCATCGTCATTATTATTTAACAGGGGGCTCAGCATATTATGTATGGTATTCATATTTCATAAAATATTGGCTGCCCGTATATATGTACAATAATTTTCGAATTTTAAAGTGGAACATAATTATACACCTTGCGGGATTGCGCCTTCCTATCATTTGCCAATTTAGCCCACATTAATTGGCGCCGCATCTGATCTGCTGGGGATTTCGGGCAGTGCTTCTTTATGTGCTGATCTATATAACTTTTTGACACTTCTTTCTGGCAGTAGGGACAAGCCTCACGACCTAAAATTCAATAAGCATAATTAATTACAAAAATTAAATAAATGGAAAAATGAATTACATAAATTGCAGATATTGTGATTAACGGTTATCTAATTATTATTATTAATTATTACTTTTATTAAATTTAGCTATTTACAAACTGTACAGTTATTCTTTAATTCGTGAATGCTAATTTTGCTTATGATGATCTATACAAACCTGAAACATATCGTGATGGTGTCATTGTCACTGGACCTAGTAGCGTTCCATCGTTTGACATTGCAGCAGCAACCTGGACTTTCAAGGACTCAATCGCCTCAACGTTTTGCTTTAAATTATGCTCGAGATGATCTATTAACGTCCTTAACTCACAGATCCTTTTGCCCTGGTTTCGTTGGCGATGTTTCGCTCCCTCCAGTTGCTCCGAATTATAATGTTGCCGTGTCTTGTAATGCGCGATTATCTGATTCTGAGAAGATTGCATTATAGTCAAAAAACGGATTTTTTGTTCGTGGAGAGTAGGTATTTGGGATGGCCCACATTCGGTGGTAGTTGGATTCCCAGTTGAAGTGCATGAGGGATTTATTGATTGAAGATGCAATTTCTTAAGTAGCGATTGATAAATTGAAGGTGGTACTGGTAGTCGCCGTTTTATGGGTTGAATCTTTCTTTTCTTTGAATTAGTGCTTTGGTGGTGTGACTCTTCATTCTTTTCACCTGAAGAGTGTCGTTTCATGATGATAAATTTGGATCACAATCGTGGGCTGGCTGAAGGGCAAGATTAAATTCCTTTTTGTGCCTGTAAAAAGCAAAAACAACTTTAATAACAAAGTTACAGTAATCGAACACTGCACTTGCTAGTGAGTTCACTCAGTCAACTTGTTTATATAACTTTTATAATAGCAATAATTAACCGGCTTAAATTTAAAGATTAAAGTTTCCAATTTTCAAAAACTGGCCTATCGTCGGAGGTATTTTGTTGTTAGGACTGCCACCTAATAGGAATATCCAGATGATTGCTCACTGATTTTCCTTGCATAATCATCAGTCAGCGGACAAGGTATAAATTAATCCCCCGGAAAGTCCAAAATTATTTCATCTACGATTTAAAAGTTACATCTACACCTGAAAGATGATGATTTTGTAACTCGATTTTCGTAAAAAGTTAGTTCGGTGAATCAGTTCCCTGATTGGTGCGCTGATTTGTTTGTTGAGGGGTATATATATACATCCCAGAGGAGTAAATATACCCCTCAAGGGTCTAGATTAACTCTTTTCAGGGAAGTAAATATACCTCCCAAGGGTGTTAATTAATAGTATGTCCGCTGACTGATCATATCAACTTATACTGGCTACGTCCAAGGTAAATTCCGTAAATTAAATTTCTACTTGGAAGGCAATGGTTTAGATAATGGACTGCGACAATGATTATCGGATGCAAACCTGTGAACGTGCCTGATATGATACCACCCCTCCCCCCCAAAAAAAACGTCACCCCTGGAATTACTAATCACTAATCTATTAGTGCCCTATCCAGCATAGTTTGTATTTTTTAACTATATCGGCAGTAATATTGTACAACTGTCAACTGCATAAACTCCAGTAAATAATATTCAAACGTAAATGATATTTACGATAATTAATTAATCACGGTCATCGTTTAGCTTTTTTACTTACTTATTTAATATTTACACAAATCCTTGTTATCAAATCCAGAAAAAGACACAACTTGGAGACTATGGCATAATAGTTTACTAACTACGTACCTAGCCTTCAAATACAAAATTACTAAAACGGTGCTCTGTCCCAACTGTAAAGAAAATCATGAACACAGTAACAATATTATAAACTGCAGTTTCTACAACCCAGCTTGGGTATTTATCGAATGCATATGTAAAAATTTTCATCCCCCTTTCAGCAAACAAAACAAGATATATGGAATAAACAACAAATGGATAGATGTATTCATTTTTTCACTACATAATATAATTTATCGCCACTATATACATAAAATTAATAACCAAAAAGGTGATATAATTGTTATTGACGAACTTAAAAATTGTATGAAACAAAAACTTTTCTGTAACTTTCAAAAAAACAAACTTGACTTCATTTCCAAGTGGACACTACCACACCTGTGTTACTATAATGGGAATGATTTAACCTTCCTAATGATATAACGTGTAATATGTAAATGGGAGTTTGGCAATAGAAAATCCTTTATATTACCATAAAATTATGTAGCCAAAACCATTTATTATTGTAATGTGTTTTCTATAATCCGTATAATAAATCCGATTACCTTGAAAAAAAAAATAAAAAAAAATTTACTTACTTAACCACCCAGTTCTTTGTTCGTTCTTTGTCTTCACCTGTAAAATGAACTCGCAATTTCTTTTGACTTCTAATTTTATCACCCAATCGACAACTGCTCAGCTGCTTAAAAGTATTACTTTAATGATACTGACTGACAGTTAATTACCTGCTGCGAAACTGAAAACTTACAAGCTATGAAATGACCTGTTGAAAATTGGTTGTTTTACGAATTTGGTGTGTGATTCACACACCAAATTAGAAAAGTGTGAACATTATTATCCCAAAGATGATCATAATTATTGCGTCAGAAAAGAGCTCCGCTGGCACCATATGCACTGGCAGTACTTTCAGTACTGAAACTGAACTGCTGTGTACTGTGTGCGACTTGTGTGCATTATGAGCAGAGCCATGTGTAGTATCCCTGTGCCGGTCATATTCAAATAATTTAACATACCTACTGTAGGGTAAACCGAAAGTGAAGGCTAGCAAGGATAAAGCTGCCATTTGTTTGCATGCAAAATTTATCCTTGCCAGCCTTCACTTTCGGTTGTCTCTACTATACTTACATTACCTACTCCAAAATTCCAAATACGACTATAAGGTCGAATTTACGACAGCGAGAAAATTGGAATTAAAATTAAAATTACAATTACAAACTAAAAGATTCCTAGAAATATTCCCAAGAATAAACTGAAATATTTCCGGAAGTATTTCTAAATGATTTTTAATGGGCAATAAATACAATCAAGGAGAAACTTTCATTAATTACATTTTAAAATAACTTTTCTGACTTTTATTTTTAGCTTGTCACCAAACTGAATGACATTTTTTTCATCCATTTGGATTGTTAACATTCATCAATTTTACATTTATAATTCATTAGAATATTATTTGCTTATAAATATTTAAGAAATCAATAAAACAAGGATTTTTTTGTTAAATTTTTTTTCGCCACTGAATGTGAGACGAATTAAATAGAAAGAAAACATGGATCAATACTTAACAATTGAGAATGTATATCAAACGTAACAGGAATTTTAAGAAACCCATAACAAAAGCAAGTTAATTCAATATTAGGAGGAGCACTGTCTCGCTCTCGATATTCGCTCAATTGGCTGTTTGAAAATCAAGAGATAAAATTAATTACAATTTACAACATCTATAGAAGCAGATCAAAATTAAAAATTGTGATCTTCGATTTCTGTATTCCTTGAAGTGGGTTATCTCAAAAATGTAAAAACATGAGTAACGATAACAAATAAAGAAATTCGTACAAAAACGATACATGGAATATGTTATCAAAACATTAAGTTAAGACAGTAGGCAAAATGTGCCGAAGTTTCAATACGATAAAGTAACTTACGATAAGTAAAAGTAGCATATTAAGTAACATTATGTTTCGTTATGCGTCTTTGTCTATATACATAGTGTGGCGTCGTCATTATTACTTAACAGGGGGTTCAGCATTTTATGGTATTCATATTTCATAAAATATTGGCTGCCCGTATTCCTTGCGCCTTCCTATCATTTGGCAATTTAGCTTCCCAACACCATCATTAATTGGTGAGACACCTGGGGATTTCGGGAGATGCTTCTTCATGTGCTGCTTCATGTAACTTTTTAACACAATTTTCTGGCAGTAGTGACAAGCCTCACGCCCTGAAATTCAATAAACATTAGTAATTTAAAATATTTAAATAATTGGAAAAATTAATTACATAATTTGCAGACTTATTAGTGAATAGTGATTTATGGTAAGCGTATTTGATTATTATTATTACTTTTACTACTAAATTCAGTTTATTTACAAAAACTGTACAGTTATTCGTTAATTCGAAAATGTTTTGATATTGCTTATGATGAGCTATGCAAACCTGAAACTGAAACATATCGTGCTGGCATCACTGGACCTAGTAGCGTTCCATCGGCTGACATTGCAGCAGCAGCCTGGAGAGTTATTAGAGCTTCAATTGCATGTAGTTCACCTGCATCCCCAGGATCTGTGGTATACCCTGAGGACTCGGAACTTCGGCGCATCCCAAAGCTATCAATTGTACGACCAGTTAGAGTTTGATTCAAATAACGGATCGTATTTAGTGCTCCATATCTGTAACAAAAATTAAAGTTGAATGGCAAAGGCATAAAAGAATTTTCTGAAAGGTATTTCCTACATTTTCACAACAGTTAGTTTTTAGTTAAGTTAGTAATTTCAACGTTATTTCATGTCATGCTACATCTAAAATAACAAAGATTAAAAGCAGTAACGGAATTTATTCAGAATCTGAGAGCGACAAAATTCTAAATTTTTATGATTTCAAAACGTTTACATTTCATTGTCTTCTTCTTCAGTCTGGGCCGTCCCCTGATTTTGGTTAAAATCGCTGGAGCTGAAGCCAGTTGTGGCCCTTGTAATGAGTTTTTTCAAGAACTCAATCGACTCAACGTTTTGCATTAAATTATGCTCGAGATGATCTACTAACGTCATTAACTCACACATCCTATTGTCCTGGTCTCGTTGTCGTTGCTTCGCTTCCTCCAGTTCCTCCAAAGTATGATGTAGCCGTGTCTTGTAATGCGTGATTAGCTTATTCTGACTTTGGATTTTATTCAGCATACAGATTCTTTGTTCGTGGAGCCGTGTTAAGTTGTTCAACGCATCTTGATGGATTTCGACATGATGAGGAAGTTGATTAATCGCATTACGCCTATGTTGCTTTTGGGGTCGTAAAGTTTCCGAGTCCATAGGTCTTTCGGTGCTACATGCAATTCGAATTCCACCAAAAGGTGCAGATGTGGGAGGTTGTTGATGTTGATGCTTTCTTGCAAACAGAGTTTCGCGGAGAGTAGGGTTTTGCGATGATCCACATTCGGTGGTAGTTGGGTTTCCACGAAAAGAGCATGAAGACTTTGACTGAAGATGCAATTTCCTAGGTAGCGATTGAGAAAATGAAGGTGGTCGTGGGGGTGTTACGGATTGTTTCTCTCTATTTTTTGAACAAGTACTTTGGTGGTGTGACTCTGTATTCTTTTCACCTGAGGAGTGACGTCTCATGATGATATTTGGATCACAATAGAGGGTTGAATGGCAACAGATTTAAATTCTTTTTTGTGCCTGTAAAAGACAGTAACAACTTTAGTCTAATAATCAAGTTACAATAATCGAACACTGGCTAGTGATGAGATAACTCACCAGGGAATGGTTTTACATGGTACGCGCCAATTTCAAAAAGTCATATCTACAAAAATCAGGCTACTTTTAAATAGTAGGGATCCAAAGTAACTCGATTGCATTTTGCTTTGTTTAGTTTGGTCACAGTAGCCCGCCAACGCCAAAGTTTAAAAAAATTCAAATTTTAATATTTTGCCGCCCTGTAACTTCTACAGTTCTTATCCGATTTTGACGCAATTTGGTTTTTTCTAACGTTTAGACTGTTTTCTACAAAGTAATTTCAGGATTTTTTAAAATTCGAAAATTTTCATTTTTTCGACAAATTTTTGAAAAAACAATATTTTTAAAACCTAATTTTATCGATCAATTTTTTCGAAAAAATGAAAATTTTCGAATTTTGAAAAATCCTGAAATTGCTTTGTAGAAAACAGTCTAAGCGTTAGAAAAAACCAAATTGCGTCAAAATCGGATAAGAACTGTAGAAGTTACAGGGCGGCAAAATATTAAAATTTGAATTTTTTTAAACTTTGGCGTTGGCGGGCTACTGTGACCAAACTAAACAAAGCAAAATGCAATCGAGTTACTTTGGATCCCTACTATTTGAAAGTAGCCTGATTTTTGTAGATATGACTTTTTGAAATTGGCGCGTACCATGTAAAACCATTCCCTTGTCAGTTATAAATGTTGTCATGCACATCCCTGAATTAATTTAATAATTAATAGTGAATTATAAAATTAATGGTGCTTGTTTTTTAATAATCTCAATTTTCAATCTTTTCAGCTGAGAGCACAGATTATTGTCAATGATGTACACATATACATAGTACACCATAGACCGATTTCATGTACGTAAATAAGTAGGATAAGAGCGCGCCTAATGGTTGCTAGGCTCTAATTGTGGCCGCCCAATTATATTCGTAAACGTCCATTTTGACATTTACGATAATCAATTAATCACGATTATCTTTTATAGGTTTTTGACTTACTGTTTTACACCCAGTTCCTTGTTCGTTCTTCGTTCTTTGTCTTCACCTTTAAAATCAACTTTTAACTTCTTATTGAGCTCAAATGTTGTCATCTAGCTCAGCAACTTAAAATTATTACTGTAATGAGACTGACAGTTAATTATCAACTTTAGTTTATGCCGAAACTAAATAATAAATATAAATAAATATAATGGGATGGAAGCTTATTTCCTTCTTGTCTTGTCGCAAATAGTTTGTGAAGCCCTCGATCGATGCACGCTGTGAAATGAACTGTTGGAAGATGGCTTCTTTAGGAATTTGGTGTCTGCTGAACATTATCCAAACATGGGATGAGATTGCGTCAGAAAAGCACTTCGTTGGCTGTACTTTTTCAGTTCTATAATGTTGACTGCTACTGCTCGTTAGTGCATGTAAATTGCCATATTCTCAATTTACTTAAATATATCTACTATACTCCGGATTTATATACAGCTGAATGCTGGATCTAAAAATATGATTATTTTCTTAATTTTCTTTGCCATACTTTACTTCCCTACCTACCTACTACCTACTTATGAAAATATTATAATTGTAGATTTTCCTACAATCAATCAGCTTTTAAATGATGGCATCGATCGCGATCCTTTTTCAGGCCATGTATTTTTAAAGTGTGCAATATGTACTACTATGCCAGTATTTAAGCAAATATTTATTTTTCCTCGTTTTCATAAAGTTATAAAATTAACAACGTATTAAGGCCCATGCCACTATTCAAATCAACAACTCGGAGCCACAAGGCTTTTTCAGAAATTCAACTCTCGACTGCATAATATTCGAAGGAAAATTCTGGCGTCAACATTCTGAGCCTTAATTAAGTACCAACAAAATAAAAACAACATGTAATTTATACAACAACCTTTGGGAACAGAGGGAAGCCAAATCGACCATATTGCTCCCATAGGATCCTGTTGTGTGACAACTTAACACAGTCAAGAATTGAAGTGGCAACTAATGGTTGTACGATGGGCCAATGACCATTTTGTTCAAAATTTGAAGAGACTCGTACAGTTTCATTTTAGGATCTGGTCAGCTGCAGCAGATTGTTCAATTTAGACTTTCTTGGGGTAATTGATTTTAGCCTTGAGTTAGTACAGCTTGTGTGCATTATGAGCAGAGCCACGTGTAGCATCCCTATGCCGGTCATATTCACATATTTAACATACTCCAAAATTCCAAATAAGACCAAGGTCGAATTTACGACAGCGAGGAGATTGGAAAATAAAAATAAAAATAATTAACTGAAAGATTTCTAAAAATATTCCCAACATTGAACTGAAACATTTTCAGCAACCTCTAACCGATTTGTCATGGGCAATAAATAAAATCAAGGAGAAACTAGCATTAATTACATTGTAAATTCACTTTTCTGACTTTTATTTTTACCTTGTCACCAAACGGAATGACATTTTTCATCCATTTGCATTTTTAACATTCATCAATTTTACATTTATAATTCATTAGAATATTATTTGCTTATAAATATTTAAGAAATCAATAAAACAAGGATTTTTTTGTTAAATTTGTTTTCGCCACTGAATGTGAGACGACTTGAATAGAAAGAAAATGTAGATCAGTACTTAAGAATTGAGAATTTGTCAAAAGTAAAACGAAGTTTTAGAAACCCATAACAAAAGCAAGTCAATTCTGTTTCGATATTGGCTCAATTGGCTGTTTGAAAATCGATTGAGAGATGAAATTAATTGAAATTTACAACATCTATTGAAGCAGGTTAAAATTGGGAATTGTAATCTTCGATATCTGTATCCCTTGAAGGGAGTTCTCAAACGTGTAAAAACATGAGTACAGACAAAAGATAAAGGAACTCGTATAAAAACAAGGCATGAAATATACTATAAAAACATTTAGTTCAGAAATTAGGCAGACGGTTAAATACGATAAAGTAAATAACGATAAGTAATAGCACCATTAAGTAACATTGTATTTTGTTATGCGTCATTGCCTGTACATAATGTGGCATCGTCATTATTATTTAACAGCCCTGTTAGCCCTGTTAACCCCTTGGGGTTCAGCATTTTATGGCATTCGTGCCTACTTATTTTCATTAAATAATTATTACACACAAACGCTGCGCTGCAAGATGATTCGGATTTTTATATTTTACATTTTTTGGCAACTTTTTCAGTTGTACACTAAGGGCAGCTCCCAAATGGATTACAGATCGAACATAGTACAGTTTATATTTAACCTTTTATGTTTAGTTTCGTAAGTAATTTACACGTACAAAATCAAAATGCAATAGCAAAAATATTTGCTGATTCAAAAAACTAAAAAGGGAATCTCCAAGAAATGAACTTACAAAGAACCTGAATTTCATAGCCACATAGTCAATATAATATGCAGACCCTAGCTTGAAATTTTCTCACATATGATGAATAATTAGCAACTAATTGGCTGCCCGTATATACATACAATAATTTATGAATTTTAAAGTGGAACATAATTATATCCCTTGCGCCTTCCTATTCATTTGTTGATTTGGCTTGTTAACACCTTAAATTTTACTGGTGTGCTACATCTGGGGATTTGAGGGCCGCGCTTCTTTGTGTGCTGCTTCATGTAACATTTTGACACAACTTTCTGGCAGTAGAGGCAGGTGCAGGTGCAAGCGGCCTCACGCTCTAAAATTCAATAAGTATAATTACTTAATTTTAAAAAAATAAATAATTGGAAAAATTAATTTACATAATTTGCAGATTTAGAGATTAACGGTAAGCGTATCTAATTATTAATATTACATTTACTAAATTCAGTTATTTACAAACTGCACAGTTAATCGCTAATTCGTAAATGTTGATTTTGCTTATGATGAGCTTTACAAACCTGAAACAGATCGTGCTGGTATCACTGGACAGAGTAGCGTTTCATCGTTTGACATTGCAGCAGCAACATGGTCAATTATAATTATAGTTTCAAGCTCATGTACTCCGCCTGCATCCTCATGATCTGTGGTATTCCCTGAGGACTCGTAACTTCTAGGTCTTCCTGTCCTACATGCATTTCGACTTCGACCAAAAGGTGTAGATGTGAGCGGTTGTTGATGATGATGCTTTCTTCTTGCAAGCAGAATTTCGAGAAGAGTAGTAGGTTTTTGCGATGGTCTACATTCGGTGGTAGTTGGGTTCCCACGAAAAGTGCATGAAGACTTTTTCTTTTCACCTGAAGAGTGTCGTTTCATGATGATAAATTTGGATCACAATCATGGGTTGAAGGGCAAGATTTAAATTCCTTTTTGTGCCTGTAAAAGACAATAATAACTTTAGTCTAATTATAAAGTTAAAATAATCGAACACTAGCTAGTGAGTTAACTCAATTAAAAATGTTGTCATGCACTTCCCTGAATTAATTTAATAATTAATAGTGAATTATAGAATTAATAGTGCTTGGTTTTTTGTAATTTCAATTTTCAATCTTTTCAGCTGTGAGCTTTATATGTTTCATGTAAACAGATTATTGTCAATGATATACACATATATACATAGTACACCATAGATCGATTTCATGTAAGTAAATTAAGTAGGATAAGAGCGCCTATGGTTGCTATGCTCTAATTGTGGCCGCCCAATTATATTCGTAAACGTCCATTTTGATATTTACGATAATTAATTAATCACGATTATCTTTTAGGTTTTTGACTTACTTTTACACCCAGTTCCTTGTTCGTTCTTCGTTCTTTGTCTTCACCTGTAAAACGAACTGTTAACTCCTTATTGAGCTCAAATTATGTCATCCAGCTCAGCTGCTTAAAATTATTACTGTAATGAGACTGTCAGTTAATTATCAACTTTATTTTATGCCGAAACTAAATAATAAATATAAATAAATACAATGGGATGGAAGCTTATTTCCTTCTTGTCTTGTCGCAAATAGTTTGTGAAGCCCTCGATCGATGCACGCTGTGAAATGAAATGAACTGTTGGAAGATGGCTTCTTTAGGAATTTGGTGTCTGCTGAACATTATCCAAACATGGGATGAGATTGCGTCAGAAAAGAACTTCGTTGGCTGTACTTTCAGTGCTAATGTTGACTGCCACTGCTCGTTAGTGCATGTAAATTGCCATATATATTCTCAATTTACTTAAATATAATATCTACTATACTCCGGATTTATATACAGCTGAATGCTGGATCTAAAAATATAATTGTTTTCTCAAGTTTATCTTTGTCATATGTCACACTTTACTAACCAACCTACCTACCTACCCAAGCAACATTGTGAAGTTAAATAGTCGTTTATAATACGTTGCAAAATGTAAATACGATGGTTTATAAAACGTTTATATATGATTTAGATTTAGTAGAATGTTGGTTAAAATATGGTTTAGATGTCCGGGCAAAATAACGTTTATGATAAACCTTTATATAACGTTGATGGTAAACGTAATTTATAGTATGCGTTGATGCTAGCCCATATTTAAACGTTTACACTAAATCTTATTTAAACGTATCAAACTAAAAATCGACGTTGTTTAAATGTTATTGCTTTTATTAAATACTGCAATTATACTAAATATAAACTATAAAAATATGGAAATAGGTGGAAACAAAAACTTTATTACTCGTACAAAACAGTTATTAAATGAATGGACAACTTTGGGTTGTCAAGTTTTTATTTTTTAGACCCAAATAAGTTGTAGGAGTTAAATAAATATTAAATATTTAAATATAATAGTGACTGCAAAGTAAAATTGGTGGCAAATACCAGTATTTTCATATAAGCTCACACGTTTTTTCTGAAATTTAGTGTCGCAGTTGAAATGCTCGTGTTCGTAAATTTTTCTGTTTTCTAATCTTGCTAACCAACAAAGGTACCTACATGGAAAATTTGAAAGAAAGCAAGAATTCGATTTAGGTTTGGCAGAAATACTAATTGGTAGTTAATAAATCGTAAATGCTTTGAGAGAATGAAAACAATATACATTGACATTGTATGGCTATGGCAAGTGTTTTTACTACTCAACTTACCATTGGTTTTCCGTCTTCAATAGTCTTCATATTAAAGAAACCGTAGCTAGAATTAGCTGAATTATTTTCCTGTACTCCATAAGTAAGTACCTACTAGGAGGTTGTAGAACCGCGACGATAAAACAGAAAAATTATCTAACAGCAGGCAGCACCAAAAAATGTCGAATGTCAATGTTTCTGCTATTGATATTTTGATATTGTTGGAGTTGTTGAAGATTAAATGAGTATGGAATATGTATAGCAGGTAGTGGCAGTGCTGGCAGTGGCAGTGCAGTGCTGAAGTCACTAAAGCGGAAGGTTAACGTTAACTTTTAACTTAAAGTTTATAAGTTCAATTCAAAAACTTATAATTTAATAAACTATACTATACTCATTACACTGAAAGATTCAATCTTGAATCCGTATCCGTGCAGGGTGCTTTTCCGTACTTTAGTACAGTACATGATACGATAGAACTGAATGAGAATGAACTGACAGAAATGACAGAAATGCCACTCGCCTCTCCAGCACAAGAGAAAATTTTACCACTAAGAATGATCGACTCATCAGCATTGCCTTATTGTGTTGTCCAAAAATCATTGTCAGATTGCAGCTACTTTTATTTTTGAATTAGAAATCAAACAAGTCGCACATCGCACATACTTTGCCTCGTTGCCATGGACACCTGTAATACTTGAATACTTCGTTCATACTCATAAATAAAATTAATAGGAAATAGTTTCCATTCGAGGTTGATGATAAACATCGTTTCTACGGTTAAAATTATATGTTGCCATGTGCAGAAATATTTTTCAAATGCAGTCGATTGTAAACGTTATTTCTCTAATAAATATAATAAATGTTCTATTTGCATGATTTTAAAAAGTGTAAAATGTTCTATTTACATGATTTTAAAAATTGTAAAATGTTCTATTTACATGATTTTGAAAAGTGTAAAATGTTCCATTTTACATGTATTTGAAAAGTGTAAAATGTTCTATTTACATATTTTTGAAAAGTTCAAAATGTTCTATTTCAATGCTTTAGAAAAGTGGAAAATGTTCTATTTACATGTTTTTGAAAATTGCAAAATGTTATATACATGACATACTATTTAAATGCTTTCAAGACATATTTCAATATTTTCTGTAGACAGTGGATGTTGGTTTTAGGTAAAACTGGATATGGGTCATTTTGGTTCTTCACAGACGATATCTGACTATACAATCAAAATTATTGATGTCGTACTATGCAAAACAACCCACAGCTAACCCATGTATTATTTATTTGTCACATTCACTACCGTACAGACACAAGGCCTGTGGAAGGGCTAGCCCATGTATGTATACGGATGTTATAGTTATTATAGGTAATTATAAATAGCATAATGTAAATGGCAAATTAATTAAGTAAGGTACAACGAAGTTAATACCCGCAGTGTAGACAGGTCTGTAAGACATAACGTAAACAGTGTCTTTGCTGTACATAGCTTCTAAATTTGGAATACAATTAAAGTATTATTACTGTGATATAGTTTGTTCAAACACGGAAATAAAAGAGAGAAAAACGAGAGTTGTGCAATTGCTTGAATTATTAAATTCCTTATTTATTAAATAGTAGAACATTTAAGAGAAACAACAACTATAAATTAAAGTAGGACACACAACATGATTTTATGTCCTCCGAGACTTATACCAAGAGGAACCGATAACAATGTAACTTTAAGCAGTAACAATATTAAAACCGATTGGAAGGAATTTAAATTTAACTGCCCTGTACCGAGTTTGGAGGGTCACACATAAATAAGCAATACAGGGGAAGGGAAGGTTAACAACTTACCTCTAGTAATATTTATATCGTTGTTAGCTTTGCTATTTTTACTCAGTAAGGAGCATACCGCTGGAGTTGGGATGCTGAAGACAAGCTAGACCTCTCTACCCGCTCTGATTGCGGTGGTTTCTGGTCACTCAGAATCCTACCACCGCCAATAGTGTGGCCATATTCATATTCATAAGCTGGTCTTGCACCTGTACCAGGAGAGCTTACTATGCCCTCATGGCTCCAGTGAGTGCGAAAATAAAGAGCTTTATCAATGTAATCCATTGCCCTTAAACTTTCAGACTGAGGAGCTGGCCGCCGAGACACCGTGTAGGATGGATCGGTGTAATGAGGAGTTTTTGATGGCGAATGTTGTCCTGTTGATGGTGGTTCTCGCAGCTGAATAATAATAATTCAAAATTCGTCATGCAGAAATAAATACAGCCCAAATAAATCTAATTTGTAAATAAATTTGTGCTTAAGTGCTATTCAAATATTTTTGGTTCCTATTCTAACCGAATCGTAGGATGTTCTTCCCGGACCCGGAGGATAAGACGCTCCTGATGACTGCTGAGATGGTGGTGGTAGCGACTGCCTTGCTGGCCGAATTTGTCCATTACCAGGCCCAGGAGTAAAAGTATATGGTGCTGGTGGTAATGGTCCTAGTGAGTCTCCTTGCAAATTTCTTAAAGCATTGGCAATCCAGGGAATCTCCATCGATGCCCGGCTGTCTGTAAGAACTAGCTCTTTCAAGCATTTGAGAGCATAGGCAACCTTAGCATACGCTTCGGGCGCTGGTGCAGTAACCGTTATAGCCATGTGCATATCTTCATTTAAATGATAATATTTTGGATCAGATCCTCGTCGAAGTTCCTCTTCCTATCGTCAAAAATCGAGAGAGAATTTTATTAAAAGTGACCAAAACGATTACTAACAAACAGGAATATGGCATTATTTTGGAATTCCGCATTAAATAAATATTTGATAGCGTTTAGTAGGTACCTTCTCTTTATCCTTCATCACGCCTTTACCCAAAAGCAATATATTGGTCTTCGTCTCTTTAACCAAAGCCTTTAGGTAAGCACCTTTAGGCCCAATTATTCTTCCAGCAAAGTTAACCTGAAATACAGAATCAAAGGATTGGAACTGTTTTTAAAACCATGTAATTGACCGGCAGCAACCAGCGTAGTACCGTGATCATAATTTGAAGTACAAAAGAGCATATGGAATAAACACATAAGCAGTAGTAATTACAATGCATTACTTTACGACATTATGATTTTTTTAAATTCACACGGTCTCCAAAATGCCTTCTTTACCTGGGGGAAACTTTTCGATGGTGGCACAGCCTTCACACTCAGTGTAATAGAAGAAGCTTCACCGTGTAGATCAATGTACCCATTATTTTGAGCTATTCCGCCTGCTGTTGAATTACTGCTCAATACTGCAATATTGTCAATAAAAACGAAATATTGAGAAGAGAAGTAAGAAACTATTACGTACATATATTGCAAGATATCATACCACATCAACGATTTATGGGCAAAAAACGCCGTCGAGTAAAATTTTGATAAAATCAAGTAGGTATTAAATTTATAGATAGTTGAATTTTACAAAGTCAACTAAAACTACAAAACTAGCATACATCTTGCTATTATTTAAAAACCACCAACAACTTACCACCAATATTTGTGACAATAACACTCAATACATAAACGATAAACTAGATTGAAATGAACTAATCTTCTCTGCCGCCCTTCTCTTACCGTTTTCCACAAGTCGATGAATTAAAGGATATTTTTCTGCATCCAGGCTATCTTTCTCCTTCATTAAATTACTGACATACTCAGCAAACTTTTTATCAAATGGAGCATCGTGTCCACCTTCTCTTCCACTGGCTCCATTATTTTCTTTAATTTCCGTCGTCCCATTCCCCCTAACATCTTCAATGTCAGACATGTTTTACAGCAAAGCAAATATTGGTCGAGATTTGGTGTGGCTTATAACTTGGATGATGATGGATGGAGAATAATTCACAGGATTAGTCTCTTTGTATACTCTCTGAAACAACGAATAAAAATAACATACTGCAATAATTATTATTAATGTAATTTTCTATTACGCTCAGACTCAGCCCTTTACTCCGATTCTATTTTATCTACCAACTGTCTAAAAAAAAATTTTGCGATATGTTTCATCGTACGACTGCAGTTAACAGTTATTACATAATTATATACAATAGTGAATAGGTTTCATTTATTACAAACAACTAAACGCTACTGTTGACTGTTTGCTACTTAAACAATAAGACACTTCTATTGAAAAATAGCTTAAGGTCGAAGGTGATATAGAATGCCATTGATGTGCTACAAGCTACAAATGCACTGCACTGGACTAGGAATTGGGTCTAACTGTCACTGAGTCACTGCATGCTCCATCAAAAGGAAACAATAGAATAATATTAGTAAAATATGGTAGCACAGTTTCATATCAGTTTCATCAATAAATCTCAAATTTTTAATAATATTAAATCATAAATGGATTTTTTGTTCGAAACTTGATTTGATGGGCATCTCGTCAAGTGATACAGCATGATCAGACGGATAGCTGGCTGTCAATTCGAAACCTGTTGCCTATATTTTCACATTTATGTGACTCATTTAAATCATTATAGTTAATATATAAACTTGGTCTTTGTTTCCAGGACCAATTTTCTAAATTGACACAAAAGTAAAATTTATCGTTTACTTACACGGGCACGGGCAGACAGAGGAAAATGGAAAATCCAAGATGTCAAAAAGGCCAGAAACAATAAGAGAATGAATAAACAGCTGACGGCTGAGAGACAGCTATGTACAGTGAAAGCTGAATGAATTTCAGACTTCGAGGAGAAAACCTCGTACACGGTCGGTATGGTTGGTACAAGCGCCAAGCGCTCTTTTCAACCGCAGAAAGCCAGGGAAGCTACAAGTTAGCCGACAGTACCGAGTCCCGACAGCAGACAATTGTACCTACAAGTTAGCCGACAAGCGTCGGTCAAACATTCAAGTTGGCCGATAAAATCTACGGATACAAATTAGCCAACAAAATTATTTTTTAATTAAGTTAATTATTCATTTTAAACTACACGTAGGTCTACAGGGCAAATCATATCACCCCATATTATTATATGTAAATATTAATTTTTGGCTGCATTTTATCTTACTTCATTGGTACACGGTGATTTTGTTAAAACGTTTACATGTAGAGTATTAAGACATCGGACATTGTTTGGATTGGACTATCATAAGGAGCACATCCAGAATCCAATTAACGTTACGTGAGAGCTGCGATCGCAAAAGATCTTAAGCATTTTCTTTAAAAATATCTCATTTTTCTTTGTTCATGAACTTTAAAATTATACAATATTACTCGTTTCGTTACAGTCTGACATCGTTTTTAAAATTTCATTTCTATTTTTTTAAATCAAAAAGTTTTACGATCGCAGCTCTGACTTTAAGTTAATTACATTTGCCTAATTATTGCCTTTTAAACCGTATATCACTCATACACATTCACATTGAGTGTCCGGTCCAAATATTGAATTTAAGATTCGTCGGGGAAATTATTTTACTGTTAATACTGCCCCTAAGGGTTATTAAAATGTTTTATTTATTTATTTGGTAGTGTTGGTAATAGTTACTTGAAAATTGCTAAATTAATAAAATGAAATAAAAGAAAGAAGTGTCGAATTTTAGATTTGGCGGAAAATTTAAACTTCCTAGTCTAACTGTGAAGGATGTCATAATTGTCATATATTATTATTGTTATTATAAGTAATAATATTTACCGTCCGGCTGCTACTGCATGAAAATATCATATAAAATTAACACTTATGTTGTAGAATTTGCTGTTAATTACCGTGTGGTATATTCGTTTCGCTAAAATAATATGTTTGTTGCCAATTTTTAAAACCACCACACAACCACCATAAACAATTAATAAAATGTATCTTTTAATATATATATTTATTAATATATATATAGTATATTATCAATAATTAATAATTAACTAATTAATTAATAAAAATTATTATATACGCGTAACGAAAATCAATTATTTTTTATTAGTGTTTCAAATTGTATGGTTTCTAAATTTCTCCTAGGGATTTTTATAAAAGTTTGTATAATATAAAATATATATATCTGTATAATATAAGATGTATGTAAACATATAATATTATAATATAAAGTCAAGAAAGAATTATGAAATAATATATTATTTATTTATTCTCTTAATTAACCTATAATAAATTATAAGCGTGGACTGAAATTCAGTTTTTATTCTAGCATTAATTCAAATTGTAAGGTTTCTGCGAATTTCTCCTTTGGATTTTATAACGAGAAGCATTAAAAATAACTATTTATATGTTATTTTTAAAAATTTATTTTACACTAATATTCAATTTTAGTAATTTTATCTTTTAATGTTTGTAATTTTCGTAATAATATGTTCCTAGTTCCAATTATGTCCTGCAGACGAAATTTACTATGTACTTAACAACTATGTTATATCCTAAAGCAGGACACGCAGATTTCCAAGCATAATTTTGTAAAATAAACGTAGTATAAGTACCATAACCAAAAAAACCTAGGAATATGGAAAAATAACATTCCTTTGAGAGGACTGCGTTGCTCAAAACTCAAAACATATACCAACAGAAAACAATAACACTGTAAATAAGCAGTAACAATATTAGAACCGAATTGAAGGAAACAAAGTAATTTGAGCTTAACTGCCCTGAAACGAGTCAGGAGGGTCACATATATGCAATACCGGGGGAGGAAAGCTAACAAACGAGTAACTTACCTCTAATAACATTCATCGTTAATAGCTTTAATATTTCTTACTCAATAAGGAGCATACCGCTGGGATTGAGATGTTGAAGACAAGCTAGACCTCTCTACCCGCTCTTTTGTAGGTTTCATTGCAAAGGGGTCAGCAGAGCTACTCCAGGAACCCCCTGATGGAACATCTCCTGCTAGAATTTGTTTTTGATTATTGTAAAGTTACTAAAACGGTATTGTATTGTTATTTGTGCCCTTTATTAGCTATCTAGTCCAAATAATTTTAGGATATACTAGAAATTATTATAATAGGACTTACTATGGTAGTAGTGTTGCGGTCGTTCCTGGCCATATAGAATCATACCACCACCAGTACCACCACCAGTACTGTGACCATATTCATATGCAGGTCTTGTTCCAGGAGAATTTCCTCTGCCATCATAGCTCGACTGGGGATGAAAATGAAGGACTTTGGAGACGTAATCCATTGCCCTTGAACTTTCAGACTGAGGAGCTGGTCGCCGGGCCACAACATACGATGGACCAGAGAAATATGGAGTTTGTAATTGAAGCTGTCCTTGTGCCAGGGGTTCTCGCGGCTAAATAATACAAAATTCGTGAAGTAGAAATAAACACAGCCAAATAAACCTAATTTATAATTCTATTTGGTTTCAAGTCCTATTTAAATTTTTAAATATTTTGGGTTCTATTCTAACCGAATCATAGGGTGTTCTTCGTGGGGGATAAGACGCTCCTAATGGCTGCTGAGATGGTAGTGGTGGCGACGGCCTTGCTGGTCGAATTTCTCCGCCACCAGCAGAACTAAAACTAAAAGGTTGTGGCGCTAATGCTAGTGTGTCTCCTCGTTTTCTTGTCAGATTAGCAATCCAATGAAGCTCCTCTAATCCCTGATTGTCGCTCAGAGCTTGCTCTCTCAAGCATTTGAGAGCATAAGCAATCCTAGCATAAGCTTCGGGAGCGGGTGCAGTAACCAGTATTGCCATGTGCATATCTTCTTGTAAATGATAATATTTTGGATCAGATCCTCGTCGAAGTTCGTCTTCCTATAGATAAAAATCAGAGAAGTTCATTAAAAGCACAAAAATTAGCGCTACCACTAGCAACAAACAGAAGTTACATTACTTTGGATCAATCGGAACTCCATAGTAACCGTACCTTGTTTTTATCCTTCATTACGCCTTTACCCAAAAGCGTCATTTTGGTCATCGTTTCTTTCATCAAAGCCTTGAGGTAAGCACCTTTTGGCCCAATCATTCTCCCAGCATAGTTAACCTGAAATTCAAATCAGAGGATTAGAAATTTTTTAAAATCGTAAGTACTTTAAAATTTAAAAATAGCCATACTGGCATATGGCATATTATAGCATCTCGTTTGTAATGTGAAGTACAAAACATAGCATTACTTTACTACATTATGATATTTAAATTCACAGTCTCCAAAATATTTTTTTACCTTGGGAAATATTTTCGATGGTGGCATAGCCTTGACATATAAGGTAATAGGAGCTTCACCGTATAGATCAACGTACCCATTTTCTTGACCAACTCTGACTGCTCCTTTGGAAATACTGCTCAATTCTGCAATAATTTAAACAAACGAAATATGGCCAAAAGAAGTTTAAGATATATAAAAGTGCAAAAAATCATTTCACACCCATGATTTATGCACAAAAAACGCCACCGAGTAAAATTTCGATCAAGTATCAACTAGTATCAAGAAGATATCTATAGATAGTGGAAATTTACAAAGAAAACAGCAAATCTAGTTTGCGTTTTGCAGTTACATATTTACCAGGGGCTATGAGCAAACACCACCAACGCTTCTTAGAATAACACTCAATACATTAATGATAAACGATAAAAATAATAATTAAATGCAAAAAGAAATTAGCAAATACATCTCTTCGAACTCTCATACCGTTTTCCACAAGTTGATGAATTAAAGGATAACTTTCTTTATCCAAGCTATCTCTCTCCTTCCGCAAATTACTGACATATTCAGCAACCTTTTTATCAAATGGACCATCGTATGAGGTGGATCCTCTACCAGGACCACGACGTCCACTGGCTTCAATGTTTTCTTTTCCTTCTGTCGTCCCGTTCCCATTACTTTCAACGTCAGACATGTTTGAGAAAAGGGAATATTGATCAAGATTTGATTTGGTTTATAACTTGAATGATGACGGCGACGGCTTAATGCACAATAATGAGTCACTTTGTAGATAATCTGAAAAAATCAACATAAAAATTACTGCATTTGTAATTAGATTTACTAATGAATAAAGAAGAAACGCTCAGCCTCTCAGCCCGTTAGTCCGATCCCATTTTATCTATATTGTCAAAAAAACATAATTTCGCGATGTGTTTTCCAGGTCATGGTTCGATTGCAGCCAACAGTTATTATATATTGATACACAATAGTGAATAGGCTCTTTATTTATTACAAACAACTAATCACTACTGTTTGTTAAATTAGATTAGGTTACTTAATGAATACAAGCCTTTTGAAATAGCTTCAAAGGGGGCAAAGCATGGATTTGACTGCTACAAATGCGTACACTGCACTGGACTGGGGACTGACTGTGTCACTGTGTCATGTGTACTCGATCGAAAGGAAAATATAGAACAGTAAAATATTGCATATGGTAGAATTAATTGTTTCAAATAAATCTCAAAGTTTTGATAATATACTTAAATCAAATTGTCTTTTGGTACGCGACCGTCGTGAACTGTATTTTCACATTTATTTGGCTCAGTCAATTATTAGTCAACATATAAAATTGTCCTTGATTTCCCCAATTTTCCAAATTTATGCAATAATAAAATTTACCGTTTGACACAGCCAGCAACAAATGGAAGATGGAAAACCCAAGATTCCAAGAAAGAAGAGTATTAAACGAAAAGACAGCTGACAGCTACACACAGACGACGACGACGAAGAGAGAATGAAAACCGAATGAATTTCAATGAATATTGATGAATTTCAGACTTGGAGGAGAAAACCGCGTATACACTGTACATGGTACAGATATGAAGCGCTCTTTTCAACCCGCATCAAGACAAGACAGCAGCAGCAGCCGATCTGGGGGGGAAGTGACGCATATTACGTCAGCTATTATTTGGAAATTTTTGGACACACCCACCCTTATGATCAGCACCTTAATCATTGCGTACATGGCTTTTGTAAAAATGGCACATTGTTTTGAAATACCACTTCCCATTCTAGTACATAACGTCGTATCTGTATACTCCCCTGGACAAAAGCTCAAGCGTAATACATAATAAATTGCATACGACTAAAAGAAGGGAAATTTGCCTTTATTAAACTACTTAACCGGGAAGCCGGTGATAAATTATGAGAACGTTAGGAGGAGGAGGAGGAGGATGAGGAGGAGGATGTCATGCGCTCGAAAAACCCAGAAATAACGCTTCCCTCCTTCCTTCCAACCGGAATATTTTTTGCGTATAACCATTAACGGCATCAAAGTACAATTAATTTAAACTGAAAGCAAATTATTGAATTGAACTTTGATGCCGTTAATGGTTATACGCAAAAAATATTCCGGTTGGAAGGAAGGAGGGAAGCGTTATTTCTGGGTTTTTCGAGCGCATGACATCCTCCTCCTCATCCTCCTCCTCCTCCTCCTAACGTTCTCATAATTTATCACCGGCTTCCCGGTTAAGTAGTTATTTCTGGGTTTCCCAGCTATGATCTAGGTTTTAGATAAAGGATGCAATGCACACAGTCGCACCCATGTCATCATCCTAACATTACGTGAACGACTATTTCTTAAATGGCATGTCAGTTATCGCCACCTAGACCCACCTACCCTACCGATGACATTATATATGTACGATTCCTAGCGTGATTTAAAAAATAAATTTTGACGGCCGTCGGCTAACTTGTAGGTAAATTTTGAAGGCCAACTTGAAGGTTTGGCTGAGTATTGTCGGCTAACTTGTAGCGACATTTGTTGACTGTCGGCTAACTTGTAGTGACAATTATCGACTGTTGGCTAACTTGTAGCGACAACTGTCGACTGTCGGCTAACTTGCAGCTACAATTGTCGACTGTCGGCTATCTTGTAGCCACAATTGTCGACTGTTGGCTAATTTAAACCTATTAGGGCTGTCGGCTGTCGCCTAATTTAAACCTTTTTTGGGCTGTCGGTTAACTCAAACTTTTTTTCGGCTGGCAGTTAATTTTAACTTATTTCAGGCTGTCGGCTAACTTGAAGCTGCCTTCACAGTCACAGTCCCTTTTGGTTTGTTTTACATTTTATTAACAGCACACTGGGAGTAATTGCCAACCTCTTCGTTACAGCTCACAACTACAAAGTTCTTAACATCTTAAGACTAATACTGACCTGACCGACCATACCATGTAAAGTATATTGTGACCTATAAATAGTAATAGTGAAATGGTGAACGTGCGAAATGCGAATGAAATTAATCGTACTAAACTGAATTACAAATAGAACTTACCTTTTAGCCACTTCAAATCCTTGTTTCGAAGTAAATGGGTTAACCTAAATTAACCAGCTTCAAATAAGAAGAGATTGAAATACACTTTGAAATGAAATGGAATCCAAACAGTCACGTTTTCCGCTGTAAGCCACATGGTAGTATTAGTATATGGTAAGGGATCGTCCTACATTGATGTCATTGGTATAGCCAGTGGGGCTAGTCCGATGCTTATGCCATGCCATATTAAAGATATCCATTTGTGCAATACTTAAGCGGATAAAAGGGAGTTCTAAAAATTATGATTTTTTGATGACATCATTTACGGACGACCCTCAATGGCTAATGGTTGGATTGTATAGATTGAAGATTGGATGGAAAGAAATACGGGAAATACGTGTCATTCAAAATGCCGCCTTTTACGCGAGTTGCAGGGCATGCTATAGGCATAGGTTGTGGTCGGGACGAAATACCATTCCACTGCAGCTCTCGTTTGCTGCTGGTCTCGCATGTTGGCTGGTATGTATGGCATTGGCTATTGGGATGGTATTGGCGGGGCAACCAAAAGTGGTATTTGATTAAGCTTAGCTGCCGTTTGTGTGCATGCCACATTTCGGTACCCCAGTGGGTACTACAAGTCATGAGTAAAAACAGATGAGGACTGTGTAACGTCCTCATAATAAGATCGTCAGATCGTCCATAATGATGTTTTTAAATTACCAACTGCCCAGAATCACTCATTTCTTATATGTAATATGAATTAATTATTCTTTCCGGAAACATACCCTGCAGCATTCTATGCATCTGAACTCTAATTAAATCCTTTTGAACATTTCAAAAAACCAAGTAATACTACTGACTTTAGTAAAAGTAAATAAAGAATTATGAAGTTTTCAAAAATATGTAAATAGAACACTTTGCACCTTTCAAAAAATATCTAAATAACAAATTTTGCACTTTTCAAAAAAATGTAAATGTAATATTTTGTACTTTTTACTATAGCAATATTAACATTTTGAAGTATATTCTATAGCGTTTGAAGTTGAGATGCCCAGGCTACACATAATAATAAGTGCTGTGGATACATGGAAAGAATTATTGATTGGAATTGGAATATAATTAAATTATTAATAATATAAATCCACCATGGCCATGGAAACAAGCGTCGTTCCTATCTCTAAGTAACCAAGAAAAGAAGCACCGATTCCTAACCTAAAATACTCGAATTGCCTTCTTTAACGATTTTTTTAGCACATATTTTGCTCTATTTTTATTTCTTACTGTTAACTACACGCTTACAAAAATATAAGCAAATTCACCACATAGGTGTTAATTTGTGAATTATTTGTGTGTTACTCTAACATCGACACCAGAAGGTTTTACCAGTACCAGTGGTGTGGTAACACACTATTTAGTTAGGGATTTACACTTTAATAATGTGTTAGACTGAGTCTACTATTTTCTGTGTTGCATATGTAACCAAGAAGTAGTTACGTGACTACTTAACTGAGAATTAAAAAATAAATGCAAACAGTCTGGGGCACGAACCCGCAGCCTTATAAATTGGTTCCGGCCTCTATAACCACTGGCCTGAGACAACTCATTTACAGTTTTAGCACTAATTTAGCTTAATATACGCAAGGTTTTTCGGTCAACTGTAACATTACTAATATTTGATGTAGGGATATTAGCACACAGCAGTGTTTCACGTAGCTAACATATTTCCTCACCTTCAAAATATTTGAAATTAACTGGTAATCATGTTGAAATTAACACCCAAATGTGTTAGCTCGACCTAACTAAAAGGTAGTCGAGATCTTTTCTAAGGTGTACATAGGTTATTTGCAAACCAGCAGTCCATTTCCCTTTCCTGTCAGAGAGTTTTGAAACTTTAAACAGTAATAATCAGAAAATCAGAAATGACTCCCGAATTATTATTTTTTGAGTATGCCACTTTAATGGATTGCAAAATTAAAAGCTCGGAAAAACCCTCATTAATAAAAAAAATTGAAGTAATTAAACTAACGAGCATAATCAGAACGAGCAAATTTAGAAGTTTCGAAAATATAATAATATACGGTAGTTATTATACGAATAGAACATTTTCCTATCCACTACCACACTTAGCACGTTTTTCAAAAGTGTAAAGTATTCTATTTGCATGTTTTTGAAAATTGTAAAATGTTCTATTTATGTACTTGTTTTTTTGAAAAATGCACAAGGTTCTATCTACATGCTTTTCATAAACATTTTATTTTAATTTTTTCTGTAGATAGTGCATTTTGTTGGAAACTAAAAATGGATATGGGTCATTTTGGTTCTTCTCAGACGATATTGGAGTTGGCAGAAGTTCCCACTGCTTATTTATCTAGCTAGAACGAAGTTTCTCTTACTATAGTACTTTGTCTTTGTCCTCACCGTAACCCATTAAATGACTTGAATTTTTTAAACTCGAGACGCCTATGTAAAATCAATAATGACATTATAAAATGCTTTTAATTAAAGCTAATGGAAATAGAATACACTCTGTTAAAATATTTTTCCTTGCGGCTAATGGAATAAATTCTGTTAATTAAAATATTTCAATTATATATTTTCGACATTTTTCGAGTCATTAAGTTTATGTATAGGAACATAACCATATAGTTACATATTATGTACAAGCTCCTGTTCTGTTTAATAAGTGGAAGTTCTAAACGAAGTAATTTAAAAATAAACTTACTTAACCATTATTCAATATAGTGGCCTGCTGTTTAGTTCCACGAATTCTTTTATTTCTTTTTTAGTTCGTATTCGTATTAGTTCTCGCCGCCCTGCTGCTGCGAGTTAGTTCCAGTTCTAAAATCCAAAAAAATCTTGAAATTCTAGTTTGTTGTATAGTTATGACTTTAATTTTTATAGTTGGTTCTAGTTTATTCTTGGCTCTATTAAACTAAAACTAAGTTGGAGCTAGCTGGTAGAACAGAATGGAGAATAAAACAATTGTAATCTTCACACCCACGCTTCAGAAATTGATGAAGCAAACCTTCACATTGGGAGAGTACTTTCAGGTCCACCCCTTTACATGGAACCACGCTCAAAACAGGCCTGAAATAGTCACTTCGAAAGGGCGAATGTTGCTTTGGAAAACAACTGTTGTGACGCAACTGGCTTACTACTGTTTTTTGTTGGGTCGTTTTTGTCAAACATTTCTCTTTGATGAGAATGAGGGAATGCAGGGAAAGATTTACATGGTCTTCGTTCTAGTGTACTATTCCATAGCCCCATTCATGCATTTAAACATCATTGTGAAGAGCAAGGAGCTCCCTGACTACCTACGAAATACCTGGACATTCATTCAAAAGTGCGAGCGTAAGTTATAAGTCATATTAAATTATTATTATCAAGTAAAAAAAAGCGAAGGTGTCAGAATCGTTGAAGCGATTGGTTCCAATAAAGTAATTTATTTCCAATCTGTCAGTTTTAGCCATCTTTTAAAACGTTGAATTATGGAATCTAAAATTTATGTCAACGCGTAAAAGTGTACATAATAGTTAATAGTGTCGCTAATTCATTTCTACCTATTTACATAATTTGGAACAACATTGTTAGCAACTTTGAAATACTTGAGCGATTTTGTCAAATGATAGCTCATTTTGAAGTTCTTAAAAAACTAAGAATTCAATATTTTTTTTATTTACTTACTGCCCATACAACACTTTTTATAGCGATTTTTCGAAAAAACAATCGGTTTTTTAGATTTTATTCAAAAATTGTTCATAAAACACGCTGTGAACTCGATCATAATTAGATTCTGCTAATCATTGCCGTTCTAATGATGTATCATTTGTATGCAACCTCCGGGCTAAATATCGATTTTTAAATTTCGAAGAGTTTTGCGGGAAATTCAAACGCTTTTATTTTATACGGCTGATAAAGGGTCAGGCATACATAGTGCCACCAACTTCGAGGGTGGGTCAGCTGCAAATAAATAACACCCTATCATACACATTGTCGTTTTTTGTGTTATGCTTCAGAGGGTGACGCTGGAGGTGGGTGGGTCCAAAAGTTCGCTAGCGTCATTTGTGTCCGGCCCCTAATTTTATGCAGCAAAAGTTTGTTCAGTTTCTTATGCAGTAGGCACAGTAAGTTAAAATGTTAAACCTCCCGTCTACACAATTGTTATTTCTACCTATTCACATAATTTAGTACATTGTTGAAGTACTGCACTGGGCTGATTTGGACGAACTGCAGCTTATTTTAAAGCCCTTAAAAAATAAATTTCCAATATTTGTTTTTTTACTTCGGGCCCAGACAAAAGTATGTGTAACCTCATTGCTTATAAATTGGTATCAGTGATGAGTGTAAGCTTCATATTAGATGAGAAATGATTTTTGATTAGTAATAAATTAGGCTTTAACTAGGTGATTTTTAGAATCTCATTTTGTTGAAGTTTAGTGTTATTGCAACTGTTTTTGAGTGTTTCAGAAAAAACGGGTAGTTCTAATCGAAAAATTGCAATAGGAAGTGTCGTGTGAGCAGAAAGTGAAAAAATAATATTACAAATTTTTCTACTTTCAAGGATTTCAAAATAGTATATTTTTTGGTCAAAATTGGTCAAGTATTTCAAAAGGGTTTCAGATTATGTAAATATGTACAAATAAAATTGATTAGTATTTCAAAAGCGCACTAAATTATGTAAATAGGCACAAATAGATAATACTATACACGCTCAGAAAAATATAAGCAAATTAACACCTATGTGATTAATTTAACTTTAACTTATTTTTGTGTTACTCCATCATCGGCACCAGAAGATGTTACAGTGGTCAACACAAATTTTAGCTAGGGATTTACACTGTAATATGTTAGACTGAGTTTACTATTTTCTGTGCTCCATAATATGTAAACAAGAAGTAGTTATGTGGCTAACCTAATTAAAAAATAATGCAAAAAGTCAGGTACGAACCCGCAACCTTCTAAATTGGTACCGGCCTCTTTAACCACTGGCCTGAGAAAACTCATTTACACTTGTAGCACTGATTTAGCCTAATATACGGCGGTATAAATTATTTACACGATTTTCTGTCAACTGTAACATTATTTAGTGTAGGTATATTAACATACAGCGCTGTTTCACGCAGCTAACATATTTCCTCACCTTCAAAATATTTGAAATTAACTGGTAATCATGTTGAAATTAACACCCAAATGTGTTAGCTCGACCTAACTTTTTTTTTTAATATTGAGTTTTGTCTTTCTCTGTGTAGGACGTTTCGCTCAAATCGACGGAGGTCGGGGAACACCCAGGTTAGTTAGAACTTGTGAGTTGTTCATAAAGTTTTCATTCACAACTGGAGCATGAACTGTCTGACGGTGGTGGCCGTGTCCGTGCTTCGTCCAAACTCTCGCGAGTTTCTATCGTCGGTGATGTTGAGCTTGATGCAACCAACAATTAACGGTGAAACGGAAACGAATACTGACACTGCCATTTTGAAACTAACGAGGGCGTCCATCATTCTGGCATCGTCAACATTTCAAGCTTGGCTACTATTCACTTTTTTATCTGCGTCGTGCGTTCTCATCTTTACTATGATCTTCTGTATCTGCTCACAACTGGTTTTGCTGGACGAGCTGAGGTACTCACCATACCATTACACCACTTACTAATTTTTGTCTCAGGATTTAGGAAAACGTAGCTAAAACGCTTCTTTCGAACTTAGAAACTTAGAACGAATAGTGCAGTAACTCAAACTTTTTTAAATTTTCAGTGATGAAAATTGCAAAATATCGAACGAAGAGATTAGAGAGCCCATGATGAGAATGAGGATGTGGAAGGCGCTGCAAATGAGTGTTTTCAACACAGATCAAATTTATTCCATACAAATCATATCAGCTAAAATACTTGTGATCATTTTTGCAATTTTTTGTGCATACGGTGCAATTAAATTTCATGGAATCG
Source organism: Dicyrtomina minuta (assembly GCA_949802685.1). NCBI lineage: Eukaryota > Metazoa > Arthropoda > Collembola > Symphypleona > Dicyrtomidae > Dicyrtomina > Dicyrtomina minuta. Next base: position 18,011,594 of record OX461811.1, on the reverse strand, counting down.
TGGCCATTGGATTGGGAATTCTTGGAACAAATTTAACTGTTTCCCTGGCAATCGTGTATTCACTCCTCAGCCAGTCTCATGAAAAGTCTAGTCAACTTTTAGTAGAATGGAAGCGAAGTGGATTGAGACGAAAGCCATTGTCGATGTCGACGGATGAAGCAAGTTGTCCGAATGTCCGAATGAAGGTCAGAGGTCATTGTGGAATGGGAGCGGATGAGGAAGCCATGATTCTGAAAAAGTATATGAGGTCACTCAAATGCTTTTCAATGACTATAGGCGGATTGTACAACGTAGACAAGGACATGGTCCTCCAAATGTTTCGATTCATATTCGAGTCCACTGTCAATTTTGTACTTATGTACCCCTAATAAATAGACAAGATCCACCAACCCTTATGAAACAACTTTTTTAATTAGTTTGTAGGGCCTACCAATTTTGATGGTTAAATAATGTATGGACGATCCCTTGTACTACACGCAATTTTATCATGCATGTCAACTCGGAGGATGCGACTGGGAAGTGAGAATGAGGGTGTGGGTGAATACTTTTATTACATGTCTGTCGTGATTTGGGTGTGTGTGTGTGTGTGTGTGTGTGTGTCTGGTTCCACACGATGATGTTAGTCTGAATGGCCTTGATATTTAATTGACACACAAAAAAGTTGCCCCTCGCATGTGAGTAGCAGAATCTGTGTTGAGTGAGATGCAGTATAGGGATGAAATTGTAACATGCTTCTGTAATGCAGTGCAGTGTCTCCACCAAAATTCAAAGTCAAGCCCCTAATCCCATCGTCTATTAATTTTAGTGTAGAACCTGCAGTTGAACCAAACATTCAGATCCAGTCAGCTGACTGGCTCAAAGCCACACAATTTAACAGTGCGTAATATTCATGCAAATAAAATCGAAAGTTTAGTCTAGTAAAATCATAAATATTGCTAACTAATTTAATAAATTATAAAATATATTAAAATTCCACGGCAATTGTCCATGTCGATACATTGAATTAATTCGAAAATAACATACAACATAAACATGAGGCCGGTACCGGTACCGGAACCGGACAAGAGCCTATGCAATATCATTGTGAAATGTGCGTTCATTTCCTTCGTCTTTTTCTGTGGGTTCCCCATTGAAACTAATGGTAGTAGTGGACTGAATCTTGTACAACTAAAAATGCAGAGTGAATTCAATACAAATGAAACGTTTCAAATTAATAGTTCAGTTCAACACGTTCTAGTTTATAGATTAAATGCAAGTTTGGTGAATATTATGGTAATATTACTTTTATAAACTTATTTAATAGCCGTGTACTGTGTACTATATCGTCTATGAAGAACCAAAATGGCCCATATGCATTTGTAGCTAAAAACAATATCCACTATTTACAAAAATATTCTAAAATATATCTCGAAAGCATTTAAATAAAATTAAATGGAACATTTTCCTTAAAAAAAACATAAATAGAACGTTTTAAACTTTTCAATAATATGCAAATAGAACATTTTGAACTTTTTTAAAACATGCAAATAGAACATTTTGAACTTTTAAAAAACATGCAAATAGAACATTTTGAACTTTTTAAAAACATGCAAATAGAACATTTTGAACTGTTTAAAAACATGCAAATAGAACTTTTTGAACTGTTTAAAAACATGCAAATAGAACATTTTCAACTTTTGAAAAACACGCAAATAGAACATTTTTAACTTTTGACAAACATGCAAATAGTACATTTTGAAATTTTGAAAAACATGCAAATAGAACATTTTGAACTTTTTTAAAACATGCAAACAGAACATTTTGAACTTTTCAAAAACATGCAAATAGAAAATTTTGCACATTTCAAAAATTCCTAAATAACATTTGACGCATATTTCTCATTTTGTTGTTATGACATAGCTCATTTTGTTTCTAGATTAAATTGGATATGCGTAATTTTGCTTCTTCACAGATGATATGCTGCATTTATTTTGTGTACATTGTTGTATTTCTGGTTAAATACTATAAAATGCCAATGTACAGGATGCCAATTTCAAGATCAAAACAAGAGTGTCAGCTGCAGAACCAGAACTAGAATTCCCTGAAGGACATTTAGCAGAATTAAGCTGTCCAATCACTTTTTCCTTGAGACAAGCAAGAAGCTCCAAATTCTGGTCACTCCCCAACGAAATTATTGTCCAGGGTAAAGATTCTAAATTGGGAGAATTGGAAACTGATTGTGTAGCGACAGAATTGCAGTATTCAAAGGAAACTACCGTCTGTCTGGATTCGGACAATTTAAATGTATTAATCGCCCCGGAACCGGACCCGCAAGAAAATATTTTAGAATTCGTCGTGGGTGTCTCAACGTGCAGGAGGACGAATGTGACTTATTCCATTTTGTTCTCGTTTACAACCACTGGATTTTTGCTTGCGTAAAGAAAAAGTCTTTAATAAAATAGAGAATAGAAATATATTGCATGCATATCGTCTGTGAAGAACCAAAATGACACATATCCATTTTTAGTTAAAAACAATATCCAATATCTACAAAAATATTGAAATATCACCATCTTGAAAGCATTCAAATAGAATGTTTTCCACACCTTTCAAAAACAAGTTAAATATGAAATTTTGCACTTTTAAAAAAACATGTAAATGGAACATTTGAAAATTTTTTTAAACAAGTAAATGGAACATTTTGCAATTTTCAAAATGGTGTGAAAATAGAACATTTTGCAGTTTTCAAAAAAAAAGTAAATGGAACATTTTGCAATTTTCAAAACGATGTGAAAATAGAACATTTTGCAGTTTTCAAAAACAAGTAAATGGAACATTTTGCAATTTTCAAAAACAAGTAAATGGAACATTTTGCAATTTTCAAAAACAAGTAAATGGAACATTTTGCAATTTTCAAATAAATGTCTGTACAACATTTCGCTCTTTTTGAAAGCAATAAGTAAATGGAACATTATGCAATTTTCAAAAACATGTGAAAATAAAACAAACGTTTCGAGAACAATTGTAATAAAATATTGAATTGTTTAAAGAACATGTAAATAGAACATTTTGCACCTTTGAAACAACAACTATTCGTTAACAGTTTACACGCATCATTCTCATTTAGTATTTTTATTTTTATGGCAAATCTCATTCTAATTCTAGTTTAAACTGGATATGGGTCTTCTTCACTCACGATATGATTAATAATAATGTTACTGTAATATGTGGGTACCTATACCTATAAGGAATCGTGCAATATTTTAAATCGTAATCTAAAGGGTCGTCTGTAAATGATGTCACCGAATTATTCAGAGTTTTATTGGAACCTATGACCTTTATGAGCTTAACCATTGCGTAAATGGCTTTCTTTAACATGGGATACGAGCAGTGTCCAAGTAGACCCATTGCCCCTGCTCGTGACGTCAATTATGGACGATCCCTAATGCATTCACAATTTACAATGTAGTTTAAACAGTCCAATTTACGGAGCCAAGGTCACACCCACAATAGACCGAATTCACCGATTTAACTTTCCACCGGCTGTTGACCTGGTCACGGTTCAAGTGGAGTCCGAAGATGCCATCTGCATGAGGACTTATGTCCAGTCCGCTTTGGTAAAAGCACAAATAATTATAGGGGTCGTTCATAAATGATGTCATCGAACTTTTCCGATTTCTAGGACCTCTTTCCCCCGCCTGTCACCAGCCTAACGATTGCTTGTGCAAAAGGTTATCTTTAACATGGGATGTCACCAGTATGCAAGTAGACCCATTGACCCTTCGTGACGTCATTTGTGGACGATCCCTTAAATAATTTGTGTATTTTCATGTCTCGTGTTGTGTAGTATGAAACTATGGGGATAATGTTTTAAATAATAATTATAGGCATGTTATCAATTTTTTTTGGTACAATTTCTTATGTATTAAATCCCGCAGTGCCCATTACACACTGACAATGAGAACTCAAATCAAGAGGAACTGTCGCAAGTGGCAGAGTCACTGCATGAGAAACGCGTGTGGCAGGACATGACGAGAAGGACTTACATCCGCGTTCATGTACGCTAACGTTCTATCTACAGACTTAAATCCATTGCAAATCCATATTGCGAGTGAAGAATCAAAACTGCGCATGTCCAATTTAAGTTTAAATCAAAATGAAGAAACATACTACATGAGATAGATGCGTAAAATGCTAATTCTAAGTTGTTCAAAAAGTACAACATGTTTTATTTATATGTTTCGAAAGACGTGCAAAAAGTTCTAATTACATGTTTTTGAAAAGTACAAATTGTTCTTTTTATATGTTTCAAAAGGAGTGTAAAAAGTTCTATTTACATGTTTCCAAAAGAATGCAAAAGGTTCTATTTACATATTTTTGAAAAGTGCAAATTGTTCTATTTACATGTTTCAAAAGGAATTTAAAAAGTTCTATTTACATGTTTTAAACAAGTACAATATGTTCAATTTGCATGCTTTTTAAAAGTGCAAAATATTACATTTACACATATTTATGAAATTGCAAAATGTTTTACTTACTAACATGCTTTCAGGAAAACGATCTTAATAATTTTTGTAGATAGTACATACTAATTTTAGCTAAAAATAGATATGGGTCATTTTGATTCTTCACCGATGATATTTATATTTTCTGTATATTCAAATATATCGCATAAATGCTCTTGTACGGGAAAAGGCCTGAACAGTACTTTGAGTTTTATTGCAACTCAATTGAAATCAAAATTTGTGGCCCTCCCTTTTAATTGTTAAATATATTCTAATATTTTTTATTTCTTTTATTTAGCGATCGGATTATCCGTCTGGATTTTTCGTCATGTTTGCAGTGGACGGGGATGATAACAAATGCAAATCAAAATACAAAAAAGTTTCTATTCCCAATTATTACCGTGACCGTCGAGGACCACCTGGAACTTCGTTTTTAAATTCAAGCAATTCTACCGGGACCGGTAACGGCAACTGCTCCACCGGTAGTCGGGAGAAGATCTTTAACCTGAACATAGCAGAGACGGACCAAGACCGAACAATGTCTTTCTTGTGGCCGCTGGCAGTACCGTTCATAATGACTGTACTAGTGATTGGCTTCACAGTTTTAGTTTACTGCATCGATTATAAATATTGGGAAGGCTCCAGTAGGTCAGTTTTTGGACTTTAATCAGCATTACATTTTTCTTAGAAATCGTCCACAAATGACGTCGTGGAAAAATCCACATTTTTAAGAACTTTTGTGACCCGTTCCCTGTCAACAGCTTAACCATTGCGGAAATGGCTATCTTTAGCAAGGGGATGTCATCAGTATGTAAGTTCAGGGCCGGATAATGTGGCAAGCGCAGGCAGCCCCCGCTGCTCGAATTTTCAAAAAACATGTAAATAGAACAATTTCCAGTTTTCAAAAAGATGCAAATAAATTTTTTTTAACATTTCAAAAACATGCAAATGAAATTTTTTTGAACATTTCAAAAACATGGAAATAAAACATTCTCCACTTTTCTCAAAACATGCAAATAGAACATTGAGCACTTTTCAAAAACATGTAAATAGATCATTTTGCACTTTTGAAAAACGTATAAATAGAACATTGAGCACTCTTCAGAATCAAGTGAAAAGATCATTTTGAACTTTTCTAAAACATGCAAAAACAACATTTTGCTTTACCAAAGAAAGCCATCAAAATTATATCAAAATTGTTGTTTTTGTATGGAAACAAATTCCTGCCTAAAATCAATTCCTTAGTCCGGCCCTGGGTAAGTTGATCCATTGACCCTACCAATGACGTCATTTGTGGATGATCCCTTACTGTAACTGTCTGACTGTCTTGTAGTTTCATTTTTGATTTGTGTTTTTGAAACGCACTACACAGGAGGCGGACTTCAGCCTCGGCTTTGGACGCGGTTGAAATCCTGACGAAGAATGGAGAAGAGCTCCTCACCATGAAGCATTTCGTCCAGTCGCATTCAAATCAGGAGAAAAGTTATTTTGAAATTTGCTTGTACGCTGTCGGGATGTATTTTCTTTTCCCGAACAGTCCACTGACGTTTATGTGGGAGCAAGTGGCACAGGTTTGAAAAGTGTATTGATTTCTTGATCTTGTCAGAATTATTGTAAAGAAACAAAATATTGTGGGTCAAGAATCAAAATGACGCACATCTAGTTTTGACTAAAATCAAAATACACTATTTTCAAAAACAAAACTGAAATATAATGAAGCAGAATATGAAAAAAACATTATGAGCTATTTAAAAGCATGTAAATTGGACATTTTGCACTTTTCAAAAATATGTAATTACAACATTTTTACATTTTTTAAAACATGCAAATAAAATATTATGCACTTTTCAAAAAACGTGTGAATAATTACATATGACCCTTTGCACTTGTGCAAAATGCGCAATGAAACGTTTTCGCTTCTATCTCATTTAGTACATTTTTGCACAGCCTACGATCCTAAAAGGAAGTAAATAAAACATTTTGCACTATAAATTCAAAATCAAATACATAGAATATTCTGAAATTTCAAAAAATGTGTAAGTAGAACTTTCTGAAATTTTCAGAAACGTGCAAATGCAATATTTTGCACTTTTAAAAACAAGTCAATAGAGAATTTTGCAAATTGAAAGATTCCTAATTACGTATCTGTCTCATGCAGTTTAGAGGAGATAGCTCCTTTTAATTTTTAGCTTAAACTGGGTATGAACAATTTTGATTCTTCGCTCAGGATTTGCATATCTAATAATAAAATGAATCAATTTGCAAGATCGCTAGACGTGGCCACATTTTTCCTATCTGACCATGTTGAATATAATACGGATATCGTCAGTGAAGAACCAAAATGACCCATATCCATTTGTCCCTAAAAAAATATCCACTATCTACGAAAATATTGAAACATGTCTTGAAAGCATTTAAATGGAATATTTTACATTTTTCAAAATCATGTAAATAGAACATTTTACACTTTTCAAAATCATGTAAATAGAACATTTAGCACGTTTCAAAATCATTCAAATAGAACATTTTACACTTGTCAAAATCATGTAAGTAGAACATTTTACGTTTTTCAAAACTTCCTAATTAACATTTTACGGATGTATCCTATTTTGCTTGTATGACATAGCTCATTTTGATTCTAGCTTAATTTGGATATGGGTAATTTTGGTTCTTCACAGACGATATTACAGTAATTGCATAGTATTTAGCAATTCGGTTGATTATTTTGATTTAATAATAATTTATAAAATCCCATGTTATTTGTGCAGCTTAGAAATCCACAGAACGACGGGAACGTGTGCTACCGTAATTATCTCTGCTCCCACAAGTGGTGGATCTTCAATGACGTGAACCACATGTACACGAATGTGTTCACTATTCTCCTCGGCGTCACCTTTCTGCTCTTTGTGTTCCACTATCAAAGGAAATATCGTTCCGTCCAGCAGCAGCAGTTGGAAAACGTTGATGTGACTGGTTCTACAGTCAAAAGGACTGCTTCTAATAAGAATTATTTTAAGAACAACGATAACGAAAACGATAACGAAGCTGGGGCTTTAGCCTTTGAAAGTATTGACCTTCAAGAAAGTGTAATTTTGTAAAACGTTTTTTCTCCAATTTTGTACTTTGTATTAAAATTGCAATTTTTAGCATAAATTAGCTAAGGGCTTGTCCATAAATGACGTCGTCGAAAAATCCCTATTTTTAAGACCCTTTTTATGACACCCTTATTGTCATGCGCTTAACCATTGCGTAAATTCATAAAATAAAATAAAATCCCATGCTATCTTTAACATGGGATGTCATCAGTGGCCAAGTAGACCCATTGGCCTTACGAATGACGTCATTTGTGGACGATACCTAAGATACCTTTTGTTAATTTACTTATACCATAAAGGCAAAACGATATGATGATGCTATTCTATTGAATATGATGTAATGTTCAAAATTATTTATAGATTCCAAATCCAAAGGAAAACACAGGTGTTTTTGATCACTTTGATGTTTTCTACATTCAAGGCGTTGCATTAATAGTGCAAGGTAATTTATAATTACAAGGGCTCGTCCATAAATGACGTCATGGGTCTACTTGAATCAGGGCCGGAAGAAGGAATTACTTTTAACTTTTAGGGAGCAATTTGGTTCCATACAAAAACCACCATATTTTATTGATTTTATTGAAGTTTCTCTTTGGTGGACCAAAATGTTCTATTTACATGTTTTTGAAAAGTGCAAAATGTTTTATTTCTCTATATTTTTGAAATGTGCAACAAAATTTATTTGTATGTGAGCAGTCAAAATATTGTATTTGCATGTATTGAAAAGTTCAAAATGTTCCGTTTACATGCTTTGAGAAAATTCAGACTGCGAGGGCTGCTTGTGCTAGCCTCATTATCTGAACCCGACATCATTTGGGGACGGCTCCTAATAAAAACAATATTGAATGTTCCGTTTCTGTAATACTACTGTTCTGTTATGTACTTTCAGTTGGTCGCATTAAAATTTCTTATTTTTTGATTTAAATATATTTGTTAATTTTCACTTGTTAATTTTCACTGTTTCAATTTTGAAACGTTATAGGAATCTTGAGCATGGCTTATCACACGTGTCCGACACACAAGAATTTTCCATTTGGTAAGTATATATCTACTGTGTGGGTCATAGGACCCTAAATATGGTGAATTTTCAATGAAGTCATTTGTGTACGATTCCTTAACCGAAACCAATTTTATCAACATAATTAAATGGACTTTAATTTAGCTAATTGTTTAATTTTGTTTCTTATATTTAGATTATTCCGCATTTTTTATTTTGGCCTTACTGTCCATTATCAAAATTTACCAGTTTCGACACTCGGGCTCACCTTTCTCGTATGAAATTATAAAAGGATATTTAATACATTGCTGAGTAGTAAATAGCAATGCAATTCCGTCATTGTAAAATTTAGTAGAATAATTAGTCTGCAATATATTTTGTATCTTTAGGCAAAAAGCCACATTCAAAATACTGTCTTTAATACTCGTCGTAACATCGATGGGCATATCACTCAGCATCTCACTGGACAAGAAGTATTTCTTTCTCATAAATCTCTTCGTCTTCATCTTCATTAATTTAATCATTGTGCCCATGACTTGGATCTACTTGCGGAGCACCAAACCCAATGCTGTTCAAGGTCAGTTTGTTTAAAACAGCGTATTTTATAATCCATATTATACATAACAATATCGTGTATGAAGAACCAAAATGAGAAATTTCCAATTTATGCTAGAATTAAAATGAGCTATGTCAAAATAAAAGACAGTAAATAAGATACATGCTTACAATGCTAATCACGAGTTTCTAATATGAGCAAATTGTTCTATTCACATGTTTTTTGAAAAGGCCAAAATTTTCTATTTAAGTGTTTTTTAACAGTGCAAAACTTTCTATTTACATGTTGTTTGAAAAGTGCGAAATGTTCTATTCACTTGTTTTTTAAAAATTCCAAATAATTCTATTTACACGTTTTTAAAAAAAAGCAAAATATTCTATTTACACGTTTTTCAAAACTGCAAAATTTTCTATTTACATGTTTTTTTTTAAAGTTCAAAATGTTCAAATTAAGTGTTTTTGAAAAGTGCAAGATATTCTATTTACATGCTTTCATGATGATGTTATTTAAATTTTGTCTGTAGTTAATGCGTTTTGTTTGAAACTAAAAATGGAAATGGGCGATTTTGGTTCTTCACAGACGATACAGCTTGATTAAAAAATTCTGTCTTATTTTTACATAGGGGAACCACCATTGACGGGTTTTCCCGTTTTCGTTGAGCTGATGCCGCCATGGCTACAAACTAATTACTTAGTCTTCCAATACTTCCCGGGTATTCCGTACATCATCGCAGATTCCGGTTTTAAGTTTGCCCTCTACGTATTCCGCCACCCAAGGGACTGTTTTAACTCGTACATTAGAACTGAACTAGTGACGTATTTGCTTTTGATTCTTGTTTTCGTAATGAATATTTTCTATGCCGTGTTGCAACTGTTTTTTTGGGAACAAAGCGATTTCAGCAGGTATTTAGGAGTGACGCTTGTTTTTAACGCACTGCTCTATCTGAGTTACTATATGTATATGAAGGTAAGGCAACTAACTTTGTCCTCTGTGACCTATGACCGATATACATAAAATGTAGTATTTGTATAATTTTATTATTACTTTTTAATTTGATTTCCAGTTTCTTTACAACGAAATGACAAACAAGCAGCCGCTGATTTACTTTACTATTTGTGTGGCACTCGTACTGTCAATTTTAGTCTCTCAGCTGTTTATTATGAGTACGTATGATCCTACAGTGTCATTAGCGGAGTCACGAGTGTTTAACAGACCTTGCATAAATACGTTTTTTCTTGATCAGTTCTATGACGCCCATGACTTCCTTCATTTAATTTCCGCCGGAGTCATTTTCTTCTATCTTATGGTATAATAATGGAGTTTTATTACTAAAATGAAAACTTGTAGGTTTTGCTAATTTTAGCGTAATTATGGTGCAACATCATTATCGTGAGTGAAGAGGCAAAATGAGCCATATTCAATTTAAGCCAGATTCAAAATGAGTTATGTCATAAAAACAATAAATGAAAAAGATGCGGTAACTGTTAATGACGAGTTGTTTGAAAAGTGCAAAATGTTTTATTTACTTGTTCTCTACACAGTTCTGTTTTATTTAACTATTTTCAAAAAGTACAAAATGTTCTGTTTGTATTTTTTTGAAAACTGCAAATTGTTCCATTTACTTGTTTTTGAAAATCGCAAAATGTTACATTTACTTGTTTTTGAAAAGTGCATTTCATATTTAACTTGTTTTTGAAAAGTGCATTTCATATTTAACTTGTTTTTGAAAAGTGCATTTCATATTTAACTTGTTTTTGAAAAGTGCATTTCATATTTAACTTGTTTTTGAAAAGTGCATTTCATATTTAACTTGTTTTTGAAAAGTGCATTTCATATTTAACTTGTTTTTGAAAGGTGTAAAAAATTTTCTATTTAAATGCTTTCAAGATGGTGATATTTGAATATTTTTGTAGATAGTGGATTTTATTTTTATCTAAAAATGGAAATGGGTCATTTTGATTCTTCACAGACGATATGTGGCAAAATCGACATCATTAAGTTTACGAATTCTTTATTATAACTATGAATGACCACATAATTAATTTTGGTTAAATTATTATTTCATAGACGCTGCTCACAATCGACGACGGGATTCTAAGGACGCCTCGAAATCAAATTGTTGTTTTTTAATCTTACAAAATTGTATTAAGGCAGCTAAAGTCAGGTGGTAACGGCAACGGGGTCATAGAAATGGGAATATTTTGATGACATCATTTATGAAAGATCCCTTATAAAATTTATTTATTAGGTTAATAGCTATGTACTATGACTATGGAGAAAATTGTATTTGTTTTTAAGTACGTATAGCCTCACCGCACAGCAATTTACTTAGGTAAACTACGGAGGTAGCATAGTTAGGTCGAGCTTTCCGCACAGCTTAGGTTCAACTTATCTACTTAAGTAAGAGCATCCGCACAGCCTTGCTCTAACCTACTAAACAACAAGCCTATTGGCTAAGAAAAAAAGGCGGGCTTACGCGCGAAAAAATGAATTGTGACAGAAATTAAAATTAATTTAAACTTTTTTAAAAGATGAGTTCCGATTTAAATACAAAACTTGCAGTTATTTCTGCTGCTATAACTGCGACTATAAAAAATTCTGAATCAACATTTGACATCATACGAATGTGGAGAAGAAGAAGAGCAGAGCGGCTAAATTGCATCCAACTCCTCTTGGAAAAACAGTAAGTTATTTCTACCTATCTACATACTTTGGAATTACAAGTATAATTTTAACGATTAATGCCCAATTCTATCATGTATACATCTATATAGGGGTTTTTTTACCACCATAGCTAATGTACTAAACATTATTATTGCTACATTCTTATTAAATTTTTACATAAAGGCAACGGATTGCTCCTAAGGTGTGGAATAAACCCAAATCAAGCGGATGGTATGACTTTGTAGTACCACGGATGTCACCAAAAGACTTTGTAGGACATTTTAGAATGAGTGAAAGTGGTGCAAAAATACTCACAGAAAAAATAATTTCATTAATGAAAAAGGAGGACACACATTATAGAAGTGCGATTCCAGTAAGAAAACGCATCCTAATTGGTTTGAAATGCATGTCTTCGTGTGCCGAATTCATCAACATTGCTGCTTTGTTTGGAGTGGGAATAACAACTGTTGAAGAATGTTTCAATGATTTTGTTTTTGCTGTGAATGAGTTGCTGTCACCTGAGGTAATTAAGTGGCCTACGTCTGTGGATAATTTTAACTCTCTTGCCACCCGATTCGAAGAGCTGTGGCAATTTCCTATGACTGTGGCTGCAATTGACGGCTGTCATTTTCCTGTGAGCCCCCCTCAGGAAAATGCAACAGACTACTATAATTTTAAAGGTTTGACTTTATATTACTCGTAACATTGAGCTACAATAAAATGAGTTTGTAAAATAAGCTAATAACACAGGTTCGTTAGGAACATATAGTTATAAAGTTAATGTACATACCACGTTTTGAAAAAAAAACTCTTCATATTATAAACCCAGTAATTTTCCAGTTATACTTGCACTGTCCAGTTACTAATTGGTGTTATTGTTACAGGGTGGTACTCGTGCATAAGCTTTGCTGCTTCAGATGCAGATGGAAGAGCATTATACGTAAAATCAGGGATTCCAGGCAGGTCTAATGACTCTAGTATTTTCCGGAATTCAAAATTGTACTCATCGATACAACAAAATTGCTTGCCAGAAAGCAATCGAATAATTCAAGGAGTGCATATTCCATATAATTTGTTGGGTGACAGTGCTTTCAAGCTAGAAACTTGGTGTTTGAAGCCGTACGTTCATCGGGCAGTTCTTAATGCTGAACAAACCCGGTTTAATAGCAGATTAAGTCGGGCACGAAGAATTGTGGAAAATTTATTTGGCCGAGTAAAAGGTCGCTGGAGAAGAGTGCTCAAGAGACAAGAATGCAATGTGGACAAAATTTGTGGAATAGTAAATGCTGCATTTGCTCTTCATAACTTTTGTGAAGATTTAAAATCATTTTACGATCCACAGTGGGAAGTTGAAGTGGAAGCTATGGAATCGTCAACTTCATTAGAACAACCAAATGATGTATTTGGTGACAACCACGACCCAAGTCCGGAACAGATTCGAAGTGCTTTATGCACGGAGTTCTCGTTGAACAGATTAGGGTTCAACGACATGTAATTGAAAACTCTTGTTGTGTATATATGCGACCATATTAACTTAATTCTTTTTTGCAAAAATATTCACAGGGGTCCTCTAGATATTCCAAAAAATTATTTATCAGTTCTTATCACATCTCCTTATTTGAAGCTATAATATTCTGAATTAACATTTACGCTATTATTACAAGAGAGTCATTGTACTGGATCAAAGTTCATACGTCCGTGGTAATATTTTTGAATGCTTGTAAAAAATCAAGGTGAACTCGGTGTACCATTTAGGATTTCCACAGGCGGGTCCGACGGGGTGATGTGGGTGTGAAGAGTGAGGGTGAACAAAAAGGGTCCTAGCATAACAGGAACTAACGTCTGTTAGTTCTACTTCAAACTTACTAAAAAGTTCCTTCAAACGCTTAGAAAGAAGTTGCCACCGCTTTAAAAACAAAAAGAAGAGATTCGAAAATTGTAGAATTAATTCTTAAACAGATCTACATACATACATACAAGTGAATGTAGTGTAAACGAATTGAGAAATGGGTTTTGTGGCAAATGTTGACGAGAAGGTGCAGGATGACATGAAGCATTGGCCATTCAAAGTTGTCACCCACCCAAGCTTCTTAACAGTTATGTGACCGTATGCTTTACTCGGATCGAGAGGAGTGGTCTAATAGCGTTTGTAATTTGCTAAACATCAATGATCCGGATGTTTCAGGAATGTTTGCTCTGTCATATTATTCCCGAGAATGCAATGATAATCTGAGGAAAGTCAACCAATTTCTTCGTCCGATTGCTGAGCTTAATGCAAAGTTATCTACTATCAAATCGAAGTTATTGTCAAAACTTGGTAAATGTACAGAGGATAGTAAAAAAGGGCTGTGTTCAAGATTTCAGACGCATGTACATCGAAGGGCTTACATTTTACCATGTACGTTGTATTTTATTTTTATTTCATCAATAATTTGTAAAAAGTAAAAGGTTCCCTTGTGTGCATAAAATTTGTCTTGGTTTAAAAACCCAAACTTTATTTTTTATTTTAGATCTGAAAGAACCTCCAAGATATGTTCCAGCCTCCTCAGCATCACAAGTGGTTCACGTAATTGCAGAAGAAATTGTTGATGCATTGTCCGGTCAGTTGATCAACATCTCTCTGGATCAGATAATTCACGTCTCACCTCACCAGCTCAGTGCTTTAAAGTGCAACATTTCAAACAATGACGAGAGCTTGGAGATGCTTAATACTTCAGCTCAACATATGCTCAGTGACACAGCAGATCAGATAGGAACATCCGAATCCGGAACTATTTATACTAATAAAAAAAAGTTCTCTCCGAACATGATGGAACGCTTTCAGTTGAGCTGGTAATGACAGACTCATCCTCAAATCGAAATATTACAACTCACCAATCTCAAATTCCGGGCCCAGCACAAGAATCCTGGTTCCCAGAAAATAATTTTGTTGAGAGTGAAATTAAAATAAAAACAGATGCCGACTTTCCTCCGTCATGTGACATCGTTATGGGTGAAGATAATAATAATGCTGTTAACTGCGTGCCTGAAGACATGAAGCAAGAGAATAGTAACCAAAATAAGGACGACAACAGTGATATGTCTCCAACGGTAACAGTTCCTTTAGGCAAGAATAGATCTATAATTGAACAAGCAATAGAACTTGCCAATAATGACTTGATTTCCAATACCGATGAGCCGAATAGGTCATGCCCTAAACGTCCGGCGGAAAAGAAACTACAACGTCCTGATCCCAGTTTAGATTCAGGTGCAAATAATTTTGTTGAATCTTTGCATAAAATTAAATTGTCAGAGACGCCTATTCTAGAAGAATATCCTACTGCTATGAACTCTGAGACGGTGTCTGCTACTGAATTAAATACCATTTCGGAAGATCTTAATGATGGTGTTGAAGATAAGGTGGTCTATGATGAGGACCCGTATCAGTCTGATGACGATGATATGGATTTAAATAGGGACCCATTCTCGTTATCAGATGAAGATGAGTACGGCTCCGCCGTGTTAACTATTGTGAGCGATGCGGAAGATGAAAGCAAAGAAAATGTGATGATCTATACCTCACAAGGTACCTGTAACTACTTCACAAACTGATTGGGATATAACTCGATATGAAGAACTGAAGACAAAATATAATTTAAAAGAATTCTCTGTTTGCCTCCAAAGACCTTGGGTCATAAATGTAGTGGATATTGCAAGCTTACTAAAGGAATGTACACCTGCGCCTACTACATTAACTTCTGTAATTTCTTCAATGAGAACCGCTACAACTTCAACTTCTTCTACACAGAAAAGGTAGCAAAAATTTTTAATCTTTGTGACTTACATAAAAATTTTATATTGCAGTTGTAGATAGTACTTAAATTTTAAGCATAAGATTCTAACATGACTCTTGGTAAACGGATAAAGTCTCCCTGGACATTTTTCCCCCAACAATTGTCTCCCCGGTCTCTTTTTCCCAAAACATTTCCCCCCGATAAGCAAGAGCGGACATTTTCTCCCCAACCCTTTAATTTTAAAATTTCAGATTTAAAGGTATTTGTTATCAATTTTTCTTGTCAGGAGATTCTTTTTGAGTAATAGGTTTAGGTACTGTTTGCTTCAACTATTTTTGGTTACATTTATTTGTAATTTTTGCTTTCTTATAACTAAGCATTTTTATACAATGCCATGATATATAATTAGGTAACAAATTCTAGCCGTATTGAGAGATAATATAGTACACATTGTTCCGGAGCGTGTAATTTGATTACTTACTATACTGTTTAAAATTTTGATATGGTTAAAACTACTTTCATTTATTTCCTAAACTTTATAAGTTAACAATTCAATTTTTTGCATTACGATTTATTCCAAGCTTGCAGTTTCATAAAGTAAATATGCCATTCGATTTGTGAGATAATACACATTTTGCAAAAATAAAATAAAAACAAATTTTCATTACCCAATATTTCATAAATCATCACTAAATCTTACAACACTGCACTTTATAAGTAACCTAAGTAAGAGTTTGGGGGGAAATTGTCCGCTGCTACTTATCGGGTGAAAAGTGTCTGCGGGGACTATGGTTGGAGGAAAAATTTCCAGGGAGAATTTGTCCGGCAACCATGATTTTCACATCTAAAATATGTATTTTTTAATAACAGGAATAATAAACCCCTACGAGTGTCCTACTCGCTTTCAAAAATTCAGTTGTTACAGATATCTCTAAGATCATGAAAATCATCACGCGAATGTTCATCCCTACACTTGGGAAGTGTGCGGACGGAAATTTTATTCTCAGCTCCGCCTAAAATTTCATGGATCCAAAAACCTTCAGTGTGAACATTGTGGAAAAGGATTTCCACCCGCCGCGCAAGGAGTTCCAAAGATTGAAGTCACCTTCGACATTGACGCAAACGGAATCCTCAACGTGTCCGTCAAAGACAATGGAAGTGGTAAATCCGAGAAGATCACGATCAAGAATGACAAAGGACGACTGAGCAAAGAGGAGATCAAAAGAATGTTGAGCGAAGCCAAGCTGTTCAAAGCGGATGACGACAAACAGCGGGAGAAGGTCGGAGCGAGTAAGAAGCTGGAGGAATACATTTTCGGAGTGAAACAGACGTCCGAGGAGGCTCCACCGGACAAATAGGTCAGGAAGCTAAAGGTCGCTGACAAGTGCAGACCTTTCATTTGGTTAGACAACAACCAGTTGGCGGATAAAGAAGAGTTCGAATACAACATGAAGGAGGTGAAGAACGACTTCAAGCCGTTGATGATGAAGTTACATTGAGGCGGCGTTAGTGCTCAGGCGGGACATGAACATAATCAAAGTAATTGCAGGTCAGGCCAGGGATTCTCCGACGGACCCACAGTTAAAGAAGTTTATTAGCTTCCACCGCAAAGTATTTATTATCTATGTACCTACCTACGTAAAATAATTGTTTACGAGAATTTGTAATTCGCTAATGAATTTGTTACTCATTACACAGTATTATACGGTTGCGACACTGTTCGTTGTTTAGAGTTTCGTAGTGTGTTGTTTTGTAGAACTTTTTTTGTAGTTTCGAGTTTCGTTGTCGAGCGTTATTCGTAGTCGTCGTTTTTCGTTGTAACTTATTTTTTGCTCTTTAAGGACAGTGGTGGCCCTTAAAAGGGCCGTTGGTTAATGAGGTAAAACGTAAGAATGTGAGAATCGTAATAAAATATAAAACAACTGCGTTGCCTGCTCTTGTTTTTGAGTGTTTCGAGATGGAGTGGCAAGTAGAGGTGACAGTTGTGGAGCTGAGGTAGGAGTCAATGTCAGATGGAGAGGAGATGATATAGGTGTCGATGTCAGAGGTGGGGGAGGTGAGGTAGGTGTTGATACCAGTGGTGGTGTCATGGGCGGCAGAGGCAGATTACTTCGAATTTTAATTCCTCAACACTTGAATTATTATCCTCACAATAGCCGGATTTTTCAAATTCAAAAGCACTTATTTCTAGGGAGGATTCCATTTTTCTGTCTTTCTGGCAAAGAAACTACTTGCAGACTGAGCTCAACTTACTCAACAAGTTTCATTTTGTCCTAATCAGGTTATATGTTAATTACAATAACGACATGCAAAGAGAGTGATAACAGAGTAAACTAATTTTCACAACAAAAAACGACCACTCCCGATATGAATATTTTATTACAATGGCCACATTTGCTTGTCTTCAATAACTCAATTTTGCAAATACCAAAAAAAGTTCTACGAAACAACACACTACGAAACTCGAAACTGCGAACAATGGTACAATCGTATTATACTATTGTAGATCTCGCTACATCCCATAAATATGTTATACGTAATTTATGACAAAATAATTAGTGGTAATTTATTTCCAATATAGTCATTCCAGTAGTATGGCTGGAAAAATGAACAATTTTCTTTTAAAAAATACTTGCTTTGTGGTATATTCAACAACCATGTTATTTTTTCTCAAAGCGTCACATTTTTAAGCGAAATCAATTGCAAATCGTGAACAATTTTGCGCTACAGCTAAAATACTGGCAGTTTAATACAGTGACAGACATCAGTTACACGTTCATCCTACACATTAAAAATGGGAGAAAACCGAGCAATTGGAATAGATTTGGGAACCACCTACTCCTGTGTGGGAGTGTGGCAGCATGGAAAAGTGGAGATTATTGACAACGACAACGGCAATCGCACAACTCCAAGCAACGTTGCTTTCACTGACCACAAAAAACTCATTGTAGATGCTGCTAAAAATCAGGTATGTCACAAGTTCATTAATTACTACGTTACATTTGTATAGAAAATGTCTGAATGTAAGTCTGTGCTCATTTAAAATGGAAAACATTGATACTGAATGTGTTTGTGATTTTGTTGTTTGATTACAGGTGGCAATGAACCCGCAAAACACAATTTTTGACTCAAAGCGACTCATCGGTCGGAAGTCAGATGACAAGAAGGTGTAGGATGACATGAAGCATTGGCCATTCAAAGTTTTCAACGACAGAAGCAAGCCAATAATGTTCGAGGTTGAGTTTAAAGGAGAGACGAAGCGGTTCTCGCCTGAGCAGATCAGCTCCATGGTTCTCACCAAACTGAAGGAGACTGCCGATGCGTGTCTGCGGTCAAAGGTCACGGACACAGTCATCACTGTCCCGGCCTATTTCAACGACTCTCAGCGCCAGGCCATCGGTGGACATCCAGGACGCTGGAGCCATCGCTGGAATCAATGTGCTCCGCATAATTAATGAACCCACCGCCGCGGCTCTTGCCCATGGACTGGACAAGAATCTGAAGAGAGAGAAGAATGTGCTTATCTTCGATTTGGGTGGGGGGACTTTCAACGTGTCCATTTTTACGAGTGACGAAGGGTCCCTCTTCGAAGTCAAGTTAACTGCTGGTGATACACATCTGGGTGGGGAAGATTTCGACAACTGACTCGTGACTCCCTTTGTAAAGGGGTTCAAGAAAAAATGTCGCAAAGATATCAAATCTAATCTTTGCGCCCTCTGACCTCTCCGAACCGCCTGCGAAAGGGCGAAGCGAACTTTCTCCTCCAGCACAGAAGCCAGTGTTGAGATCGACGCTCTTTATGCGGGACTCGACTTCTACACCAAAATCTAACAGGCTCGTTTTGAGGAACTCTGCATGGACTTTTTCCAGTCAACAATGGATCCTGTCGAAAAAACCTTCGAGATGCAAAAATGGACAAGTCCAAGATCCACAATGTCGTTCTTGTAGGAGGCTGCACGAGAATCCCTAAAGTCCAGAAACTGCTCCAAGACTTTTTCAACGGCAAAGAACTCAACAAGTCCATTAACCCTTGAGACTGCTGGCAGAGTTATGTCATAGGTCATCGAAAGGAACTGCACTATCCTCTGCAAGCATTCCCAATCATTCACAACCTACGTGGACAATCAGCCTGCTGTCAAGATCAAGATTTTTGAAGGGGAACGGGCCATGACCAAAGATAACAACTGTCTTAGCACTTTCAACTTAACAGAAATTCCTCACGCCCCGCGAGTAGTTCCAAACATAGAAGTCACCTTCGACACTGACGCGAACAGAATCCTCAACGTCTCTGCCAAGGACATTGGAGATGGAAAGTCCAAAAATATCACCATCAAGAACGACAAAGGGCGACTGAGCAAATAGGAGACCGAGAGGATGATGAGCGAAGCCACAAAATAAACCGGGTGATTGTAAAAGCTAAGTTGATTCTTGCAGATTAAATTAGGCATACTGAACCACAAATTGTTTCTGATCAAAATGTTCCTACCATAGCTCGGCAGTGTGCCCTTCGCTCAAATGTTAGTAGCGTAAATGTTGTTAAAAATATAATTTGTATTAGATATCGAGATATGAAATAAATATTACATTACATTATATTTAGTAATTAATAAAAGATAAAAAACGTATGTATCATGTGGGTGTCACGTAAGGTTTTATTCCTGCACATATAATTATTACTGTTATATTGTTAACTGACATTTCACATCAAATTAAAGTTTACTAATACAAGTATTTTTAATTTCAAAAAATAATTAGTGCATCGAAATAGTATAAAATAAACTGTAAAGTCCGAACTCGCACCCACGTTTAAATTCACCAAAACATTCAAAAATTTTCGGGGCTGTCAGATCCGCTCAAATGAGATGGAGAGCTTGGAGATGGAGATGATAATGACGATGCGCTCCGCGGCGAGAAGTTTGAAGGTCCTGGAGGATGAGGGTAAAACGGACGAGGGTTAAAATGAGATGGATGAGAGAAGTATTGTTGTGGTTGTGGCGGCTGAAGAGATGCGTTCACTAACTGGGACATACTCGAAGCAATGCTTGACAGCAACGCATTGTTTTCTTTCTGGTTTTTAGTCATCTCGGCCATTACAATCTTATCATCTTCTCTTCCCTCCTTCAAGAGCTCCAAAATCTCGAATTGCACCGATTTTTCTTCATTTAACTTTCTCTTTCGGGCTTTGGCGGATCCTAAAAAAATATAATTTTAAGCTTATAACATTATTTCAATAAATACCTTGCATAATATAGGCTAATAATACTTAAAATAATCGGACGTAATGACTGTTTACGAAGGTATTAGTTATTTAAACAAGTATTGATTACTTACTACTTGATATGCTCACAGGCCGAGCATCTGTGACAAAAGGTTGACTAATGGAACTAGATGCGGAGTTTAAAGTCTCGTCTATAGCAACAACGCTCTCATCAACATCGTCAACTGGTATTTCCCTTCCTTGGTCTTCATCGGCATCTATGCCTTCCACTTCTAAAAACAATTAAACATTGTTGCTTAAGGATTTAAACATTATTCTAGTCATTTATGGTTAACATTAAGGAATTTCAAATTACTCAAACTATTACCTATCAAAATCCCTGATTCGAGAATACTCGCGTTTTCTTCATTGAAATAATGACTTGAATGAAGAATCCTATGAACGCTATCGTAAAATTTCCAATCACAGGGTTCATCTCCAGTTTTTTTCGGCTTCTTCCGACGATACTCCGCCCTCAGAAGATTTATTTTTCTCTGAATTTGAACTCCTGTTCGAATAACGTCCATAGCCTTGAGTGATTTTGACATTTCATCATAAATTACGGTCTTGACCTGACAAGAATTTAATCTTGTATTAAATTCTGCCCAAACTTCACACAGTTTGAAGATTTCACCAGTTTCCCAATTAAGAGATCTTGCTCCCTTTTTACCTTCCATTTTTAAACTTTATAATTAATTGTTTGAAGCAAGAATGATAAAATATCCCTCCAAAATTTAAAATTTGCCCAACTTACACCATTACAATGAAGAATATCAAGGATCTCACCATTGCAAAATTATGTAGTAATGATGAAAATTGGCATTTAGGTAACCTCACTAGGCGGAAGCCCCCGCACAGCACAAAAAACCTATCTACGTAAATATTTAGGCTTGCCTAACGCATTTTACGTAGGTAAGGAGTTAGAGAAAACGACGCCCACTTAGGCTTAGGCACGGCTCTCCGCACAGCACCTAGCTAGGCTTTTTGCGGAGGTAACCTACGTAAGTCTGCTGTGCGGTGAGGCTATAGTCATTTGTAAGGTATAAATACTGCAAATAGCTATGTACTCTAAATATGGGGGAAATGAATCCTTTTTGTAACAAGTTTTTCAAACTTACATGTACATTAAATGTAACAGTTATATTGTTATTCTATTGTAAATAAATATTTATATTATCGTTGGCATTGACGACGATGATCCGGATTAACTCAACAATCTTTTTTCCTCGCTGTCACAATTACTAATGTCCTTATCTCCCCTTTGAGCTGCTGCCGGGGCCGAGGATAGATTTGGACTTGGAAGAGTAGATGATGTTTCATGTGTTTTCATATGTGAGTTGAGTTGCGTCCGAACAATAAAATTTTTAGGGCAAAGGTCACACTGAAAGGGACGCTCTTTGGTGTGGGTCCTTGTATGAACCACGCAGTCTCTCACCCTCAAAAATTGTTTTCCACAAAATTCGCAAGAAAATTTAGCCCGATTCTCATCATGGATGTGACGGTGATTCACCATGTTTGGTCTGCATTTAAATTGTCGACCACAAATGTCACACATGTAAGGCCTCAGATCTGAAGCCTCGTGAACAACACGGGTATGTGCGGTCAAGGAATGTTTGTTAAAAAATTGCTTCCCACAAGTTTCACACTGGAGCCAATCGCTCCTATCTGAAACGATATTAAACAGGACACTAACCATGACGTTATTTATGTGCGACCCCTAATACTCAAAATTGTTTTGAAAATTTATAAACTACTATACCTTCACAGTGTTTTCTCTTAACGTGGTTTGAGATAGACGTCCAGTGAATAGTGAAGAAGGTCTTGTCTCCATCACAAACTGAGCATTTGTACCCATTGTTAATAGAAATTATTTCGATGCCTTTAACGAATAGTGGTCCTTCAGGCAAAACTCTGTTTTCTCTCAAATATGCCTCTTGTTCTGCACGAGTCTTAGTATTAGATTTACGATGTGGTTGGGGCTTAGGCATCGCCCGTGACCGTGACCTTGAAGGAATCGCTATGCTAACAATTTCATTTCGCTCCAAGTTTTTATGTGATTCGTCGTGATTAGCAGGTTGTTGTGGTTGGGGTTGCTGTTTTTGAATATTTTTATTTTTACTGGTACCGGGACTTACTCGAGACGGAGATGGCACGGATTTTGACTTTACTCCTGCAGGTACTGCTCTATTCATTCTAATAGAAGGTTTTCTGCGCGTTTTCATTAGTCTCTTACGAGACGACCGAGATTTTGATTTGACACTGAAAAACGTCAAATGAATGTATTAAATAAATAAATATCTTATTTCAAATAGTGCATTTTACAGTTGTTATTGACAATATTTATCAAAACAATTGTGGCAGTTAATTACCAATAATCCTCATCGCTGGAAATTGTAAAAACTTCAAACTCAGGATCACCACCAGATTCATCTACATCATTATTTATGTTATCCTCGTCATTCCCTGGCAATATTACAGATTGTGAAATTTTTCTTTTCCGTAATTCGAAACTAAGTGGTAGAAGAGATGACGCGGCAGCCGTTGCATCGAGTGATCTACCAGCACAAGCAACAAATAAAGCAGTATTAACACGAAGCCTCAATACAAAAACAGAATCGTCTAAAATCATATCAAAATCAGTAAAATTGAAGGAGACATTGAAAAATCAAAATCAACGCAACGTACAAAGGGTCCGAGCCGGGATCAAAATGTAACTGATAATCGTAAGAACTAGTTCCAAATTCGTCATTAGTTTCGTTCGAAAAAATCCCCATGGTGAAATAACCTATACCATCATAACTGTCAGGAATAGGTATTGATGGTATTTCTATTGGTGTTGGTATCGGCATCCACATCGGTTGAATGGCTTTGGCTGCCGTCGGTATCGGCATCTGTGCATTATTTTCAGATTTCAAAACACCAACATCGACTGAACTGGAAACCGATTCTTTATCCGCGTCTTGGAGTTCTTTATGAGTTTCTTGCTTTCTAGGAATCCGAATCGGGGTTAGTGCTAAAAAAATAATACCAATACCAATCGATAAAAAATATGAACACATTTATTTTACAGTTATTTAAATAGAAATATAAGATTATGAAATCAAATTCCATACCTACACGTACTCCCGTGGTTAGGTCCCTTATCATACGGACAATATTTGCATCAGAATCAAAATCAAAGTCAGCTGAAATATTTTCTTTTTCTCTGAAATATCGCCTTGACTTACAAATAGTGTATTTAATCTTTCCCTTCATTTCTTGCACTTGGTCTTGCAATATTTGGATTTGAATGAGAAATGCATCGATTTGTAGAACACTCTCCTTGCACTCTTCACAGAATCCGAAATATCTGTTTGATGAGGATGATGAGGTTGTAATTTGACTGTAGATGGATTTAGGAATGTCAAGTTCAAACAGTCTTAAAAAATTTGTAATGATTTCTGCGTGATTGTTAACACTCTCAGATGTTGTTTCCAAGTTAGAACCTGTAGTGCTGAAATTATTCCTAGTCGATTTAGCTTCGACAACAGACTCAAACTTTACATTTTTAATATCATCCAATTTATTAAAACATACTACACATCGATTTAACTGAAAATCACTATTTTGCAGTCTCCCACGCATCCCTGAGTTTGAATTCATTTTTTTAGTACCTGAATAACTGATATAAGACCAAGAACTAACAACTTATTTTTGTAGAACTCCAAACTATCGTGATCACATAATCAGCACCTAACACATTCAACTTCAACATGATTTAATTTGCTTAGTTAGTTTTACAATAATTAACATCCTAAACAACAATTAGAACGCACATTTAACATGTACTACTGTCAACTGTTGATTTGAATGATTTCGCAAGCAGCACTGGAAATTAATACTAGTATTACTAGTGCCGTACACAGACACAGACTAGAAACTGGAAGAGTGGAAATTGATATTGATGGAAAGACTATTTTAAGTTTTACCGCGCTTTTAAATTCTCAAGGATGGAAAATGTTCCTCTTTTTGTAATGATCGCAAATTAAAAATAAAAATGTAAAAATTAAAAGGTACAGCAACTAAAAACTAAGATATATTCGAAAAATTGTTTAGAAAGTTTTGAAATTAAATTCATTGATTAAAATGTGTATAAATATTTTCAGTGAATTTTAAAACAGATTTATTAAATTTTTTCGTATTACTAGCAATAGCAATTAGCAAACCTATCAATAGAAATGTATTTGAAATCACATTTAAAATTGTGGTTCTTGTACGTAATACTGTTTGAGTAGGTCATGCCTCCTATTTCGTCGCTTAGTTTAACGATTGGTGGTTTGTAATATGTTGTTGGCATTCCTGGCATTTGGCATCCTGGCTGACGTATTGGTTGTACTTGAAAGTTGGCTGTTACGTAGGTTCCGTGTTTTTATTTAGTATAATATAGTAAATATATGAAACTATGTTATGCATTTTCCTGTGTATCATGTATACGTACTGTCATTTCCTGCTTTGAAAGGTCAGGGGTCAGAAGCTCCACCAAAAAACTTAGTAGTAGACTAAATGGTTCAGGAGCTTCCTGTCAACTTTTCCTTGTTTTCGAGAAAACGTATTCGGCTCATAAATGGTCATTTGAAGTTTCTTCCCTTTGTAGACGATTTTGTGAGCTACATGGAAAGCTCTAGCGGCTTGGATCGGCTCATCAAATTCAATTATTCCAACACCACTGCAAATGAAAGACAATAGACAACTTATCTAACTTTACACAATTCTTTTAGCTTCAATATTTCATTCTAATTTTCAATATTTGGGTTTTAAACTTTTTAGAAATAAATATTGTAATCATTTATTGGTAGTGAAGATTCAAAATGACATATTTGCATTTTTAGCAGAAAATAAAACGTACTATCTACAAAAATAATTACAAATATATCATGATTCTCAAAGCATGGAAATAGAACATTTTGCATTTTTCAAATCAATGAAAATAGAATATTTTCGCTTTTCTAAAACGTGTAAATAGATTATTTAACACTTTTCAAAAATATGTAATTGCAACATTTTGCACTTTTCTAAAAACGTGTAAATGCAACATTTTGCACTTTTCAAAAACATGTAATTGCAACATTTTGCACTTTTCTAAAAACGTGTAAATGCAACATTTTGCACTTTTCAAAAACATGTAATTGCAACATTTTGCACTTTTCTAAAAACGTGTAAATGCAACATTTTGCACTTCAACAATGTGTAAATAACATATTATGCATCTATCTCAGTTAATGTTTTTGTAGCCAGCTTTAATTGAATATGGACCATTCTGAGACTTGACTCAAGATATAATTACTGTGTAACTACATACTATCATATGAGGCAATATAATGACTTGCTTTTTAATATCCACTCTGGTGGCCCCCTCAAACATCCTGAGCAGAGCATGTCTCGACATAGTTTTGGGAATATCTTTAACGTACAGGACTGGCTTGAATAAACTGGACAGATTTGAGTAGCCAACATCTGGCGGTTTCCATAATCTTTTCGCTAATTCCTCAGGGGTCATATTAGCCGCACCCTTAACTAGATCCTATGTTATTCAATATTGTAACTTAAATATTAGTACTTCAAAAAACTAATTAATTTTTTCCACAACTACTCTCATAAGCAGTGAATGTGCTTTCGCTTTTATACAATAACTTCAATGACACACCGAAAGAAAAATTTCCACAAACGAAAAATGTGTTTCTATTCAAAAGCAATGCAATTAAAATTAAATCAAGAAATAAAATTAGCAGATTATTGTTTACCTCCACGTTGATGGCTTCTGGAATGATGGAAGAAAAAAATCATGAATTATGAAAATATTTAGTCCATGCACCCCACCCAATCCGCGCAGCGGCGACGCGGTAAATAAAAAGCAAAATACATTTAGAAAATGAAATTCAATAATTTATAAATATATTTAAATGAAAAGTAAAAGTAAATAGTGAAGTGAAAAGTAGTATAAATATTAATGTGTTTTTAAAACGTCCCGCGCACTGGCACTGGTGCACATGCGCATTGCTAGGGATGTCAGCGCAGCCAAGACCCAAGAGCCCAAGACTCAGGCCCGGAGACCCATAATAAAGCCAATAAAAAAGGGACAAGGATTTTGATTTCTTGGGCACCCAATAGACTTTGTATCCTACCCAGTCGTACCCTGGCCATTCGCACCCTAGTCCCAGTCGTACCCTGAGACCATTTTTACCGTGATCTCAGTCGTACCCTGACCATTCGTACCCTGGTTCCAGTCACACCCTGAGACGATTAGTACCCTGGTCCTAATCGTACCCTGGCCTTTCGTACCCTAGTCCATGTCATACCCTTAGACTATTCGTACCCTGGTCCCAGCCGTACCCTGACAATTTGTACCCTGGTCCCAGCCGTACCATGCCATGCCTAAATACCCAATAACAAATAACAGTATTTGGGAGGGGGGGGGGGGGTTAAGAGTTTTGCCCTTCTAGAATAAATTAGTTTTCGCCCATAAGCAATCAAGCGGTTGACATCCCTACACGCATTGCCCTTACGAGATTGCAGAACGGGAGCAACTTTGCCTTGTTTTGCAGGATTTTTTGGCGGCTTTGGTGGTGGTGGTGGATCTGAAGCAATAAAAAAACAATGTAACCTTTAATTAATGTGGTATGAATGACAGACAGGCTTGCTTAAGCCCAATTCAAAATAATAATTTCAATAACAAACCTCTCTCCCATTTCAGGATTTGTGGGGCTAATTTTGGCAAAACAGACTCTGTAAAACTTTTCTCTCTCGTTATTTCATCTATATAATCAACAATTGCAACCCGGCCCCTGTGGAAAAATAAATATTTCGTACCAAAATAAAAATGCCCTCAATGTTGATATGGATAATTCTGAATGAGCATCAGATAACATTGCCTTTGTAATAATGATTGAAACGCATCTAAAACAAAACTTACCCATCACCAGAGTACGTAAATTTAATTGACTTAGCGCTTGGGACTCTTTGTAGTATTTCGTCTCCTGTCGTTGTATTCGGAACTTCCAACACATAATTTTCCTAATATTTATAAAAAATCCTAGCATTAAACATGTGACATGGTTGATTAATACGTAATAATTTTATATGTATCGTGAGTGAAGAATCAAAGTAGCCCATCCCATATCCAGTTTCAGCAATAATCAAAATAAGCTATTTCCACATTACGCAATACTGAGATAAATTCCCTCTAAATATTACCCAAGAGTTTTTTAAATGTGTGTAAAATATTCTAATTTCGTGTTTTTTACGTGTAAAAAATTCTATTTTCATGTTTTTAAAAAGTGAAAAAAATTCGAATTTTGTGTTTCTAAAAATTACAAAAAATTTGAATTTCATGTTTCTAAAAATTGAGAAATATTTTAAATTCATGTTTTTAAAAAGTGCAAAAAATTCGAATTTCGTGTTTCTAAAAATTGCAAAATATTTTAATTTCATGTTTTTTAAAAGTGCAAAATATTCAAACATGTTTTTGAAAATTGTAGTTGGGTATTGATGAAATTCCATGTTAAAGTTAGCAGTTTCCGTAATGTTAAACTGCGATGACATGGAGATGGGTGGATAAAGAAAGGGAGAAAATTTAGGTGACATCATTTATGGACCACTCCTTAAGAGAGTTTAGGTACTACTGAAATTTGAAATTTTATGTGAGTTCTACGTGTATTTCAATCCATTATTGTGACTATTCTAAGTTAATTTACATTTGGCATCTTCCACCCAACAGCTCGGTCAACCAAATCAACGAATTCGTAGTTTTCAATTCCCTTCTGATGCTCAGCCTCAGCTTCCATCGGAGTTTCAAACGTCACGATTGCAGATCTATAATAATTTATTATAATATTACGCACAGTAGAATGGAGACTGGAGACGATCGAAGAAGAAATAATTATGCATAAGGGATCGTCCATAAATGATGTCAAAAGGCAAAAAGGCATTTTTAGTATGGATTTTATTTGTATTACCCGGACTCTAGAACAATGTCCATGCTACTTGGGAAAAGTAACTGTAAATCCTCCTTAGGAATATCTTCGGGGACATTCAGAATCTTTAATTCCTGAAATAAGTTTTCAAAATTTTTCATAATTAATATCGTCTGTGAAGAATCAAAATCCCTTTTCTCAATTTTTAGTTAAAAACAAAATGTACTGTCTATATAAAAAACATCAAAATATAATGATTATAAAATTCTGTAAATAGAAATTTTTACATTTTCCTAAAACGTGCAAATAGAACATTTGTCACTTTTTATAAGGTTAGGAAAACGAATATTTTACATTTTTAAAAGCATGTAAAAAGATCATATTGCACTTTTTTAAAACATGTACTTAAATACAAAATTTTGCACATTTCAGAAATATGTAAATACAACATTTTGCACTTTTCAGAAATATGTAAATACAACATTTTGCACTTTTTTAAAACATGTGAATACAACATTTTGCACATTTCAAAAACGTGTCAATAGTTAAATAGAACATTTTTCACTTTTTAAAAACATTTAAACACAACAGTTTGCACTTTTAAAAAATCTTGTATATTCAGCAGCAACTAACATATCCATACCTAATTTGCTATTTTTTTTAGATAAGTTATTTAAAATTTAGCTTAAATTGGATATGGATCACTTTGATTCTTCACAGATCAGATGATATTATGATTCTACATAATGTTTTAAATTGCATAACAGAGTTACTAATTAAAATGTAAACATTTCTAAAATTCGATACCATAATAAATAATGATAACAGACAGAGTCCCCTGGACCCAGCGCCTGGCAATAATTGACCGGCATGGTTCAGTAAGTAATCCACCTTACCTTTGGTTGAACCCAATCCAGCGTGTAGGGTCCTAATTTTCGAAGTAGGCTCGTTTTGTATGCTTTGTTACGTGAAGATTGTTTTTTATATGTCACCACTGCCATGGGATGTTCCGGAGGGGGAGGGGGAGGGGGAACTACCACCCCATCATCCCCTACTTTCTGTTCTTTCACTTCCTTGACGTCGCTGACGTCCTTGATGCGAATCGTAATATTTTCAGAGCCAGGAAACATTGGTTTGAGTGTCTCCTCTATTTGGACGTCTGCCCCCAAATTTACTATCCATAGTTCCTACGTATCAGTTTCAAAAATTAAAAATTCGAGCGGGAAGCCATTAAGTACTGTACGCAGACGTAAAACATGGGATAGCTATCGAACTAACCATCGCGCTGCGCTTTAATTTAAGCAAAGGCGAAAACTTAAGTAAAAACAACAATGTTAAAAATTTCTGTCAGCTGTTCTTATCTAGTTGTAATTATTGTAAATTTGTACTTGACCTATTTTTAAACTTTTGGCGCAGGCGGCCTCTGGTAATTTTGTTAATGTTGTAGAATTTTACAATTTTAAATTGTAATTTAATATTTTTTTATTTTTTAATGTGTACGTGATCAGGAGTAGGAAGAATCTCAACTCCCATGTCTCCACCTAAAATTGCAAAACATTTTTGTATAGCAAAATGTAATTATAGCATTAGCATAGTTTTGTGATGAAGTCATTCATGGACGATCTCTAATAATAAAAAAATTAGTTATTTTAAATTTGATTTTTATAATCGTCAATTCGTCAATTACCTTCTGCAACATCTGCGTAGTAACCGCTTGAGAAAAACTGCAATAATACATTTGAATTAAAATTATTTGAAGTGCGCCCCATTTCCTTGTACACATTGGTACTTTTGACTTGTACTTACATATTTGCCCCTAGGGGGCCATGAGAAGAATCTGAGGAGGGTGGCAAGGATGTCTGAACCCGCATGTTTGTCAGTTCGATAGGTACCATAAGCGTACTCCCCTCTACTCCCGTCATCATACCAATCGAGCTTAGCTAACTCCGCCAAGTAGTCGTACTCCAGAAGGGCTGAAGGGGATCCTTTCGCTGGGTTCCCAATTGATCCCTTTGAGGCTCTTCCTTCAATAATTCCACCCTTTTCATCTGCGGGTAGTTTTATTCCTGCTGTTGATGCCTTTGATTTTTTCTTGTCCAAAGGACTGATTCCTGACACACTGTTTTTATTCGGAAGCTCCTGGCCAGAGGATTGCTCTTCTTGTTTCGCATCCATTTTTATTTTACAAAGGTTTAACCACACTTTTATTTTTTATTCTGATTTCTTGTCCTTTTGCATTTTTGACTTTTTTGCACTCGCACTCAACCACACAGCCACTATTACTTTTGAAAACAATATTTCAAAATAGTTCAAAATTCAAAATTTAAAAAAATTAGCTTAAGACGCTTAAGTTACAATAAAAATTAGTGATAAATCATAAGTGGCAAAAATTGTACTTAGGAATCGTCCACAAATGACGTCATTGGCAGGGTCAATACTAGGAAGAGGGGGGGGGGGCTTTGGATACTGATGACATCCCATGTCAAAGATAGCCATTTACTTACTGCTAATAAGCTGATGATGACACGGGGGTCATAAAAATGGAGATGTTTCGATGACATCATTTATGGACGATCCCTTATGTTATTAAAACAGTAACTGCTGATAATCATGTCATCGCTAATTATTATTTTACTTTTAAAATATTTTTGTAAAATCGTTTTGTTGACGCGATCAAAATTTAAAATAGCGCGGGTTTTCTGTAACCAACGTATCAGTGCAATTTGATTGTTTAAATTGCCGCCTTGGCGGTGCGGTGCGCAAAATATGCTAGCAACTTTCAATTTTCACAATTTAATACATACTAGCAGTTAGCAACCCGATGGGTTGCCATTAAAATTGTAGTATGTAATATTCACTTTAAGTTGTTACACTAAACAAAATTTTGCATTGATTGTGATTTTATCAACTTAAGCTTTGGCGAAATGCTTGCCTGGGTTGAATTGTGACAACAGACTTGCCTGTGTTTACTATTGGTTACAGGCTTGCCCGGGTCAAGATTTTACCATAGTATTAGCTGGGTTTACTATTGGTCACAGGTTTGCCCGGGTCAAGATTTTACTATAGTATTAGCTGGGTTAAAATTTCACCACCGTATTGTATTGGTTAAAATTTTACCACAGTATTTTCTGGGTTAAAATTTTACTACAGTATTGTATGGGTTAAAATTTTACTACAGAATTGGCTGGGTTAAAATTTTATTACAGTATTTATTGGGTGAAATGTCTACTACAGTGTTCGTTGCGTTAAAACTTTTATGGAGGTATTACCTCAGGTTTGGTCAGGATAAAATTTGACCAGATAAGCCTAAGCCTAAGCCTGGGCTAAGCTTTGAATAAAGGCTTGCGTGGGTTAAGTTTTTAAGTGCTTGAGATATGTTTTAACTATAGACTTGACCTGATTTGGCTATTATCACCGACTTGCCTAGGTTCATTTCTAATTTCAGGTTATCCAGGAATTAAAGCTCTACCTTAATTAGGATTAAATGTTTTGTGTAACATTCATTTACACAAAAAGAGTAAGTTCATAAAAGGGTTAAGATTTTGTGAAAACCTTGGCTCGGCCAAGTTTTTGCCAAATGCATCAAATGAAAACATAGAAATTGGAAATAGTTAAAAACTAAAGCGCAAACAACGGGTAATGGCTTTTATAAGGGGCTAATCCAAACCCCACTATTAGCTTTTTTTAATTAAGAGATAAAAAAATAAATTATTGGTACGCAAATACTGCGGGGGGAGGAACTCATACCTTACTCTGAGCAGACATGTGGTCAAAGCATATTCCGACCAAGCCTTTTTATTAACCTAACCGAGTGGAGCCATTAATTAAAGCTTATACCGGGCATGCCTTAAGGCTTTTTGACCACAATCAATGCAACATTGTGACAGCTAAACTTAAAAAACATATTGCAGCCCATTGGGTTGCTAACCTGCTAGTATTCTTATAAAGTTAAGCGTTGACTGTTGCTGCTGTCATGCAGAGTAGACATGGATACGTTGCAGTTTTAAGTGGCAACTAATTTTAAATTGTAAACAATAGTTCTTTAAACTTTTATTTTTTACTTCAATAAACTTTTTTCTCTCTTACAACCAATTTCCCGACAATTAGTAAGAAAAAATGAAATAAAATAATTTTGGCTGACTTTTCTTTCTCTTTCAAAGCTTTTTGAATCAGTTTAAAGCTCTTTTATGTTCAAAATAATTTTAAAAATAGGAACAAATAATTTTTCACGGAGGTCTGCGCCTATCAGGATCACTTAGTTTTTGAAATTTTGAAATCCTGTGCTGTGATTGGCGCAGATATAAAAAGTGTAAATCACCTTTAAAATGTGCAAAACGCAACATTTTTCAAAATATTGTCAAAAGAATGACGACAAAACGTCAAGACGCGTCGAATGGTACCATTAAAAGTGTAAATAGTTGAAAACTGAGGGAGGAGTTTAGGTTACAAGGTCCCCGGTTAACTTACTACTATCCTATGCAGCCCTGTACTGCACGTCTTAATTAAGAGACTAGCAGTTAGGCAACCCTACGGGTTGCGAGCAGGAGGAGGAGGGGGTTAGACAATGGAATAATAACAATATTAAGCGGCATGAAGCCCAAAAGTGGCGCTTGTGCGTTTTAGACGTGCAGCTTAGAGTACTTGTGTAGTTGACTGGGAGATTAAGACAACACATCAGACACACTGCAGCTCCTACCTTTTAGATCCCAGACTTGGCCTACTCATGTAATACGACTTCATTTTTTTTAAGTAAAGAAAGTACATTCGTATTAGAATAACTGCAGATTCATCGGAAAATTAGAACTACAGGTAAATATATATATATAATGAAAATTTATTTATTGGGTCGATTTAACCGAAGTTCATACAACCAGACTCAACCAGTCACTATGGGTGAGGCAAAAGGAGGCTACTGCGTTAGATCGTCTCGGTCTTTGTACCCTTTTACCTATTTCCGTCCCCTCCTCCACAGTAAAGGAGTTGCATTCCCTAGGCCCCTACAAAAATTAATGGTCACTAAGGAGCACCGAAGGAGATTGGGTTGAATCAACCATCCAGTAACGTTTACTGTACAACACCGAGCCGAAAACGATAAGCAGTGGCAGAGGATTGAAGCCAGGTCTGAGACTGTAAACTTCGCTGCAGTCTGCAGTCCTAACTACCTATAATGTAATGTAGTAATTTTTATGTTGTATAAATGGCCTATGCTGGCCTTTACTGCACGTTTTATGTATATAGATGGTTTGGTTAAAATTTTACCACAGTATTGTTTGGGTTAAAATTTTATCACAGTGTTGTCTTGGATAAAAGTTTACGATGGTATTGTCTGGGTCAAAATTGTAACACTTTATTGGCTGGGTTGAAATTTCACTACAGTATTGTGTGGGTTAAAATTTTACTAGTGTTAGCTGGGTTAAAATTTGATTACAGAATTTTTTTGCTGAGTACCATAACCGTCGACCTAAAACCCCCTTACTGTTATATTTGGTTTAAGCTTTGGACACAGGCTTGTGCGGATTACATTCGAGCCACAACCATTTCCACGTTTCCGTTTTTGCTGAATGCTTGCTTGGGTTAAATTTTGAGAGCAGGTTTGCCTGGGTCAAGATTTTATTGGTGGTAAAGCTTTACCTCAGTCTTGGCTGGGTTGAGTTTTTCTTACATGCTTGACCGGGACTATGCTTGTAACGTCCATCTAGTCCAAACACAGCTGATATTACTATACCCTTCCTCTATCTACAAAATATACAGTGATTGGCAGTGGGAATTGTGTGACGCCTAACCCTTCCAATAGTGTAGTTTTTAATTAGTAGATTAGTAGATGACTTAAAATCCTCATAGTTACTGTTTAGATTCTTAAAAATTTAATAAAACTTGTAGTAAGATTTAAATTCAATAATCTTTTGGCTGAGCTGAACTTTTTTTATCTTTCGAAACTATTTGAATCAGTTTTAAAAATTTTTGATGTTCACACGAATTTGAAAATAGAAATAAATATTTTTGTCGGGCTGTGTGCCAATCAGGATCACTGTATTTTTGAAACTTTGAATTCTAGTGCCGTGATTGGCGCAGAGTCAAAAAATGTAAATCAGCCATAAAAAGTGCCAAACGCAATATTTTGTTAAATATTGTCGAAAGAATGACGATAAAACGTCAAGGCGCTTCGAATGGTACCATATAAAGTGAAATTAGTTGAAAACTGTAAGAGGAGTTTGATACACAAGAATTGCAATGGTTAATAAATGGCCTATGCTGGCCTGTACTGCACGTTTTAAGTATATAGATTGTTTTTTATGAGACACACGTAGGTTTTGGTTTTATTTTCTTGTATGTGTTTGTGTTAGAGGTTAAAGGTCAAAGGTGACCCGACTTAATTCTAAATTTTACATCATCATAAATTATATAACTTACATGTAAAGATATGAAAATTGTAATACATAAGTGTAAGTAAACTTACTAAAAGTACAATGTTATATAGTAACAAAATGAAAAATTAAATAAAAATTAATGCATTTTCCCCAGTACATATTTATCACTGGGATGAAATGATTAAATACTTAATTATTTATTTATTCACGAGGCGCAGCATCCGCATCCGCATCCGCTTTAAGATTCAAAAGATCTCTATTTTTTCAGTATGTTTCACTTCTTCTTCATTTCTACTTTCTTTATTTCCTTTTTGCTATTGTTGTTGTTAGGGGGCGGCTTTTTTCCAGGTTTTTCAGCGGCGGCTTTCTCCTTATTATCGTCTGTTTTTTTGAAAAAATTAAAAAACTTGCCCACTTTTTTCTTCCATTTCTTTCGTTTCTTTTTGTTTGGTTTGAGGATTGCGGGTTCAAAAGTAGTTATTTTAAGTTGAGCCCCTTCGTGGCGGATTTGGTGAGCGGCATGAAATGCTTTGGCGGCTTTGACGGGATCGTCAAATTCAATTATTCCAATACCACTGAAAAATATTTTAAATAATTCAAAAATCTATTAAAAACAAAACTAACAATTTAGGATTTTGTATTTTTTTTAAAAATTACATTTTAACCCACCCACCCTGCTACCACTGCTTTTAGTGCTAACGTAATATGTGATCGGACCCAAATGTAATAAATTTGCTTGTAGTGTACTTGCCTTTTAATATCTATTCTAGAAGCTCCCTTAAACAATTTGAGAAGCTCAGATCTAGTCATAGATTTGGGACACTTTTTAATGTACAGGGTTGGCTTGAATAGATTGGACAGATTTGAATAGGTAGCAACGGGCGGTTTCCATAATTTCTGGGCTAATTCCTCAGGGGACATTTTGGCTGCACCCTTCACTTCGTCCTGTTAAGTAGTAATTATGAAACAGGCGGAGAATTAAATAACAGTGAAGAAAATTTAAACTTGATTTTTTAACTTTGATTAATTCGAATAGTTATCTGTTATCAAGAAATTCAAGTGTTAAATTATGTCATCTTGAATCTTACCTCCACGTTGGTGGATTTATCCGATTTAGCATCTAGCAAATCAAAAATCAAAAATCAGGATTATTAAACACAATTGTTTAAACTAAATTCCGTAAGTTACAAAAATCACACCTTTTTAAAATTTTTATAATTTGTTTGTCTTTTTTTAAATTCCAAAATTTGTGTTTTAATATTTTTTGAAAATTATAAAATTTTTGTTTTAATCTTTTTTTAAAGTTTCAAAATTTGTGTTTTAATCTTTTTTTAAAGCTTCAAAATTTGTGTTTTAATCTTTTTTTAAAGCTTCAAAATTTGTGTTTTGATTTTTTTTGAAAGTTTCAAAATTTGTGTTTTGATCTTTTTTTAAAGTTTCAAAATTTGTGTTTTGATCTTTTTTTAAAGTTTCATTTGTGTTTTAATCTTTTTTAAAGTTTCAAAATTTGTGTTTTGATCTTTTTTGAAAGTTTCAAAATTTGTGTTTTGATCTTTTTTGAAAGTTTCAAAATTTGTGTTTTCTTTTTTGAAAGTTTCAAAATTTGTGTTTTGATCTTTTTTGAAAGTTTCAAAATTTGTGTTTTCTTTTTTGAAAGTTTCAAAATTTGTGTTTTGATCTTTTTTGAAAGTTTCAAAATTTGTGTTTTCTTTTTTTAAAGTTTCCAAATTTGTGTTTTGATCTTTTTTTAAAGTTTCATAATTTGTGTTTTAATCTTTTTTTGAAAGTTTCAAAATTTGTCTTTTGATCTTTTTTGAAAGTTTCACAAAAAATTTTTTAAATTTATTTTCATTTCAATATTTTTAGGAAGTTTCAACATTTTTGTTTTAAACTGTTTTGAAAGCTTAATATTTCTGTACAACTTTCTGTATTTTTTATAAATGTCTTTACGTTTTACTCTTTTTTTTTTGAAGTTTGAAATTTTGTCTTTTTCTTCTGTCTCTTTCAAAACATAAATTTTAAAATTTCTATTATATTTTTAAAATATCCCGCTCAAACACAGGCGCATTAAATAGCCAATACCATCGCCGTCGTTGCTGGATGCGTCAGATGTCTTTGCAGGCGCTACTGCGCTCTTCTTCGTCGTCCCTTGTTTCACGTCACTCTTCCCCTCCTTTTCCTTTTCCGGCGTGGGTTTAGGTTTGGAGGCCGATGAAGATGTAGCCGTTGGTGTTGGTGTGTTAGATTTAGGTTGAGCTTTAGATGGAAATACAGGTTTATCTGCAATAACGGAAATCCAAAAAGTGAAAACTTAAAAATAATAGCCTAATATACTAATATGTATTCTTCATACTCTGGGGGAGCTTGGTGGTCTCGGGGTAGAATTGGTCGCACATGAGATAGGAAAGTCGAGGATCAAATCCGAATCCGAATACTCATGCTTGTAGTGAGATTTCCTAAAATACTAAAAAGCTCTCACGGTGAGGCATCCTACTGTGTGTGTAATCTCGTAGCTGAGGTTGGGGGGAGTGGAAGGGGGGGGGGGGGGGGCGGAGGGGAGGGGAGGGGAGGGGGCGACGCAATGGGAGGGCGTGTGTTCCGCTCAGCAAGCGTAACTTTCAATATTTTCCGTCTCACGTGCCTGGTTAAAAATCACATAGCAAACGCACTGTGTATGGGTAAGACCCGCGACACAATAGTGCATACTACTACTACTACTACTTCTTTATACGCAGCTGTTATATATCTGTATTAAAATTCTTTAAAATTAAATAATTAATATAATAACTAATTTAAAATTATTTGAAACAAAATTAAACCTCTCTGCCATCTAAGAATTTGTGAGCCTAGTTTGGGCAAAACTGTCCCGCGAAAGCTTTTCTCCTGCATTGTATCATCCACATGAGCAGCAACTGCAACCCGGTCTCTGGTAAAATATGGTAATTCACAATTTAATTAATTTATTAAAATTGGTATATTTCAATGTTCACTAAATAATGTAGTATTAACTCAAGAATTAATTACCCATCGGATGCTGTCAAAAAATGAACGTTTTGAGCATGTGGGACTCGTTTAAAAATGTCTTCTACTGTAACGTTCCCCAGAACTTTCACTACATAATTTTCCTTTACGAAAAATAGTATACATATTAGACACTTGCGATTAGTATTTTTATTGTAGCGTATAAAAGTCAAAAGACACTATTGGTATCGTTTGCGTATTATACTTGTACTAATTTACGTTGGGTTGCTTCCAGCAAATACCCCGATCTCCTAGGTCAACGGAATTCATATTTGAGATTGCTTTCTTGTAAGCTACATCAGCATCGTTTCCACTTTGATACTTCATCACTGCTTGCCTATATATTTTTTTAAAAATGATAAAAAAAAATTTGTAGTGGTAATACAATATTCGTCTGTGAAGAACCAAAATGACCCATATCCATTTTTAGCATATTACTTACAAAATTCGCTATCTACAGAAAAATTAAAATAACATGTTCATGAAAGCATGTAAATAGAACCTTGTGCATTTTTCAAAAAAAAAGTAAAAAAACATTTTTGCACTTTTCAAAAAGCATGTAATTAGAACATTTTGCACTTTTTAAAAAGCATGTAAATAAAATATTTTGCAGTTTTTAAAAAGCATGTAAATAAAATATTTTGCCATTTTTAAAAAGCATGTAAATAGAGTATTTTGCAGTTTTTAAAAAGCATGTAAATAGAGTATTTTGCAGTTTTTAAAAAAGCATGTAAATAGAGTATTTTGCAGTTTTTAAAAAGCATGTAAATAGAATATTTTGCAGTTTTTAAAAAGCATTTAAATAGAATATTTTGCACTTTTTAAAAAGCATGTAAATAGAATATTTTGCACTTTTTAAAAAGCATGTAAATAGAATATTTGCACTTTTTAAAAAGCATGTAAATAGAATATTTTGCACTTTTTAAAAAGCATGTAAATAGAATATTTTGCAATTTTTAAAAAGCATGTAAATAGAGTATTTTGCAATTTTTAAAAAGCATGTAAATAGAGTATTTTGCAGTTTTCAAAAAGCATGTAAATAGAATATTTTGCACTTTTTAAAAAGCATTTAAATAGAATATTTTGCACTTTTTAAAAAGCATGTAAATAGAATATTTTGCACTTTTTAAAAAGCATGTAAATAGAATATTTGCACTTTTAAAAAGCATGTAAATAGAATATTTTGCACTTTTTAAAAAGCATGTAAATAGAATATTTTGCAATTTTTAAAAAGCATGTAAATAGAGTATTTTGCAATTTTTAAAAAGCATGTTAGAATATTTTGCACTTTTTAAAAAGCATGTAAATAGAGTAGTTTGCACTTTTTAAAAAGCATGTTAGAATATTTTGCACTTTTTAAAAAGCATGTAAATAGAGTAGTTTGCACTTTTTAAACACACTTAAATAAAACATATTGGCCGTTTCAAAAAACATGTAAATGGAACAATTTTCATTTGCTCGTATTAGACCTTGATTTCACTAGAAAAGTTAACAATTGTTAGCCTTAAGAAACTCGCTTTTAGATTTAACAATGGTTAACTCTGAAAGCGTATTTCTTAAGGCTAACAATTGTTAACTTTTCTAGTGAAATCAAGGTCTTAGAAACTCGGGATTAGCTTTGTAAGCAGGTATCTTATTTACTTTATTTTGTTGACATAGCATGTATGTAGTTTTGTAGACATTTTTGTTAATTCCAACATAAATTGGAAATAGGTCATTTTGGTTATTCATAGACGATATCTATTATTATATGGGGAACAAAGTAGGACAACAAATTAGAGAAAAATTCTCAAAACTTTAAAAATCCGTATAATACCCTTGTTTCTGTATTAAAATTCCCTTGCTATTTGGGTACATGCTCTGTAATTTCTGATGTGTAATATCTTCTGGTAGATTTTGTATCCTTAATTCCTACAATTATTTTAACATTCCTTTACACAAATAAATATATTTATCCTATTACCCTAAAGCTTCTAATAACGTAACTCCCTCCACATGAGTAATTAGAAACTTTACGGCACAAATAGTTTTTTAAATCCAAGGTATTATATATGTTGGGATCGTCCATAAATGATGTCATGGATGACATGGCATTTTATTTTGAAATATTTTGAACCCCTCACGGCCCTCACTCTAAAAATAAAACGACAACAACAACTTAAATTTTAACATTGACTCTTGAGAATTCAGAGGGCAGAGGTTTAGCCGTTTTACCACCCACCCAGGTACTTACATCATTAATGGACGGCTCTTCAACAAACACAGCAAGTTGTGAATAATTTGCTATAGTTATGCAGTGTCGGTTATCGACCGTTTGGAATTACGTGTGGGTGAACCCAATCTAGTTTACCGGGTCCTAATTTTCTGAGTACACTCGCATTGTACCCTTTGTCTCGCTCAATTTTATTTCCATAGGTAACAACTGCCATGGGAAGCCCATTGTAACCCTTCTTAAAAGTAATTTTGGGGGAGCCCACAAACATTTTTTGGAGTGTCGCTGTCACATCTGAATCCAAATTCATTATCCAGATTTCCTGCAATATGTCCAGTTGTAAAAATGAAGTTATTTTTTAAATGAACAATTCACTGAACTGTGGAGGCTAGAGTGAGGGCTTGACACTCGTTAAAAATTTGTTTAAAATTTCATACTATTGTAACGTACTTTCACAGGAGGAGCGATAATCCCGCCCAGTCCCACGTCCCCGCCTGTAATTATATTATCATGTAAGTATGTAAACCATTGATATTTTAATGAAAAAACAAAAAAATTGAAAAACAAAAATTGACCGACAAGATTGTACGGTTTTGGTACTCGTACCCTAACTACTAGTTCCCTAAATACTCGAGCCCTGACCCTAAATACCCGCATCCTAACCATTTATACCCAAACCACTTGCACCCTGGGCAGCTTACCAAATGCGTATAAATCCTATATGAATAATTTTGACGGAATTGTGCATGCGTCCAAAATAATTAAGAATTATTTGCAGGGGGAATGAGGTACTTATTGAAACGAACCGGCGACAAGCCATTAGGGTACGAGATGTTGGGGTACTAGTGGTTATGATTCGAGTAGTTAAGATGCGAGTGGTTAAGGTACGAATGGTTAGGGTAAGAGCTGTTAGGGTACGGCTAGAGAAGTAAAAGTATGCTTTATGAGGGTACGAATGGTAATGGTTTGAGTTGTTAAGACACAAATGGTTAGGTCAGGGAGGGTACGAATGGTTAGAGTACGAATAGTTAGAGTACGACACGAGAATTTAGGGTACGAGTGGTTAGGGTAGGAGTGGTTAAGGTACAAATTGTTACACTAGAATTTTGGGTACGAGTGGTTAAGGTAGGAGTGGTTAGGGTACGAATAGTTAGGGTACGACACGAGAATTTAGGGTACGAGTGGTTAGGGTAGGAGTGGTTAGGTTACGAATTGTTAGGGTACGACACGAGAATTTTGGGTACGAGTGGTTAGGGTAGTAGTGGCGTAGTGGTTAGGGTGCGAATTGTTAGAGTACGTATTGTTAGGGTACGAGTAGTTAGGGTATGACACGAGAATTTAGGGTACGAGTGGTTAGGTTAGGAATAGTTAGGGTACGAGGGGTATGGTACGACACGAGAAGTTAGGGTACAAGTTGTTAGGGTACGAGTGGCTAGAGTGTGAATTATTAGGGTACGAGTGGTTAGGGTACGGCATGAAAAGTTAGGTTACGGTTGGTTAGGGTACGAGTTGTTAAGGTACGAGTTGGTAAGACACGAATGGTTAGGGTACGAGTATGTAGGGTACAAGTAACAGCCGGGAGACAGTTCACTATAAGAAATTACTTCATTCAGTAGATCAAGTAAATATTCTATTGATTCTATTACCTTCAGAAATGTCCGGGTAGTAGCCGCTTGAGAAGAACTAAAATATTCCCAAGTTTAACAGCAATTTAATAAAATTATCTTTAAATAATTAAAATACACGACGACTCAATGCCAACATTTCTTGTTGACTTACAAATTTTCCCCGAGGGGGCCACGTGAAGAATCTGTGGAGGGCGGCAAGAGTTTCAACGAGTGCGAAGCGCATCTCCGTCCGATACGTCCCATAAGCGTACTGCCCCTTTCGTCCATCGTCGTCCCAGTCTTCCTTTGCATGAATAATGAAGGAATTCAAGGAGTCGACAACAGAAGCAATAGAAATTTGGCTCTCGCCCTTTCCTGCAATGTGAGTAGTTGACCCCTCAATTGGTTTACCGCCATCTGGTAACACATGATGTTTTCCAACCAGCGACAACTTGGAACTTGACGATGCAATTAAGGTTTTTGTAAGTGTTGTTTTAGAAGAACTTGACTGAATTTTTTTCGAATCCATTATCCGTCCTTCTTTTTTGTTTCGTGGTATTTATTTGGTTGTCATTGGCATTGGCCTTGTTGGCCTTGACAGCTGCCATATTTTAAAATAAAAGCGACATAATGTTACAAGCACGTTTATTAACATTGTTTAACATTTCACAAGTCAAGGTCAACGTAGGTCACAAAGGTCACGGTTTCAACAATTTTAGTTGTGGAAATTGGAGAAATTCCTTAAATCCGAATTTGCCAAATAAAGTTAATTTAAAAACCATTTTTTTGTCCGGAATTCCGGTCCGGTGCGGTGCGTTGATGGGTTGAACTTTTTGTACGTTTTCCGGAACCGGAAAGA
This sequence comes from Dicyrtomina minuta, assembly GCA_949802685.1. Taxonomy (NCBI): domain Eukaryota; kingdom Metazoa; phylum Arthropoda; class Collembola; order Symphypleona; family Dicyrtomidae; genus Dicyrtomina; species Dicyrtomina minuta. The sequence continues at coordinate 17,968,752 of OX461811.1, read as the reverse complement.
TACAAAATCAATACAGTTTCAAGTTAGTGTAGTTGCAGCCTAACCTGACACCTGCTATTCCTGCCCATAAACGTATAACTAAACAATATTTTAAATAATATATTGAAATAATTTAAAAAAAAAATAACTTTTATTGCTTAAAAAAATATTTTTATTGAGTCTAATGTTAATAATAAAAATATTTTTTTTATTATTAAACGGCAAAAAATATTCTTAAGAATAATAACATTATTTTAAAAAATTAATAAAATTAGTAATTAGAAATACACAATTTTATTAATTGTTGAAATCGAAATAACCGGACCCTGGCGTGAAATCTCTGTAAGCATGGGAATACATTGAAATTGGGATTTAAATTTAACCGCTTGTAACGTTGTATCGCGCGCGTACATTTGAATATTTTTTTTATTTGTATCACATTTGTATTTAGTATTACAGATGTTTGCTCATGTATACACTAACAGAAATTAATAACAAAAATCAAATATTATGTATAAGCACATATAGTAAATACATACAATCGTTATTATATTCATATTCTACATAAATAGACAAACACTGCCATTGCGGCTGTTTTAGTAACAAATTATAGCAATAATTTTTTTTTCAAAATGTGTCTATTTTTTCTTCGTGGTGCTTCTTGAAGAAGTCGAAGTGGAGCCTCTACTATTTTGCCCACTTTTCTTATTGATTCCTTTTGGCTTCTGAGTTAAGATTTGGAGCTTGGACCCTTCGTACACTGCTTTCTGACCAAGATGAAATCCATGGGCGGCTTTGAGCGGAGTGTCAAATTCTATGATTCCAAATCCACTGTACATCGTACATGGAATGGAAGGAAAGTAGAAAGTCACGTGGGAAAAAAAAACAATTTTAATAACTCAACTTACCAATTAAATATTCAAGTAGTTAAAATCATTGTTTTAAAACAAAATAATAAATGTGAGCACAAAAAATTCTCACTTTTTAATATCAACTTTGGAACATCCTTCAAAGAGTTTGAGCATAGCAGTTCGTGTCATTGACTTGGGCAATTTTTTAATGTAGAGTGTGGGCTTGAATAAATTGGACAGATTTGAAAAGGCAGCTTCTGGGGCTTTCCAGAGTCTCGCAGCTAATTCTTCATCTGTCATCTCAGCTGATCCAGCAACTTCATCCTACACATAGGATATGGATATTATTTAAATTTTACTATAAAATAAAAGCTAAATAATAATGGCGATTTGACAGTCAACAGTGTATGATGTAGCTATTATTAATGGGTCCTGCCACAATATATTTTACCGGGAAATCGGTTGAGGAAATTTCGAAAGCGTGTACTTTTAAAATGTGTACTCACCTATTTTTAATCCAAGTTCAGATATAGAATTACATAATAATATGAATATCGTCTGTGAAGAACCGAAATGACCCATATCCAATTTAAGCTAGAGTCAAAATGAGGTATGTGTAATAAAAAAAATGAGAAATAGTCGTAAAATGTTAATTATGAGTTTTTGGAAAGGTGCAAAACTTAGTAATTCCATGTTTTCGATAAAGTGCAAAGTGTTTTAACTTCGTGTGTTTGAAAAGGTGCACAATGTTCAATTTACATGTTTTTGAAAAGTGTAAAATGTTCCATTTACATGTTTTTGAAAAGTGTAAAACGTTCCATTTACATGTTTAAAAAAAAAGTAAAATATTCTATTTACATGTTTTTTGAAAAGTGTAAAATGTTCTATTTACATGTTTTTGAAAAGCGTAAAATGTTCTATTTACATGTTTTTGAAAAGTGTAAAATGTTCTATTTACATGTTTTTGAAAAGCGTAAAATGTTCTATTTACATATTTTTGAAAAGCGTAAAAATTTTCTATTAACATGTTTTTGGAAAACGTAAAATATTCTATTTAAATAAAGGCTTTCAAGACATGTTTTAATATTTTTGTGGATAGTGGATATTGTTTTTAGCTAAAAATGGATATGGGTCATTTTGGTTCTTCACAAACGATATGTATATAGCTCAAAAATGTTATAAAAATAAAGGCAGCGTTTCAAAATGTTATTATCTTACCTCTACATCCCTAGTAGATGATTGGTCGCCTGCAAACCAAAAAAAATGTAATGCAAAATATTAAAATATTTTAAAATCAATTATTGTGGTTGTAAACAAACAAAAAAACAACCGGAGGGCCATATTGCGGCAATGTCATACGTCCTAAATTTCATATAGAATATAGTGACAGTACAAACAATTGAAATTTGAATTTTTAAAATAGCGCGCAATTTTCTGATTAGTTAATTATTACCGTCGTTTTTCTTGGATGACTGTGGCTGTGACTTTGGCGTTGGCGCTGCTCCCACCTTCCCCTTCCCCTTCCCTTTCAATGTCCCTTTAAATGGAAAATTAATAAAAATGAAGATAAATTTACAACGTTTTCTCTAAATTTGTTTCTACAAGAAAATTCATTGTTGAAATCAAAATAATTCAAAAATAAATAAAAACCTTTTCGAGGAGCCTGCCAGCCAAGAAGCTGTTGTCCTTGTGTAGGGAGTGGGGAGGCCTTGAAGCTGCCCTCCCTTACGGTAGGATTCCCATGTGACACCACAGCAACCCGGGTTCTGTATGTGTAAATATATAGACAAATTGGGATCGACAGTGCATCCAAACCGTTCCCGTTTAAACAAGTATTTTTTTATGTGTAGTATAGTAAAAGGGACCATTTTACTTTGAAAATAAAAAGGAAAATAAAAAATGCCGAAATCAAAATGTATAAAATTAGATCATTACCCATCTCCAGACTCTAACCAATGAACGCCATTTGAATTCGGGACTTGACCCTCAACGTCGTCCTTCCCAACATGATGAGGAACTTTTAAAACATAGTTTTCCTGGGAGAAAAAATTTTGGAAAAAAATCAGTCATATTCAATGTTAATTCCAAAATTTTTAGGAATTTTTCATATTTATTAAAAATATAACACAATAATTCTTTTATGAACTTGGCTAAATTGTAACTATATGTAAATTTTGTTTTAATCAGTTTAATCTTATTCGAAAGTTGAAATATTTTTGTGTTTTACACTTTTTTTGTTAATTTCAAAATTTGAGTTTAAATTTTATTTTTAAAGTTTGTTTTGTATGTTCCACTCCACTCCATTTTTAAATTTAATACTAACTAACAAGGGAATGGTTTCACATGGAGCTCGTCAATTTCAAAGAGTTATGTCTACAAAAATCAGGCTACTTTTAAATAGTAGGGATCCAAAGTAACTCGAGTGCATTTTGCGTTGTTCGGTCACAATAGCCCGCCAAAGTTTAAAAAAATTTTAATTTTAATATTTTGCCGCTCTAGTACTTTTACAGTTCTTGTCCGATTTTGATGAAATTTTGTTTTTTCTGATCCTTAGGGTTTTTTCTGAAAAATAATTTCAGGATTTTTTAAAATTCAAAATTTTTCATTTTTTCGAAACAATTTAGAGAAACCATTATTTTTGAGGCCTAATTTTATAGACCAATTTTTTCGAAAAAATGAAAAATTTTGAATTTTAAAAAAACCTGAAATTACTTTACAGAAAAAACCCTAAGGATCAGAAAAAACAAAATTTCATCAAAATCGGACAAGAACTGTAAAAGTACTAGGGCGGCAAAATATTAAAATTTGAATTTTTTTAAACTTTGGCGGGCTATTGTGACCGAACAACGCAAAATGCACTCGAGTTACTTTGGATCCCTACTATTTAAAAGTAACCTGATTTTTGTAGACATAACTCTTTGGAATTGACAAGCTCCATGTGAAACCATTCCCTTGTAAGACCTGTTGTCTTTTACTGCTTTTTGACAGCTTATTTTACTCTTTTTTAAAGTTTAAAATTTCGTGTTTAACGCGTTTTTTGAAAAGTCTTAAATTTTGTATTTTACTCTTTTTTTAAATTTTAAAATTTCGTGTTTAACGCTTTTTATAAAGCCCTAAACTTTGTATTTTACCCATTTTTTGAAAGTTTTAAATTCATACTTTAGAGTTTCTAATGTTTTTTGAAATTACAAAATTTACAAATTTTTTGCTTTACCGTATATAATTTGTTAATTCTTTTCAAAAAAATTGAATTGATTATAGACTTACATTTTCATTCATCATGCCGACACTTCTACCGCCAAGGTCAATGTAGTCTTTTCTGGTTTTCAGTGTTTTATATTCTTGGTCGGCTATGGCAGGTGACGCGAATTGGATGATGGCATGCCTGTATAAAATCAAACTGTAGTTATTATGATGATTAATACTTGTAATGTTTTTCTGTTGAAAATTCTGTTTGTTTGGGGTCGTCCATAAATTATCTCATTGAAATATCTCCATTTATTGAACCTTGTGACCCCCTGTAATCATCAGCCTAACTTATGTAACTATTGCATGTAAATTGCTATCTATAACCACAGGGAATGTCAACAATATCCAAGCAGATTACAGATGATCCATTAAACCCATACTCGTGACATCATTTATGGACGACCCGTTTCCTTTTCTAGATGCTGAGCTTAAGCATCTATTGAAATGGTCATGTCCGTCGGTCCGTCCGTCTGTCCGTCTGTTAGCCGTACACTACAGGTCACAGTAATAAACCGATTTTCATGAAACAGCTTTTAAGCGACCAAAAATGCGAGCAGGCAGGTCTGTATTGTTTCTTTTACTTTGCTCGAACTAGTTATGACATACTTATGTAAAAATACTATATCTATACCTCTGGTCCTTCCGGAAAATAATTCCTGTACTGTGTGGGTAGCGTTCCTTGAGGGAAGCTTCGGTGATGTCGGACGACAGATTTTCTAATTTAATTTCCTAGGTTTAAAAAAATATTGCCACATTAAAAAAAGTTAGCAATAACAAAATACAATATCGTCGTTGAATAATCAAATCCGCTAACGTCCAATTTTGATTTTTAAATAAGCAATTTAGCTGACCAATTCATAACAACATGGTTATGAAAAGGGCGAATTGCTCTAGTTGCATATTTTAAAACGCAAAACATTATAACTACATGGCTTTAAAAAGTGATAAATGTTCTAACTTCTAACTACACCGTTTTAAGTTACAAACTAACCTAACTACATGATTTTGAAAATGTTCTAACGACATGATTTTGATACGCCAATTGCTCTAACTACATGATGTTTAAAAGTGCAAAATGTTCTATTTGACGTTTTTTGGAAAAGTTCAGAATGCTATAATAACGTGCTTTTGAATATTACATGTATTTAGAACTTTTAGCACTTCTAAATTGTTGTATTTAGAAATTTTTGCACTTTGTAATATTTTGCAATTAAAATATTTAAACATTTTTTAGAACTTGCAATTAGGACATTTTGCACTCTTTAAAATAAGGTTAATAGAACAGTTTGCAGCTTAAAACTGTGCTATTAGAACATTATGAACTTTTTAAAATCATGCAGTCAGAACCATTCGCGTTTGAAATCATTTGTTAGAACAGTTTGCGAGTAAAACCATATTATGTATTTAGTGGATTTTGCATTTTTTTTAAATATTGAAGTTAGAGAAATTCCCATTTTAAAACTATGTAGTTAGAACCATTTGCAGTTTTTAAAGCTTTATATTTAGAAAGTTTTGCGTTTTAAAGTACGCAATTAGAGCAATTTGCAACTTTTCATAACCATCTTACTATGAATTAGTCAGCTAAAACGCTTATTTAAATCAAAAGTGGAAGGTAACGGATTAATTTGATCCTTCAACGACGATGTAGTTACCAACTATTATGACAAGTCCATGAGAGATAAAGGAAGCGTGCATAAATTACGTGGTACAAAAATCGGAAATTTTGAACCCCTTCCCCTCCCATTTTTTTTTATATGTACGCCCATGTAAAAGGATAGGATAGGCACCTCGAACCCCAACACTCCCCCCCCCCCTCAAGACGAATCAGACGTAATTTATGCACGCTCCCTAGGCGATCCACAGGAATACAAATGTTGTGTACATACATTCGGATGGAGCCAGTCTAATTTCCCGGATCCCAATTTCCTGAGTGAGCTCTTCCCCCACGCCTGGTCCCGTCCCTCATTTTTCGCAAATCTAATTTTGGCCATGCGCAAACCGTTCTTCCCAGTTTCAAACGTAATTCCAGAAGCACCAGGAAACATTTTTTGGAGCTCCGCGTCAGACACACCTGGGTCCATATTCATTAACCAAATTTCCTGTGTGTTAAAATGTTTTAAAATTCATTTTAGACATTTTCTTTATAAGTTATCAAATTTTGAACATAAATTAAAATATTGTGAAAATCAAAATTCCAACAATCGTAATGATTAAGTAACATTTATTTTTTTTTGTCAATGTTGTATACGTACATTCGGAGGAACGCCAGATGCACCTGTTTTTGATTAATTAATTCAAATCCAAATATAAGATAGTTTAATGAGCATGCTAAGATAAACATATTTCCATACATTATTTTCCAATGGTTATGGTCTTATGGTGCTACGCTACAGATGAACCACAAAGCTTCAAATAAATTATTACCGTCGTTTTTCTTGGTGGATGGCTGCGGATGAGATGTAGTCTCTGGTTGTGGCGGCGCTGAAACTGGTTTTACATATTTTGATAGCGGCGGCGCTGCCCCCACCTTTCCCTTCCCTATGAATGGAAAATTAACAAAATTATTGATGATAAATGTACAGCGTTTTAATTTTTTTTTTACAAGAAAATCAAAGGTGAAGTCAAAATTTAAAAATAAAAACCTTTTCGAGGAGCCTGCCAACCAAGAAGCTGTTGTCCTAGTTTTGGGAGTGGGGAGGTCTTGAAGCTGACCGATCTCACGGTCGGATTATCATGTGACACCACAGCAACCCGGTTTCTGTATGTGTAAATATAGGCAAATTGGGATCAACAGTGCATTCAAACCGTGACCGTTCCCGTTTAAACAAGTGTATTTATGTGTAGTAAACGGACCATTTTAATTTGAAAACACAAAGGAAAGTAAAGAAGGCCCGAAATCGAAATGGATAAAATTAGATCATTACCCGTCTCCAGACTCTAACCAATGAACGTCATTAGTCTCAGGAACTATATCCACAACTTCGTCCTTCCCGACATTATGAGGAACTTTTAAAACATAGTTTTCCTTGGAGAAAAAAATTTGGAAAAAAAATCAGTAATATTAATGATAATCGGAATTGTAAGCTTGTAACTTGTAATACGCAGTAACGAGAAAAATAAATCATTTTCTCAAAAAACATTAATTTTTAAAATAAATTAAATTATTTTTGAAATAATTTCCAAAACCCAGAAATTTCTTTTTAGGTAATGTTTAGGAATTTTAAAAAACTAAACTTTTTTAAAAATCGGACGAAGATTGTAGGAACAACAGAGTGTCAAAGAGTTAAATACATTCATTTTTTAGTCAATTTGTTTCACGCTTTTTTAAAAGTCTTCAACTTTGTATTTTACCCTTTTTTGAAAGTTTAGAATTTTGGATTTAACGCTTTTTTTTAAAATCTGAAACTTTGTATTTTACCCTTTTTTGAAACTTTAAAATTTCGGATTTAACGCTTTCTTTTAAATCTTAAACTTTGTATTTTACCCTTTTTTGAAAGTTTAAAATTTCGGATTTAACGCTTTTTTTTTAAATCTGAAACTTTGTATTTTACCCATTTTTGAAAGTTTAAAATTTCGAATTTAATGCTTTTTTTAAGCTTAAACTTTGTATTTTATCTTTAAAAAAAAAGTTTTAATTCATATTTCAGCGTTTATAATCTTTTTTGAATTTACATAATTCACATATTCCAGTATAATGATTGGTTAATTCTTTTTTAAAAAATGGAGTTAAAAACAGACTTACTTTTTCATTCATCATGCCGACACTTCGTCCGCCAAGGTCAACGTAGTCCACCCTGTTTTTCAGTGTTTTATATTCTTGATCGGCTTTGGAGGGGGATGCGAAATGGATGAAGGCTTGCCTATATAATTTACAATTTACTTATTTCCATTAATAACTAATGTTTGTATGCTGAAGAATTTGTTAAGGGTCGTCCATAAATGATGTTATCGAAATATTTACATTTGTAGAACCCTCTCAACCCTGCCCTGTCATCATCAGATCAGCCTAAAACTTAACTATTGCGTAAATGGCTATATATTTTAACAGCAAAGGGAATGCCATCAATACCCTTGCAGATAATCCATTAAACCTATACTCGTGACATCATTTATGAACGGCCCCTTTCTTTTTTTTTCCTGAAATATTAATGTAAAAATACTGTATAGAATTATACCTGTGGTCCTTCTGGAATATAATTCCTGTACTGTGTGGGTAGCGATCCTTGAGGGAAGCCTCAGTGATGTCGGACGAAAGATTTTCGATTTTAATTTCCTGCGTTTAAAAAAATATAGCCATAAAAAATTACCAAAATTCGAACCAATAATACAATATACAATCATAATTACATAGTAATTAATTATGGAACGTGCATAAATTACGTGGTACAAAAAATGGAAATTTTAAACACTTTCCCATCTTTTTTGGTATTTACGCGGTACGCCCATTTAAAAGGATAGGCAGAATAAACCGCTATCCCCCCACGCCCCCAGCAAGTATCACACGCAATTAATGCACGCTCCCTAGGGAATGCACAGGCATCGAAATTTTGTGTACATTTGGATGGACCCAGTCTAATTTCCCGGGTCCTAATTTCCTGAGTGAGCTCTTCTTCCACTCCTTGTCCCGTCCCGCCTTTTGCGCATATCTAATCTTGGCCATGCGCAAACCATCCTCCCCGGTTTCAAACGTAATTCCCAAACTGCCGGGAAACATTCTTTTGAGCTCCGCGTTAGACACAGCTGGTTCCATATTCGTTATCCAAATTTCCTGCATTAATTTATTTTAAAATTGATTTTATAATTTTTTTTTGAGTTACTACATGCTTTTTTTCAACTGCAAAAAGTTCTAACTGGCATCTGTGGAAAGTGAAAAATGTTAAAATTACATGTTTTTTAAAGCTGCAAAAAGTTCTAATTAACATGTTTTTAAAAAGTGCAAAATGTTAAAATTAAACGTGTTTTAAACCTGCAAAAAGTTCTAATTGACATGTTTTTCAAAGCTGCAAAATGTTGAAAATACATGTTGTTTTAAAACTGCAAAAATTACTAAATGACATGTTTTTGAAAAGTGCAAAATGTTTAAATTACATGTTTTTTAAAAATCCTAAAATGTTAAAATTACATGTTTTTTAAAGCTGCAAAAAGTCTAACTGACATGTTTTTGAAAAGTGCAAAATGTTGAAATTACATGTTTTTTAAAAATCCTAAAATGTTAAAATTACATGTTTTTTAAAGCTGCAAAAAGTCTAATTGACATGTTTTTGAAAAGTGCAAAATGTTGAAATTACATGTTTTTTAAAACTGTAAAAAGTTGTAACTGACATAATTTTGAAAAGTCCAAAATTTTCCATTGACACATGTTTTTAAAAACAGGAATTATGTATTATTTTTGCATGTTAATTAAATTATTCGTTTTTGTAGATACTACATTTTTGGTTTCCAGTAAAAGATTCAAATGGGTCATTTTGATTCTACTTTAACGATACATGGTTTTAACACTATAGCTATTAAATCGTATGATTTAGGAATTTTTAAAGATTAGGAGGTATTGAATTTAAATTCTATATTTAAATAGCAATATTTTTTTAGCAAGATTTACGTAAGGAGTACGTACATTTGAAGGGATACCAGATGGACCTAAATTTGATGACGTCGGCGCTGCTCCCGCTCCCACCTTTCCATTCCCTTTCCCTTTAAATGCAACATAAATATGTCGGAAAATTACAAAATGTTAACCATTTTGTTACAAGTTAATTCAATTCAATTTTTAAAAAAACTTTTTTGTAATAAAAATAAAAACCTTTTTTAGGAGCTTGCCAACCAAGGATCTGCTGTCCTTGTTTAGGGAGTGGGGAGGCCTTGTAGCTGCCCCCTCTTACGGTAGGATCCCCATGTGACACGACAGCAACCCGGTTTCTGTGTGTGGATATATTAAAGGAAAAAAATAGAAATAGTTTAAGGGGTGGTCCATAGATTATGTCATCCAAATAATTTTCCTTTTTTCACAATTTTGACAGACTCATATGAATCACACCCTCTTAAGCAAACGGCTATATTCTACATGGCATATTATAATTATGTCATCAATATCTGATTAGGCCCACTGACCACTAACCTTTTATTCATGACATAATTTATGGACGATCCCTAACCACATGATTTCCGTTTTACAGACCGCGCAGGCCACAGACGAAGGGGAACCGAAACCGAAATATGTTTAAATATTTGTGTAATAGTAATACAGGGTAATTATTTCTAACACAGAAAAATAAAACTATGGGAATGGATAGTTGGATCATTACCCATCCCCAGACTCCAACCAATGAACGCCCTCAGAATCAGGGACTTGATCCTCAACGTCGTCCTTCCCAACGTGATGAGGAACTTTTAAAATATAGTTTTCCTTGGGAAGAAATTTAAAAGCAAATCACTAATCAGTAATATTCATTTTTAATCCCGTAACTCTTGATTATGACTTTTCGCTTTAATAAAAATGTATTGAATAATTTATCTTTCTATAGTCTTGGTGGGGTTTAAAATTTGTAAGTATACGAACTCTAATGATTATTGACAACAAATGCTTCATATTTTCTTTCAAGTTTCAAAATGTTTGTGTCTTTTTCAAAAATTTAAAATTTTGTGTTTTACTCTTTTTTGAAAATTCAAAATTATGTGTTTTACTCTTTTTGGAAAGTTTAAATTCTTGTGTTTTACTCTTTTTTGAAAATTCGAAACGTTTGTGTTTTACAATATTTTGAAAATTAACATTTTTATGTTTTACTCTTTTTTGAAAATTTAAATTTTTGTTTTACTCTTTCTTGAAAATTCAAAATTTTGAATATTACTCTTTTTTGAAAATTTAAATTTTCTTTTGTGTGTTTTACTATTTTCTAAAAGTTTAAAATATTGATTATACTTATCTTTTTTGAATTTAGAAAATTTAGAATTCTTTTTGTTTTAGCTAATAATAATAATTTCTTTCTTTAAAAAATGAAGGAGTTTAAAAAATGGACTTACATTTTCATTCATCATGCCGACACTTCTGCCGCCAAGGTCAACGTAGTCCTTTCTGTTTTTCAGTGTTTTATATTCTTGGTCGGCTTTGCCGGGTGACGCGAATTGGATGATGGCTTGCCTATGAAAAAAAACTTTAATTATTGTCGGTAATAACTAATGTTTGTATGCTGAAGATTTTGTTTGGGGTCGTCCATAAAGGATGTCAGAAAAATATCCACATTTCTAAAACCCTCTCACCCCCCCCCCTCCCCTGTCATCATCAGATCCGCCAAATTTAACTATTGTGTAAATGGCTATATCTTTAACAACAAAGGGAATGCCATTAATATCCAAGCAGATGATTCATTAAACCTACACTCGAACTCGTGACATCATTTATGAACGGCTCCTTTCTTTTTTTCCCCGACATATAATGTAAAAATACAATGTATTATTATACCTCTGGTCCTTTCGGAAAATAATTCCTGTACTGTGCGGGTAGTGTTCCTTGAGGGAAGCCTCAGTGATACCGAACGACAGATTTTCGATTTTAATTTGCTGGGTATAAAAAAATATTGCCATAAAAAACGACCACAATTCGAACCCATAATACAATAATAATTATGTAGTAATTAATTAGGGAACGTGCATAAATTTAGTTGCACAAAAATTGGAAATTTTAAACCCTTTTCCCTCTTTTTTGGTATTTACGCCGTACGCCCATGTAAAAGGATAGGCAGATTAATCATTAAACCCCTACCCCCCCCCCCCCCTTCCCTCAAAGATCTTTCACACGCAATTAATGCACGCTCCCTAGGGGATGCACAGGCATCGAAATTTTGTGTACATTTGGATGGAGCCAGTCCAATTTCCCGGGCCCTAATTTCCTGAGTGAGCTCCTCCCCCACGCCTTGTCCCGTCCCGCCTTGTGCGCATATTTAATCTTGGCCATGCGCAAACCGTCCTCCCTGGTTTCAAAGGTAATTCCCAAACTACCGGGAAACATTTTTTGGAGCTCCTCGTCAGACACAGCTGGGTCCATATTCATTATCCAAATTTCCTGCATTAAATTATTTTAAAATTCATTCTATTTATTTTCTTTTTGAGTTATTAAATTTTGAATGTAAATTAAAATACAGTGCAAATGAAATGAAGACAATCGTGCTTATTATTATTGTGTAAATAATATCGTGAGTGATGGATTAAAATGACCCATGTATTATATTATGTCAAAAAAACTAACAAAATAAGAAGATATAACAAATTGGCTAGATCAAATAATGAATGATGAAGCATTCAAATTGAATCGAATTAGTATTAGTCAAAGTACGAAGGATACATTTGTTTTGAAATAATTTATATATTTGGTTTTCTGAAAAGTTCAAAATGTTTCATTTACATATTTTCGAAAAGTGCAAAATTTTTCATCTACATTTTTTCTGAAAAATGCAAAATGTTTAATTTACAAGTTTTTGAAGAGGGCAACATGCTCTAATGACATGATTTTGAAAAGTTCAAAAATTTCTAATTGAAATGTTTTTAAAAACTGCAAAACGTTGAAATTACATGTTTTTTAAACCTGCAAAAAGTTCTAATTGGCATTTTTTTGAAAAGTGCAAAATATTCTAATCGGCATGTTTTTGAAAAGTGCCAAACATTCTAATCGGCATGTTTTTAAAAACTGTAAAATGTTGAAATTACATGTTTTTTAAACCTGCAAAAAGTTTTCATTGTCATGTCTTTGAAAAGTGCAAAATATTCAAATTCGCATTTGAATGTCTTTAAAAAGTGGAAAATATTCTAATTGGCATGTCTTTGAAAAGTGCAAAATGTTGAAAATACATGTTGTTTTAAAACTGCAAAATGTTGTAACTGACATAATTTTGAAAAGCGCAAAATGTTCCATTGACACATGTTCTTAAAAGCCGGAAAAATGTATTATTTTTGCATGTTAATTATTATTCGTTTTTGTAGATACTGCATTTAGTTTCCAATAAAATATAGTAAAAGACGATTTTAACTTCATAGCTATTAAATCGTATGATTTAGGAATTTTCAAAGCTAATGGAAGTATTGAATTTAAACTCAATATAAATTCAAATAGAAATACTTATTATATTGACCAAGGAGTATCGGTACGTACATCTGAAGGGACGCCTACATTTGATGGCGTCGGCTCTGCTCCCACCTTCCCTTTCCCTTGAAATGGAACATAAATATAAATGACGAAAAATTAAAACATTTTAACTATTTTGTTACAAGAAGTCAATTAAATGAAATTAAAAAAAAATCTTTGTTGTAATAAAAATAAAAACCTTTTCTTGGAGCTTGCCAGCCAAGAAGCTGCTGTCCTTGTTTAGGAAGTGGGGAGGCCTTGTAGCTGTCCCCTCTTACGGTAGGATTCCCATGTGACACTACAGCAACCCGGTTTCTGTGTGTGGATAATAAATGAGAAAATTGAACCAGTAAAATGGGTGGCCCATAAATGACGTCATCAAAATATCCCCATTTTAAGTCCCTTTGCCTTTGACCCTCCTGTCATCAGATTACCCGTTGGGTAAACGGCTATCTTTAGCTTAGCCTTTTGCTTGGCCATACCCATGACGTCATATATGGGCGACCTCTTAATTTTTTAAACTTTCAATAATGATTTATTGCTACATTAATTTCGTCAAATAGTTACCCATCCCCAGACTCCAACCAAGTAACGCCATCAGAATCAGGGACTTGGTCCTCAACGTCGTCCTTGTCAACACTATAAGGAACTTTTAAAACATAGTTTTCCTAAAATTTAAAAGCAAATCAGTAATATTCATTTTGAATCCCGTGTTAAATAATTTAAATGGTACGTGATTGTGATTGTGTACATTAAATTAATACAAATTTAATGACGTTATAATGTCAATTTTCCCCTTCCTCCCCACCCGCGTACTTTCAAACTGAGACCTCTCAGACCCGCATACTGTTGTTACAGACACTTACCAAATACTATTAGAGACCTGCGCATTATTGTAGAATATACGGTACTTCATCTTTCTATAGACTTGGTCGAGGTTAAAATTTGTAACTATATGTACTCTAATAATTATTGACAACAACTGTTTTAAATTTTGTTTCAAGTTTCAAAATTTGTTGTTTGACTCTTTTTTTAAAGTTTCAAATTTTGTGTTTTACTCCATTTTTGAAAATTTGAATTTTTGTGTTATTCTTTTTTAAAAGTTTAAAATTTTTTTTGTTTTACTCTTTTTTGAAAATTTAAATTTTTGTGTGTTATTTTTTATTAAAAGTTTGAATTTTTTTGTTTAACTCTTTTTTGAAAGTTAAAAATTTTGTGTTTTACTCTTTTTTTTTAAATTTAAATTTTAGTATTAAACTCTTTTTAATAGTTTCAAAATTTATATTTTTCACTCTTTATCTCATTTAATTGTGTGTTTTAATTTTACTCTTTTCTAAAAGTTTCAAATTTATATTATACTGTTTTAATCTTTTTTGAATTTAGTACATTTACTATGATTTCTAGTGTTCGCTTATAATAGTTATTTTTACTTTTAAAATAAATTTAGTTAAAAATGGACTTACATTTTCATGCATCATGCCAACACTTCTGCCGCCAAGGTCAACGTAGTCCTTTCTGTTTTTCAGTGTTTTATATTCTTGCTCAGCTTTTGCGGGTGACGCGAATTGGATGACGGCCTGCCTATAGAAATGTCACTTTAATTATCGTCATTAATAACTAATGTTTTTCTGCTGAAGATTCTGTTTGTTTGGGGTCGTCCATAAAAGATGTCATCCAAATGTCCACATTTCTAGAACCCTATCACCCCCGCTTTGCTATCATCAATCAGCCTAAGCTTAACTTAACTATTGTGTAAATACTGTAAATTGGCTATCTTTAAAAAGTCATCAATATCCAGATCAATAGCAGACTGCAGGTGATTCATTAAACCTATACTCGTGACATCATTTATAGACGACCCCTTTCCTTTCTTCCGTGACTTATTAATGTAAAAATACTATAAAATCATACCTCTGGTCCTTCCGGAATACAATTCCTGTACTGTGTGGGTAGCGTGCCTTGAGGGAAGCCTCGGTGATGTCGGACGACAGATTTTCGATTTTAATTTCCTAGTTTAAAAAAAATATTGCCATAAAAAATTACCAAAATTCGAACCTAGAATACAATAATAATTATAAACTAATATAAACTAATTAGTTATGGAACGTGCATAAATTACGTGGTACAAATTTCGGAAATTCGGAAATTTTGAATTCCTTCCCCGCACCTTTTTTTGTTATGCATGCCCATATGTGAAAGGATAGGCGGCTTGAACCCCCCCCCTCCATGACGTACAACGTAATTTATGCAGGCCGCAATGCGTATATAACGACATAAAATTATAATAATTAATTAATTAATTAATTAATTAGGGGAATCGAAATGTTGTGTACATTCGGTTGGAGCCAGTCTAATTTCCCGGGTCCTAATTTCCTAAGTGAGCTCTTCCCCCACGCCTTGTCCCGTCCCGCCTTTTGTGCATATCTAATCTTGGCCATGAGCAAACCATTCTCCCCGGGTTCAAACGTAATTCCAAAACCAGTGGGAAACATTTTTCGGACCTCCTCGTCAGACACATCTGGGTCCATATTCATTATCCAAATTTCCTGTGATTTAAAATATTTTCAAATTCATTTTATACATTGTTTTTTGAGTTATCACATTTTGAATAGCTTGTAAAAAATACAGTGCAAATGAAAATGTCGACAATCGTAATTAGTGTTTGTAAATATTATCGTGAGTGATAGATTAAAATGACCCATGTGTGATATTGAATTTAAATTATAATTTGAGCTATATATCGAAAAAAATAACAAAATAAGAAGAAACAAAATAAGAAATATTTTATATAATTGCAATCTTTTTTAAAACTGTACAATTTTCTAATAGGCATTTATTTGAAAACTGCAAAATGTTGAAATTACATGTTTTTTGAAAAGTGCAAAATGTTCTAATTGGCATGTTTTTGAAAACTGCATAAAGTTGAAATGACATATTTTTGAAAAATGCAAAAAGTTCTAATTCAGATGTTTTTGAAAACTGGAAAAGGTTCTAATGACATGATTTTGAAAAGTGCGAAATAATGCTCGACTTATCTGTTTTTGAAAAGTGCAAAAATTTCTAACTAGCATGTTTTCGAAAAGTTCAAAATGTTTTATTTGCATGTTATTTGAAAAGTGCAAAAAGTTCTAATTCTGATGTTTTTGAAAAGCGCAAAATGTTCTATGTATTGACACGTTCTTAAAAAAAGTTAAATTTTTGCATGTTATTTATTATTCATTTTTGTAGATACTGCATTTTGTTTCCAGTAAAACATGTATATGGCTCATTTTGATTCTACACTAACGATATAATGTACTTAACTCAACTCTATAGCCATTAAATCGTATGATTTAGGAATTTTAAAAGCTTGCTTAATGAGGTATTGAATTTAAATTGGATATATTCAAATAGTAATATTTGTTTTTGTTCGTCGACTTTTGAACTTACATTGGAAGGGACGCCAGATGCACCTTTTGATTAATGCGTAGTATCCAAGTTCCAAGTCGGTCAAATGTCAAATTTTATCAAAAAATAAACGACGCACATAATGTATAATTACTTTAGCACATATTAGAAATGTAATAACTGTATTTTCTATAACTGTACACACAGGCCTACAATAGTACGCGGGTACACATTTCCATATTTTTTAATTTTCCACTACCTCCTCCACGTTTTGCGATGTCCGGGTAGTATCCGCTTGTAACAAACTAAAAAAATCAAACTATTAAATTATTTTATGTAGTTTACTGTACACGTGACGTCATTTATGGACGATCCCCTAATAATGTTTTTTCAAAAACTACTTTTTAAAATGGCCAAATTCAATTTTCAATTTAATCAGCAAAATTCTGAAAATTCTAAACTACCAAGAGAAAATTGAAAATGACCTTTTTGACCTTTGACCTGTGAACTTACAATGCTTGTCTTTGGTGGCCACACAAAGAATTTCTGAAGTGCAGTTAAGATGTCTTGTGTGGCTCCAGGAGCTAATCGATATATTCCCAATGCATATTTTGCTTTTCCTTTCTTATCGTGAGCCAGAGCATCCTTATGGGTTAATAATTGGAGTGGAACAGGGCGGGGAGCAGATGTTGTTGTTGTAGGCGTTGATGATGTTGTAGAAACATCTGCGGAGGGCGTTGCAGATTCGATCGTTTCATTGGATTGATTTGGAACTTCCCCTTTTTTCCCATCCGAGACTTTTTTTTTGTTTGTATTATTTTTATGTTTCTTCTTTTTCCCACGACTCCCTCGACTCGCGCGACTCCCACGACTCCCGCGACTCCCGCCTTTCGATTTCCTTGCTGAACTAGACACGGAGACACTTGGCAAGGGGAGTGTGGCTTTCGGTCTTTTCTTTTTGCTTCCGCTTTTACTCGATTTGGATTTACCGCCAATGCTGTTAGGCATTTTAGGATGTTTGCTTTTGCAAGGGACAAGTAGGGGCTCAACGATTTGGGTTTACGAATTCTGCCATTTTGAATTTTGCATTCATGTTCAAGCTGTAAAAATATTGTCCAGACTTCTATACTTTAAATAATGCGTCAAGTATAAACCCTTGCCATATTTACAAAAAATGCACTCTACTACGGTACTGCACAATAATCATGGCAAGAATTAAGAATAAAGTAGATATTTCAAATTATTATTTAGTTGGCTGGGGGTTTCTAGTTTTCTAGAAAAATGTTTTAATTTAAGGTTAAGGTGTTCAATTTTAAGTTCGGGGTAAAGGTCAAGGTCAAAGTCGAGGTCAAAATGTCAATCTTGGCTATTTAAAAAAATTACATTGGTTTAGTTAATTTACTTAAGTGAGAAATAAAATACTTTTGCTTATTTTTTTTTTATTTTAAAATTTGTTTTGGAAGGTTTTTAGATTTTTTAATTATTAAAAATTATTATTATTTTAAATGAAATATTAATATTTTTAAATGGCAAACATTTTAAATTATTTACCAAGTTTCTTTAATGATTAAAAAAAAGAACAATTTCGGTAAACTTGGAAATATACATAATTAATTATGAAGTATTTTGGCAAAAGTAATGTTAAAAATAGTTATTACATAATATTTTTTAAGGGGTAATCAATAAATGGCGTCAAGGGTAGGGTCAATCAATCTAATTGGATTTTGATGACATCCTATATTAAAAATGTAGAGAGCCCATTTATGCAATGGCTAAGTTGATGCCAGGGGGGCCATAGGGACTTAAAATTGGGATATTTTGACGACATAGTTTAGGGATGATCCCTAAGTATACAATAATCATATCACCTACCTAAATGATACAGCCGTAATAGTGATGACAAACCTTTTTTGTCCCTATACTATTTTAAAAATTTCCTTATTTGAATTTCCCGCTAAATCTAAAAACAAAATATCAAATTTCAACATAGAACTGGACCGGTATCTCTCTGTATATGTTTACCATCGTAAGAATCGTAAGTGTGACTTTTGTGTATTTTTTAAAAATCTTAAAACAAAACAGATTATTTTTGTTTTTCGAAAACCCCAAAAAAGATAATATACATACGTAAGGAAAATTAAAAATTTTGAAAAAAATAATTTTAAATGGTTTTCATTATTGAAAAATTCAAAATTATGAACGTATATTACCTTCGAGTTGCGTAAAAGTTAAAATAACAACCAAAAAATTGAACGATCTTGCCAGGATTCGAACCTGGAATCTTCTGATCCGTAGTCAGACGCGTTATCCGTTGCGCCACAAGACCTCGTTGTAAGAATGTGTGGATAGTGCGTGTAGGCTAATTGCATTCAATCTGAAAGTTTCCTATTGCATCTGTATTCTGTAATTCTCTGTTCTGAAGTATGTAATCCTTTAAAAAACTGTTGCTTTCCCCCCAAAAAAATGTAAATAAAATAAATCAAAATTTTCAAGGAATTATAAATATTTTTATTTTTGCTTCAATATAATATATATTAATAATGCGGTCATAATAATTTCAAACAGTTTTGCATAAGAGTATGTATTTTAATTTGGATGACGTCATCTATGAACCATCCCATCGTCATTCACAGCTAATCCTGACCGCAGTAATTGATTAAGTCTCTTATTTTCTTCCCCTAATTCTCTGAGTTGAAGTTCAAGTCCGCCCACGTGAGATGCGTAGTCTTCAAGGCGAGCTTCAAAATCTGATCGTAAATCTGAAAACATTACATTGAAAATATAATGTAATAACAAAGTATTGTTTACTAAAAAAACTGGTAACGTTGCCATAAATAAAAAAGTGTGTGAAAAACTTACCCAAAAAAGTTTTTGCATCTTCTTCAAGATATTTGATTTTATTTTGTAAAGTGACAATTGTTTTCCTGTCTAAACCTGATCCAGTGTTAATGGCTAAAGATTGATTTTTTAAATGGATATTTCCTGAAACTGTCACAGTTTCAATTTCTACTTGTGTCCCTGGTGGTCGAGATTTACCGATTCGCCTTGTTGTTATTGTTAGATTTGAATTACTGGTTGATTTGTGTCTGGGCCTTTTTAAAGATTTGGGATTGTGACGAGTTTTGGTTTTGAATGCACTCTGGGACATTGTAGAATTTTGTGATCCCATTTTTTTTGGTTTATTTTTAGATACAGAATTGTTTTTATAATTGACGATTAGACGCTTGGAAGCTAAATGAATTTAAAATTTTATTGTGTGAGGTCATTTAAGCTATACGCAGTTCACCTTTGTGTATTATTTAGGAACCAACAATTAGCTCAGCAGTGTAAATACGATAAGTATGACTAATACTGTTTACCTGCTAGGGGTCGTCCATAAATAATGTCATCGAAAAATCCCGATTTCTAGGACCCTATGACCCCCTGTCATTAGCTCAACCAAAAAATGGTTATCTTTAACTTATATATCTCGCCAGTATCCAATTGACCCTACATGCGACATCATTTATGGGCGATCCCTAACATGTTCACTTCACATTATACACTATAGCGTGAATTGGCTTATCTTATCTTCGGTACGGGAAGTGAACTGCTTTATATACTTATTAACAGCTCATTATTGTGAGTGATGAATGAATCTACTTTGTCGGAAAATGTGCAAACGACGATGTTTAATTACAACTTTTACATAGATACTTACTAATTTATTGATTATTTGCACTATGTAAAATGACGTCATAACTATAATCACACATTTACCTAATCTATATATTCCTTGTAGTCGTGACACGCTTACGATTGAAAGTATTGAAGCATAAGCAAGGAAGTTGAATTATGGATTGTGATTACTAATATTAGCCTAAATATCGTCAGTCAAGTATCAAAGTTATTTGAATCTAATTTAAGCTAGAATTAAAATGAGCTATGTGTGTGTATAATATCGCCGGTGAAGAAGCATTTTTGCCTAAGTCCAGTCCAGAACTAAAAGCATTACTGCCCAAGTCCATTCGTTTCTTAAAAGCACGTTTGCCCAAGTCCACCGAACTGTGCAGGTTTCAACAGGATTTGCATGGACTTGGGCAAATGTGCTTTTAAGAAACGAATGGACTTGGGCAGTAATGCTTTTAGTTCTGGACTGGACTTAGGCAAAAATGCTTATTCACCGGCGATATGTCAAACATTAAATGAGATGGATGCGAACATTTTTAATTGGATGTTTTAGAAAGTGCAAAATGTTCCATTTACATGTTTTTTTAAAGTGCAAACTATTCAATTTACACGATTGCAAAATGTTCTATTTTCATGCATTTGAAAATTGCAAACTGTTCCATTTACTTGATTTTGAAACGTACTAAATTGGTTCATCTACACATTTTTTTAAATTGCAAAATTTTCTATTTAAAAAATTTTTTTAAATTGCAAAATTTTCTATTTTCATGTATTTGAAAATTGCAAACTGTTCCATTTACGCGAGTTTTAAAAGTACAAAATGGTTCATTTACACGTTTTTGAAAAGTGCAAAATATTTTTTTTATGTATTTGAAAAGTGCAAACTGTTCCATTAGTTCCATTTACTTGATTTTGAAAAGCGTTTTTGGGACAGCCAAGACAACACAGTGAATCTATTTATTATATTTAAATAATTATTCATTAATCATTAAATAATTAATAAATTATTATAGATGGTGGTGCGGGTAGTTGTATAAATTCTTTATAGTACAAAATACAATCAAACCTTCAAGTTTAATTTTAAAAAAGAACGCCTAATTATAACCTAATAGTGAATTTTTAAAATTAGCGTAGTACATATTATGGCATCATAGTAAATCGGCACATCGATCTTAAAAGAAGTGTTGCTAGCCAAGTGACCTAAAAGTAACCAAAAGCCTGCCAGCATTTCTGAGGATGAAATACATAAAAATCGGAGTTGAACTTCTTTCGAGCGTGTGAAACAATCCGACTTTGATCCCCACATTACAAATTGACTGAATCCGCTTGACATACAACAGTCTGTCTCCGCCTCTCAAATCCTGCTTAACCTGCAGTATTAACTCCTTTTTAATGGATTTTAGTTGTTCGAGAACTCTAAATGGCTGATCATAAAGTATTACATAAACAATAGCAGCATTATCATTAAACGCAATGGAACAACTGAACATGCCAACTAGTGGATTTCTTGTGAGAAAATTAACACTGTAGGCAATATTAACAATTGATAGAGCAATTAAAATGGTTTTCAATGTATAAATGAGAAGTGAATTGCATTGGTTGACAAAATTAATGGAGAGCATGGTTTCATGGCATAGGTTAAATAACTATACGAAGGTACGACCATAGTCAAGGCTGTTGAAAAAACCATACATGGAATGTACAACGTCATCATTTCGAGTACAGAATATTCCAAGAAACGTCTTTTCTTCTTTACTAAAAGAAACATAACGAAATGTAATAACACTTTCCATGTCAACGTGAAAGCTAAATACAGTATTACATACTACACGTATAAATTCCCAATTTCCCAAAGCCCAAAAAACATACCATCTGTATAGATTCAAATAGTGAATTAAAAATTGAGACGGCAAAATCCGGCCAGCAGATAAAAAGAAATGTATAGGATAATAATCCACTAAAGCTGCTTATAGCTACTGAAGCATGAATTGGAAAATCGTAGATTACGAAATATTCCTTGTAGACGAGAGACTGAATTAATCGTACATTTTGATAACCTATGTAACTATCCAAGCTAATGAAAAATATACGAGGGACAGGAATTTCCTCCAAGTATTTATTTTAGTTGTAATTTTTCCGGATTGTAGATCAATGTTAATCGATAAAATATTTAGTTTAGACAGGAGGTCAACTATTCAAACTGTAACCTCTCAGACCTGCGCATTATTACAAGATATACAGTAAGCATATTCCAAACAGGAATATGTTATTTCTAAAAAATTATTTTCATGAAGAAAACTTTAATACTGTACAATCGTTTTCGTTACTATCAGTAAATTCAAACTGTAATATTTGATTATAAAGATAAGGGTAAGATTACATAAGATTAAACTCATACGAGTCAAATCTTGTTTACAGGTACAGCTTATAACATTGTATAAAATATGCAGTGCAAAAAACTTGTACTATCTACAAAGGTCAAAATATGAAAATATTATTACGATCATAAAAACATGTTACCAGATCAATTTGCACATTTTATAAAAAATGCCCTTTGTTTAATTTTCCGGATATAATTATTTATTTTTAGTAGACTTAATAATCGTATACTGTATCTTTACAAGTGTCGAACTTATTTAAAAAACAAGAGAGTTTTATAGCTGTCACGTAATAGCGTAGGCATAACGGGAATGGTTATTAAATTGTTTTAATTTCGAACCCATAAT
Source organism: Dicyrtomina minuta (assembly GCA_949802685.1). Taxonomy (NCBI): domain Eukaryota; kingdom Metazoa; phylum Arthropoda; class Collembola; order Symphypleona; family Dicyrtomidae; genus Dicyrtomina; species Dicyrtomina minuta. Next base: position 17,945,779 of record OX461811.1, on the reverse strand, counting down.
ACAACTTTCTATAAAATTTGCGAATTTCCCGCCAAATCTACGATATCAAATGTTCATCATTCACAACGTTTTCAGTACCATTTTTAGCTCAGCAGTTTAAATACGACTAATACTGTTTACCTGCTAAGGGGTCGTCCATAAATGATGTATATCGACTTATCCCGATTTCTAGGACCCTATGACCCCTTGTCATCAGCTTAAAGTGCAACCATTGCGTAAAAATGTTACATCTTTAACATAATACGTCGCCAGTATCCAAGTGACCCATTGACCCTACCCGTGACATCATTTATGGACGATCCCTAACCTGTTCACTTCGCATTATACACAACTGCGTGAATTGGCTTATCTTATCAGCGCAGCCAGTAAGAAACGTGAACTATGTCTATGTACATATCGCTATACGTTGTAGTACAGTATCAAAATGATTCAAATCCAATTAAAGATAGAATTAAAATGAGCTATATGTCTAAAAACATTAAATAAGATGAATGCAAAACGTTTTAATTTTATGTTTTAAAAAGTGCAAAATGTTCTATCTAAACGTTTTTTTAAAGCACAAAATATTTTATTTACATGTATTTGAAAAGTGCAATCTGCTCCATTTACGAGATTTTGAAAAGTACAAAAAGCTTCATTTACGCGTTTTTAAAAATTGCAGAATGTTGTAATTACATGTTTCAGAAAATTTCAAAATATTCCATTTAAACGTATTTTATAAAGAGCAAAATGTTATATTTACTTGTTTTCAAAATCTGTAAAATGTTGTATTTACATGTATTTTGAAACGTGTAAATTGTTGGATGTTGTCAAAATGTCCAAAATATTCGAATTACGTTCCTACATGCCTGCATGCGTTAAGAAAGATGATATGTTTTTTTGTAGGTAGTGCATTTTGGTTTTAACTAACTAGTAAGACTGATAGGGGTATTTCGGTCTTCGGCGATATTTCTATACCAGACACGTAATTCGAACGATACTGAAAATATATTGTTCTGCTGACCTGAGTAATAAAGGGCTCAGCGGACTTTTAAGCATCATAGCAGCCTGGATTTTGATGATCAATGTTCTTTTGCTTACTTTTTCACAGACAAGTGGAATCTTAAAGTATAGCTTTGGTTGTATCCACCCCACATTTTTGCTGTAGGAATGATGAGTAATGACTTTGAATTTAAAATAGTGAAGAGTTTTTTTTTCAAATCTGATTATTTAATGGGCAAGGATTGGAGGTTTGACAGTGATAAAATATGTATTTTAAAATATTTACTTTTGCCCAACCCCACTTCAATTAATATACAGACTAAATTGCTTAAAAATCCATTTCGTCCATTATGAATTTCCTTCCTTCAAGGCTTCAAGCTCAAGCTGTACAGTGGAGAAAAATAAATCAAATTATATAAGTGTTTACCTTATACAAATCTTGTTACAAATGTGATAAAAGGGTGTCTTCTATGCAAATAGAATGCTTCGTGCCAGGGCCGGATAATGCGGCGAGCGAAGGCAGCCCTTGCTGCTTCAATTTTGATAAAACGCGTAAATGGAACATTTTGCACTTTTTAAAAATATGTAAAAATAATGTTTTTACTTTTTAAAAACATGCAAAATAAAATTTTTGTACATTTCAAAAACATGGAAATAAAACATTTTCCACTTTTCTCAAAACATGTAAATAGAATATTTTGCACTTTTCTGAATCAAGTAAAAAGAACATTTTTCACTTTTTAAAATCATATAAATACAACATTTTGCTTTACCAAAGAAACCCATCAGTACAATCAAAATAGTGGTTTTTGCATGGAAACAAATTGCTGCCCAAACGTAATTCTTTCTCCTTGCAAATATTTTATGAATTGTATAATGACAAAGATTTTATCTATTGCATTACGCATTTCATGCCCTGCCTTAAGCATTTGGCTGGTGCTGTGGAGGGGCGGTAAACGTTTTAGGAAACTCTTTATGTAATTTTTGTTTAAACAATTATATGATACTTCAATTTAAGCTTATGATTCTTTGAGAGTTGCCAAGTCCAAAAAGTTTATGAAAACTTAAGTCGCAGCGGTAAAACTTACAATTCGTTGAAGATATGGTTCTTTCGTAAAGTTCTAGTGACTAAAGGCTCGACTCAATTTTAAAGCCAGATTCAAATAACCATCTACGTCAACGTGTGGTCAGAGCCTCTAAACCAGTTTATTGTAATAGATTTATCTAATATGTAGTAAGAATTTTTTAATCTTTCCTGCTATTTTCCGTCCAAAAGTCATAAGGCAATAAATATAGCGCTACAATGCTTCTGCTTCAACTTCTTCTGACAACGCTGTACCTCATCTATTCCTCTGTAATCCTCTCTACATCTGGCTCTGGCTTAACACTCCAAGACCCCCAAACATTCCTCAACATCCACCCACTCATTGAAAGTGACCACTTCAAAAACTGCTTCCTTCACATTTTTCAATTCGGTGACGTCGTAAATTTCAAACGCCTCGATGCTCCCGCCGCCATTTCGGCGCATACGCAGCCCCGGAAACAAAAACCGCACGTCCTCAAGCAACTCCCCGAGGTTTTTAAAGCCCGTCAAACTGCCCAATGCTACACTTACCTCCTCATCGTGGACACCTGCAGCCCCGACCAAGCAACTGAACCCTCATGGTCAATCCCCATTGAGAGCTTTGTATTTAAAGTAGCAAAACTGAATCCAAAATGGATTGTCAAATTCGTCAACACGGAGTGTAAGGAAATTGACGATTTTTGGTTTAGTGACCAAAAATTCATAAGTTTTGACCAAAATCTGGATGCCCCCTTCCCTGTGTTCATCTTTTACACAAAAGCAAATCCGAGCAACCCCAAAAAAGACCTTATACTTTCGCATGCATCGGTGGGCAATGAAGCGCGCTCTGATACATGGACCTCAACAAATGACCCAAATTGGTTCGACCAGGCAATTTCAAATTATGAAGAATTGACTGAGCACGGAAAACGTATCCGTTGGTATATTTGGAATGGGGGCAAGGACGGCTCCAACGTAAATCAAAACCCCGACTATTTGCCAGATATTCAAAACATAAAGTCTCCGTTTGACAGGTATGAGCCTTCCCCTCTTTACCATGCCGCACATCAATTTCTGACATCGGGTTTAAACTTTTCAAGGTATAATACGCAAACCTTGTGGGACCACGGAAAGGATGGTTCGTTGATCTACGATTTTACTGATCATGCTTTTACCTACAATGACCACTCTCCTGTACGAAGCTTGTTTCCCGTGGGCGAGACTGACCCGTATAAATTCATAACGCCCCATGGGGTAGGCCAAGACCAAACATGGTTTGAAATATTTTCGAACCCTTTCAGTGGCTGGGTTTGGTGCTTTCTGGGAGGGACAATTTTAGCTCTGTCAATTACTTTGACGATTGCAAATGTAGGAAATGGGAACTATGGCCTTCTAAACAATTTTGTTATCATATGTCTTGGCGCAGGGTTTGTAGTTGTAGAACAATCCAACATAGTAATAACACTGTCTCGACTAAATTTCGTTGCATCCAGGAACAGACCCTGCGCAAGACTCATTGCCCTCTGGCTACTTCTGGGCATAATTATTTCAAACGGCTACAAAGGGGTCCTCAAGTCAGATTTCACCATCCCACACCCACACAAAACGAACTGGACTTCCATTCCAGAGATGCTGGGCAGCGGCCTCACCTTGCTCACCTTTGTGAGCGATAGAAATTGTGACCAAGTCATGCAGTCTGAAGGCATGGACCACATTCCCCACCACCGACTCCAGCCCATTTGGCAATGTTTTGTCTTTAGCGACTGCAAAATAGACTTTCAAGAATGCGGCTTCTACAACGACTGGCTTGCCAAGGACAGCAAAAAGTACCAAAGATCGCACAAATGTGACATCAAAGATGATTTCACGCTGGTCAGGCTCACAAATCACCTGGTTCACATTTGCTCCAAGGATCTAGAAGATTTTGTGGAAGAAATGAACTTGGCTTCTTCGGCGATGCCGTCGCGCTCTGAATGGACTCCAATGGAGAAATCAGGATCAAAAATAGCATTTGTATTTCAAGAGAAAACCTTTGGGTTTTACTGGAAGCGTTTGACCAAGGCGGGAAGAAAGCACTCCAAGTTAATGTTTGCTCACAATATGAAAACGAGGGAGGTCACAGGTTTTCTCAGCCGTGCCACTTACTTTGGCTTCAGGTGTAAAATGCACAAATATTACAGGTGGGTCCCGGAGCAGATGCGGATTTTCCTCTCCTCGGGGATCTACTGGTTTTGGGAGAAATGGGACACTATTCGGTTTTCCGCAGGGGGCAGCGGCAGTTTCTCAGTGGGATTTGATGAAGATGCAGCAGGGAAGCTGAAAAGTTTGTCATTCAGAGAGTCGGATATTTCCATGGTATTTCTTGTATTCGGCATTGGGGTGGGGCTCTCTGCTCTTTTGTTTGTTGCTGAATCGTCCAAATCGCTGGTTTGTTGCGGTTCAAGACAAAACTATCGATCTCGATGGGAAATCTTTCGTAAGCGTGGCGCAGTGGCAAAAATGAAAGAATCGTCAACGTTCACATTTGAAGAATTTGAAGATACAAAAAAGAATAGACGTTCACCAAGGCTCGGCTCACGGGTTGATGAGTTAAATTAAAAGTTCAGTTCACAACTTAGCATGTAGTAAGTCTTCACACAGATCGAATTTATTAAAATTCACCAAATCAGATCCGAAAGTTGAACCGAACCGAATTCAGCCGGAAGAAAACGCAAAAGTTGACCCAAAACTGATTAACACACAAGAAAATGAGAAACCAGCCGGAATTCAATCGGATCGGATGGAGCAGTTACCGAAATCGTAGTAAAATACCCCTAAAATTACATATAATAATAATAATAATAATAATAATAATAATAATAATTTATTCATTGGGTCGATTTAACCGAAGTTCATACAACCAGACTCAACCAGTCACTGTGGGTGAGGAAATAGGAGGCTACCGCGTTAGATCGTCTCGGTCTTTGTACCCTTTCACCTATCCCCGTCCCCTCCTCCACAGTAATGGAGTCTCCTTCCGTAGGCCCCTACAGTAAGTAGTGGTCACTAAGGAGCACCGAAGGAGATTGGGTTTCAATCAACCATCCAGTGACGTTTACCGTACAACACAGAGCCGTTCTAAAATTACATATTAATAAACAATAAAATAATAAAATAGCCTTATAATATTACAAAATTAAATGCAAAAGGAACTTTATGATCTTATTGTTAAACATAGCTTTATTTATTGGCATAGTAAAATTCAATACCACTAATATACTGATTTGGGCGACGTCATTTATGGGCCAATCCAATAAAGTTGTGACCTGTGCGACGTCTTTTATGGACCAACCAAATAAAAAAATGATTACTTAGGCGACGTCATTTATGGACTATCCTAATGTAAGAATAGTAATTTAGGTAATGTCATTGGTGGACCATCCCTATAAGAAAATAAAAATTTGGCCGACCTCATTTCTGGACCATCCTGATAAAAGAATTTTAATTTGGGCGACGCCATTTATGGACTTTTCCAATGTGATAGTAATTTGAGTAACGTCCTGGATGGACCACCCCTATAAGAGAATAAAAATTTAGGCGACGTCATTTATGGACCATCCTAATAAACGAATGATAATTTGGGTCACGTTATTTATGGAACATCCCAGACATCCCAACCTTTCTTTATTGTATTTAAGATTGGCTGCGTTAATACCATTAAAGTTAAATATACTTGTACTGCAGTAGCGCGCAAAAAAGGAGCGTAGTTTTACCTTCCGGGTCTGTAAATATGTATGTGATCTAATGTATATTTCATCCCTTTTTTTTCTAAAACCCTTACAATACGTTTTGACATGGGACCATTCAACCGTTAATTGTACAAAACTGATTAGTCCGATCAACTCCAAAAACAATATGGCACTATTCCCTTGCATTTGTGGTCGTTTAAAAGTGGTTTGAAAAACATGGATTAAAAACTGTGACCTGTAGAGCATATTTTAACGAACCGGCAGACAGACGGACGTGACGTTTAGTGGCTTTGACTTCCACTGAACGGAATAGATTAGCAATAAGTATTATATTTAAGACCGTTTGTCCTACTGGTGAGTACTAATACTATACTGCTGTATATTGTCTACTGTTTGAGTGCATTGAGGCTTCAACGGTACTGACTCACTATATGGACCCATATTCCATATTTACCCTATGAACCCGGTATATACTTATCCGTTACAATGTATACGTTGTAATCATTCTATTAAAATTAACACAACAAACTATATAAATGATATTGGAATATTGGCGATAGAAAATGGAACTCATACGACGAAGCTCCACGTCAACAATATCCTCATCCTAAGTATAATTATTCTGTAGTTGTAAATTACAATTTTATTTTTCATTTTTGTAATCAATAAACTTGCAAATATATAACCAAAAAAACAAGGGCTAAAGCCCTTGTTTTTTGGTAGCCTTAACAGTAATATGGGGTATTACTCTTTAATGCTAAAATCGGTATTAAAAATTGCACATTAAAATTTAATAATAACTTTTAAAAATTAAATGTAATAAATTACAATTTTAAATCATTTTTTTGTTTTCAAGAGCTTCAAAATCATATATTGGATGTCAAATGTCATTGAGAAATGCAAAACTGAGATAAATTATGTAGATATGTGGAAATAGGGAAATATTGAAAATTTGAACTTCCCGCCAAACCTAAAATGTCAAATTTCGACCGATCCCTCTCTTCAAATATAGAGAAGCGATAGGTCAAAATGACGGGAATGAGGAGAAGAACAATATATGTTGCGATTGACGCGCAAATTACCAAAGCTTCAATTTTAAATTGCACATTTAAAGTTAATTATAGTTAAAAAAAAATAGTAAATTAAATAATTTTAAAGTTTCAACGAATTTTATATTTTTTAAGAGCTTTAAAATCGTATATCGCATGTCAAATTCCGTTGAAAATTGCCAAAGGTTGCTAAATTATGTAGATAGGTAGGAATGAAACTTCCACCACCACTTTAGAATATATTATAGTCTTTAGCCCAACCCCACTCTAAATCTCCTACATAACTTTTATTAAATACTATCTGTGGCATTATGAAGTCGCTTCGCTCAAGGTACACAATATAGCGGACTAAATCAAATTAAATTCCTTTTACGTTTTTCACGACAGGCTTACAGGGTGGCTGGTATTGCTAACCACCCCCTCTTGAGCCAATTCATATAGCATAAAAATATTACAGGCAGTAGAAATAAAGAATAGATAATTTTGAGAAGAAGCAATAGTAGAATATAAAAGTTTTTTAGATAATCGGGCTGAAAAGATTTGAAAAACAATTATCAAAAAATCGGAACAAACGTCGTTGTGAAATAGCTATTATTAACAATTAAAAAGTGCTTCTTGACTAACATTTTTTAATCACAAAATCTGAAGCGTTATTCTTTTTAAGATGTTAAATTCTTAAATGTATAATAAGAAAACCTTCAAACAAAATTTAAAAATCATGATTTTCTGGTTTTTTAAACTGATTTTGAACTTCGACCTTATGTTTGCTAAATTATATTTGTATAGTATTTAGTTTTCAGCCCTATTTCCATGAATCTAAATTCCATGAATTTCTTACAAAGTGGTTTTTGTTTTGTTGGAATGTGCTGTTGTACTATTTAATTGTGTTATGCATTCGGGTGTAGAAGAGCGAGAAACGTTTTGGAGCACTCTGTACGTACAGTTAATTTTAAAAATGTCATGATACAATTAAGACTTATGATATTGAGTGAGTTGTCAAACCCAAAACTTAAACAAAACACACTAATTGTAAGTGGTTACAAGTTACAACTCCAGTTGGACGCACACAGCTTGAAATACATTGAAGAAAGTTCCTTTTAAAAGCTGATAAGTACGGTTCGACTTTTGACTATTAAAACAATTTTGGTATTTTGATGCCATTTGTTTCAATTTACGAAATAACTACCAACGTATGACTGAACCACTGAACTAAATTTGTAATAATTATTTTCTCTAAGAATTTTTCAATATTTACTACTCTGTACAGTTACCTAAACAGTACTCTTTTCATCCAAGTAAATCTCAGGTTAAAAAAACACCATGCTTCTGCTTCATTTTATGGCAACAGTGTCCCTCGTCTATTCAGCTACAACCCTCAGTTCATCTGGCTTAACGCTCCAAGACCCCCAAACATTCCTCAACATCCACCCACTCATTGAAAGTGACCACTTCAAAAACTGCTTCCTTCACATTTTTCAATTCGGTGACGTCGTAAATTTCAAACGCCTCGATGCTCCCGCCGCCATTTCGGCGCATACGCAGCCCCGGAAACAAAAACCGCACGTCCACAAGCAACTCTCCGAGGTTTTTAAAGCCCGTCAAACTGCCCAATGCTACACTTACCTCCTCATCGTGGACATCTGCAGCCCCGACCAAGCAACTGAACCCTCGTGGTCAATCCCCATTGAGAGCTTTGTATTTAAAGTAGAAAATCTGAATCCAAAATGGATTGCCAAATTCGTCAACACCGAGTGTGAGGAAATTGAAGAATTTTGGTTTATTGAACCAAAATTTATAAGTTTTGACCAGCATCTAGATGCCCCCTTCCCTGTGCTCATTTTTTACACAAAAGCAAATTCGAGCAATCCCAAAAATGACGCAAAAATGACCTTTTCGCACAAGGTAGGCAAAGAAGCGCGCTCTGATACATGGACCTCAACAAATGACCCAAATTGGTTCGACCAGGCAATGTCAAATTATGAAGAATTGACCGAGCACGGAAAACGTATCCGTTGGTATATTTGGAATGGGGACATGGACCGCCTAAACGTAAATCAAAACCCCGACTATTTGCCAGATATTCAAAACATGAAGTCTCCGTTTGACAGGTATGCACCTTCCCCTCTTTTCAATGCCGCACATCAATTTCTGACATCAGGTTTAAACTTTTCAAGCTATACTACGCAAACCGAGTGGGACCACGGAAAGGATGATTCGGTGATATACGATTTTACTGACCATGCTTTTACCTACAATGACCCCTCTCCTGTACTAAGCTTGTTTCCAGTGGGCGAGACTGACCCGTATAAATTCATAACGCCCCATGGGATAGGTCAAGACCAAACATGGTTTGAAATATTTTCGAACCCTTTCAGTGGCTGGGTTTGGTGCTTTCTGGGAGGGACAATTTTAGCTCTGTCAATTACTTTCACGATTGTAAATGCAGGAAATGGGAAATATGGCCTTCTAAACAATTTTGTTAGCACATGTCTGGGCATGGGGTCTGTCGTGGTGGATCAATCAGGCCTGGAATTAACCTCGACTAGTTCTCGTCTAAATCAGATTGAACCCGAAAAAAGACTCTGTACAAGACTCATTGCCCTCTGGCTATTTTTGAGCATAATTATTTCAAACGGCTACAAAGGGGTCCTCAAGTCAGATTTCACAATCCCACACCCTCACAATACGAACTGGACCTCCATTCCAGAGATGCTGGACAGCGGCCTTACCTTGTACGCCTTTGTGAGTGAGAGGAATTGTGACCAAGTCATGCAGTCTGAAGGAATGGACTTCACCCAATACCACGGACGGCACACCATGGGGCATTGCTCAGCCTTTCTTGACTGCAAATTTGACTTTCAAGAATGCAGCTTCTACAATGACTGGCTCGACAAGGACATTAAAAAGTACCAAACGTGGCACAAATGTGACATCCAAGATAATTCTACACTGGGCAGACTCACGAATCAGCTGGTTCACATTTGCTCCCAGGATCTAGAAGATTTCGTGGGAAATATGAGGATAGGTTCTTCGGTAATGACGCCCCGCTCTCAAGAGACTGCGACAGGGAAATCAACAGACAAAATGGCGTTTGTATTTCCAAAGAAAAGCTTCGGGTTCTACTGGAAGCATCTGACGAAGGCGGGAAGACATCAGTCCGGGTTAAACTTCGCTCACAATATGAAAACGAGGGAGGTCACAGGTTTTCTCAGCCGTGTCACTTACTTTGGCTTCAGGTGTAAAATTCTCAAATACTACAGGTGGGTCCCGGAGCGAATGCGGGTTTTCCTCTCCTCGGGGATCTACTGGTTTTGGGAGAAATGGGACACTATTCGGTTTTCCGCAGGGGGCAGCGGCAGTTTCTCGATAGGATTTGATGAAGATGCAGCAGGACAACCGAAACGCTTGTCATTCATAGATTCGGATATTTCCTTGGTATTTCTTGTATTCGGCATTGGGGTGGGACTATCTGCACTCTCGTTTGTCGCTGAGTTATGTGCAAATTGCTGTTTAGTTCTTTGTTTTCTTAATATTTGATCATAAAATGGCGAGAGTTTGACAGCGGGTTCGACTAAAAAACATCCGTTTGATTTTGATGCGTTCAATTAGATTCAGTTTAAGATAAGCAAGAATAAAGTTTGTTTGCATTTTTATTTTATTGTGTCAATAAAGAGATATGAATGTTACTATAGAATTATTACAAAAATTCTGGTGAAAAATTTAAAACGCATGTATTCACGGCTCGGTTCTATAGCTGTCACACTGTAAAGGCATACACCACGTGGTTTTAACCGGTTGTTAAAATCAATCACAATGGTTTTAGGAACGATTATATAATACATATTTTATACTATAATACTCGAGACAGAAAACATTTTTATGACTGCTTATACATACTACACCTAATAACATTAATGCAATAAAAATGGTAATACACCGAGTCACGAAGTTCACAAGAAAGGAAATCACACTCATTCTACTACATAGATTCTGTCAATGTAATACCATCTAAAAGTTGTACATCGTTTACTAATAAATACAAATACTGTTATTGTTCTCTATACTCTCATATATTGGATGTGGATGTGACGACGGTCAACGGTGAACGTTAAGGTTAAGCTTCAAACTCTGAAATTTAAGACAGAGTTGAATATTTTGAACACTAAACACAGAAAGACTTAATAACCATAACTAAAAGTATATCTAATTGCTAATGCCTACATCTTGCATGGATTAAATAAATTCTCCTTTCCATGCTTACAAATTACAAGATAAATTAATGCTGAGGTGGTTTACATACAAATACTCCGATGCATACACTCTGATATGCACACATTTTTCCAGTCAACATTCTGGGCTTGCTGTGCTCGCTAAAAATAATTTAATACAGTATACAATAATCTGATATTATGTAATAATTATTAGATACTTTATAGTAAAACTGTACTACGACGTAGCTTCAGTCAGTATTTTGATGCACATATACCTATTATATAAAGTGAAACATGCACTAATTGTAAGTATTCTAGATTAGATTAGATATGCATTTGCTATTTAACTTAACTAAAAGGAACAAACTATATGTATAATCCTAATTTCAGTACCGTATAACGAAACCCCCAATGTAAATATTTAATACCCTGGATTCAAGGGATCATATTCCCTTTCAGTTCCCTGAGAGGAAACTGGTGAACGAACATATCGGGATTTAAGCCTCTCACTATGTTTCGAACTTTCCTGCGAATTACCGGCGCTGTTCACCTTCTGAGTTCTCCTTAATTTCTTCTTATCCTTATAATTCGAACTGGAAACAGTCGTGCTGTCATTGCCATTCGTGTAGCCCATTTCCTCCTCAAAAAATGATGATTCGTCGGATGACTGTTTTTGTCCATGGTCAGAGTATTCACTGTTATCAGAAGGAGACGTGGATCTTCTAGGAGACAATACAGTAGATGGCCGAGGTAAACGAGAATTTCTTGCCTTTTTAGCTTCATCCTCATCACTGGATGTATAACTTTTTGAATGAGACCGCCGTGGACGCTTTAGCCCTCGATGTCCTTCAACATGGCTCTGTGTGCTATAGCCATAGCTAGAGCGATAGCTGCAACTAGATCCTCTTGAAACTGATCTTCGTTTATGTTTAGAACGACGTTCAATGAATGGACTCGGGGTTCTTGATCTACGTCTCTTTCTTCCGGATCCGGACTGATCAAGTGGTGCATCCTCCTTACAGTAGTTTCGTAAAGGTGGGCTTTGGCGGCTTCTGGAACGTGGTCGACTTCGACTTCTGACTCTTCGAGGAACATGAGGATCCAGGCCCCTTTGTTGCATTTCACGATCCATGTTATCACTGGACGAATAATTGTGAAACAACTCGGGTGGAATACGATTTGATTGTAGAACACTATCATAATGCTGTTGACCATTATTGTAGTGCCGCGGTTGGAACGAATAGTTATCAAATCTTGGACCAAAAGGAGCTGTCTGATAGCCCATATTAGGTTGTCGAAAATTATTAGGGTGTTCATACCTTTGGCCATATGGTCGGATTGGCGGTGGAGGAACATGTTGAAATCTCGGGAAATTAGGTGGGTGTCCAGGACCGCCATTAAACTGAAAATGTGTGTTGTAATGCGGTCGAACTGGAAGCATTCCTGCAGAATCATGGTTATATCGAGGTTGAAGTTGATGACGAAGAAACTGCACATGAGGACGACACGTACGCATCGCAGCTTCATTAAAGGGTTGTTGAGGCTGTGTACCACAATCAACATAGTTATCTCGAAGCAATTCTACCTTTCGCCGTCCTGAACTGCTCCTGCTGCTTACACTAGATTCTGGGTTTAAAACTGGGGCCCTTATAGGGGAAAAACTCTTGTTAGAAGTATTGTCAGCTCCAGTTTTTCTGACCCATCTAAATAACGTTGACTGATGTCTTTGTTGCTTTCTATGCAATACATGAGTAGATCCTCGACGAAATTTCAGGAGCAATTCTCTACCAAAAAGAACTGTCCCCTGCATTAGTTGAATTGCTTTGGGAACAGAGTCTGGAACCACAAAGTTAATGAAGCAAAAACGTGAAACCATCTCCTCGTCTATGTCTTCTTGCTTTTTCGGAAAGCTTACATTTCGTATTTCACCAACCTATAGATAAATACGGACAGATGGAAAACAAAATTCGATTGCTATAAACATTTATCTCGATTAATTCAAAGCCCCATCAACAAAGTATGATGCAACTATGAATTATTGGATACTCTGCCGCACCATCCACGATATATTTGCATATCTGACGGAATTTGACTTAAAAACGATAATAGAGCCCCTGGAATATTATATTGTAATAGTGGCAATATTTATATATTGTTGAATACCTGCGAGAAAAGCTCAAATAGGACGCTCCGGTTAATTCGTACATCAACATTGCCAATCCAAAGAGCACAGTCATCCTCATAATGAGCGTGTTCCCGTCGTGGTTCAACGAGACTGTCATCTTCGTCATTCGAAGCGCCAATACTCACAGCTAATCTAGGGCGGTCATCATTATAACTTGGAAGAGATGTTACAGCGTCCGCCGGGTTCTCCAGATGTTCGAGATCATCCAAATCCATCATCCCTTAGCAACGTAATTTGGCTTTTACTCTCTTCTATATGAATAATAAGGGTGTATATTTAGAGAGAGATTATACAAAATATAACATCAACTCCATGAATTCCTTATCATTTAAAACCTGCCTCTCACGAAATTATATAGATAGAAACAAGTTCGAAAGTGTACTCAGTTTAGTAACAAATTAAATTAATTTAAAAGTCTAACATAATTATTAGTACATCACAGATGAAAGAGCACTTGTGTAAACGAATCATCATATAGATAAAATAAATGATACATACCAAACAAATGTAAAATCAACAAAATTTATTGCGATTAAATGCATTATTACTACTACAATAAATTGGTATTACTACATACTACATACTAAAAACTAAAACCGATTCCTTAGCTCGGCAGTGTACATTCAACAATACAATCTTGAATGTTTACCTATGACCTAGGTCATAGGAATTGCTAGTTGTGATTTTATTTGTCTTTGGTCATACGTCATGTGTAACTTGAATATATTGTAGTATAGGGCATAGGGCATAGTCGTGTAGAGTCGGCTATGCCAACTGTGGTCCATCCTGTCCTGTAACTGTAGGTTGTAGGTGGTCACGTCAGTTTTCAACAGGAAAACATTAGCACAGCTGACGCTGACAGTAAAGGAAACCGAATTCTATCCATCGGACATCGGAGAATCAAGAATAGAGTTCGTTCTTCCACGCACAATCCCCCCGACGGCGATGTACAGATGTGATGTACGCTCATTATCCGTGGCAATGTTTTCCAGCTGAAAGCTGACGTATGGACGTAACCACAGTTGACAAGTTGACAGTTACCCGCCCCTATCCCACTTAAACATCAAACTACGTAATAACTATGAACTAGCAACTTATGACTTACCCCAGATGCCCCAGATGATTTTCAGTAGGCGGACTATAAGTAACTGTTATACAGTGGAAAATGTAAAATAAAACAATTAGCGGACAGGTTTAATGAGCTGATAAGATGGAAGAGCACAATAATCCTAATCTGATCGGCAGTCAATTTTCAGCAAATGAGCAAGCAGAATCGTATTTTACCAATAATCAAAACGTCCGTAGTCCGTAGTACTAAAAGTAGTAAATACATAGTCGAGATAATTATACAGTGCATTTGAGAAGTGTGATTATACGCCAGACTGACAAACCACAGTATTGGGATCGTCCATAAATGATGTAACGAGTAGGGTCAATACGTCTCCTTGGATGATGACCCATAATATGTTAAAGATAGCCATTTACGCGATGGTTAAGGTGACGACAGAGGGGCATGTAGGGTCCTAGAAATGTAAATATTTCAGTAACATCATTTACGAACGACTCCTTACAGTGCAAATCCTTAACCGGAAAACCGGAATCCAGAATGCGAACAGTCATCTGAAAATACCGCCTTCTGAAACCAGCAAAAGGCGGCAATACTTGATAACTTGATACTATGGTTAAATGCAAGACGCACTGCTCAGCTGATTGATGACTGCTGAATGACGATTTATTACTGGCAATTTTCGGTTTGACAGACAAATCAGCTTACTCCTTCCATCCAGAAAAGACCACCATCGACATCTTTGACAGTAATTAATAAATAAATAATCCATTTTAGATCGTCATTACATCACATTCTACACCTGCATACTGAAAATTGAGAATAAATAAAATATAGCTAATTATGCTATTTATTTAGTCGTGTTTTCTGCTCTGTCGATTTAATACTAACCACAAATTATTATTTGTTATTAGCTAAAGATTACGCATAATATATTTTTATGATCAATAAGATTTTATAAAATTTTTCTGTTTTTATTGATCTTTCGTGTGTATTTTTAATAGTATACTACACAGTATCCTCCATCAGTATTTGCCGCATCACATTTGCAAATTGCAATAGGGAGGGAGACAGCAATGTTCATAGATTAACGTTTACTTACATATGCAATAATTACGCATTCGAAATTTGCAAATTTTGTGCCAGATTTCAAATCCGGAAATCACACCACGGGAACGCGGAAGTTAAGTCACAAAATACGGATAATATATATTTGTATATTCGGAATATTCGTTAGTTTTCGTATTCTGTATGATGTAATTGGAACAAATACGTAGGAAATACTGGGTAGTGAATACAATATAATTACCTAATATAATTATTTCTCCGTAGCCATGCTATGCTGTACGTCAGCTTTACTATACATACAACTTACTATACTTATCAGTGCCAACTCGATGTAGTTAATTAAATCGCTTCCACGCACTTGCGGTTTCATATAATTATTATGTAAATTTAATCCAGCATAATCGCTATAGTTGATAGTAGTTCCAGTTTCAATTTTCCATATAGTTGACATACGTATTGGAGACTACATTGAATTGCGGATGTGGTTTCCATTCTATTTAAATAAAGGTTTTTGAGGAACCTATAAGTAGCTGCGCTGTTTCGTCTTCAATACTTTTTCTATAAATCTTACAGCTTTTTACAAGTTGCAATCAAAGTGAACAAAAATTGTCTGACTAAAAATTTATTAGATTATTCCAAGTATAATAAAATTTGAAAAAAATGCGTTCTCTAATCGCTCAAAATTACCCTACAATTTTGTTAGTGTTTTTTTTTGTAGGAGTGGCAACGCTTCATGAGGTGAATTGTGCGCGTCATCATCATCATCATCGAGTCCAAGATCGCTCGGCAGAACCCTCCCCAATACGTTTAGGAAGAAATGACGTCAAGTCGGTAATTATCTCATGTTAATGTTAATAAATTGTATTATTTATTTCAATACAAAAATATATAGTGGTTACGAATATAATGCTAAACAAACCAAACTTATGATTTTTAATCTTGACGCAAAATTGCAAAAGCAACATTCCTTTATAGTGGGTGAACAGTCAACAGTGAACACCACAAACGAATTAAAATTTTGAATTCTAAATAACAGAACGCATACTAATTTAATAATTTCTAAAATTAATATTGGGTTTTGTTACATTTTTTTGCAGGAGTCACAAAGTGAGCTTCAGCAGGACCTAGCACGTGACATCGATCGCCTCCTCCAGGAAATCGAGCAGGAGGAGCTTCACAAGGGTTCACCCCTCAATCAGAAAGATTACAAAATTTTCGAAACAAGAATGAAAAAGTTGTCATGGTTTCAAGAGTACGAGAGATTAGTACAGAATGTCTCCCTTTTCCAGCCAGGCCGCTTCTCAACCCCTCTCAAAGACAAGTACACTATGCTCAAGGACAAACTTGAAGCTATTAACTACGGCCCTCAAAATTCTTTTTGATTCCGTTAGAAATAGTGGTTTGCGATAATATGGTGGAATTCTTGTTAATGGTGCTTGCTGGGCAGTATGTACGTTAGTAGTAATAAATAATTATAACTATTTGAATTTTAAATGGTTAAATTACGAAACTTTTGCTATCCTATTTAATAATATTAGCATACAAATAAAGCATGAAAGAATCATACACATAATTAGCAATCAATGGAATTGTTTAACTATTATTTCGGAGTTTTGCAGATTACAGCTGCAAAATCAATCACAAACCGCTCACTTAAGTAAGCAGTAAACTGCGATACCATTGTAATCATTATGTAAATAGGTAGAAATAATTTATTAAATACGATTTTAAATACTGTAAAATTAAAATCCCGAGTTTCTCAACAGTGCCGAAATAGCTCAGTTGGGAGAGCGTTAGACTGAAGATCTAAAGGTCCCTGGTTCGATCCCGGGTTTCGGCATACATTTTTTGCAACTTTTTCACTTTGTTTTAATCAATAATCCTCATTGTTTTAGATTGTAATTAACTGTATACTTAATAAATTAATACAAATAAGGGATGGTTCACATATTACGTCAGCACAAGCATTTACCAAATTCTCTTATACTCAACACATTATTTCCATTAAACCCGGCTTGGTGGTTTGACGATGCTACGGCATGGTCACACCACTGAGTCGGGCCAGCCAGTCACGCTCAGGATTGGAGTTGGTGTTGGTGATTTTCCTGGCTGATGGGTGGGGAGAAGAAACGGGGTGTTGTGGAGAACTAAGGTGAGTGGGTGCTTTCCGTACATTTATCTGTGACAGTTCTACTGTCTGAGACAGAGATGTTGGATGGCTTAATGTAGGTACCTACTGCCTCTCACTGTATGATTCATATAGTTCAAGATATGCATTCCCACTCTCTCTACTCTGTGCTACAGGGGTCATTACCCAATAACTTTCGCATTTTGAGTTGTGGCTGGTGGGTGTTGAGTACTGGCGGATCCCTTTCTCTTCTTGACTTGGCGGCTCAAGATGATTTAGTGGAGTTACCAGTGCTCGATCCCTCTGCAGTTGCAGGAATCCTTGAAATGTTATCTCCTGTCGAGGAGTATAATCTACTCGCTTACATTCGGTCGTAATTAAGTATACACTAACAATGTCCAGAGATAAGATAAAGTATATACGATACGGAACTTGAGTGACATGTTTATACATGCCCACCAAGGACCACATCGTAGAGCAACTGATTAATAGAGACATAACCGCTCAGGTTCAAATTCTCTCAATAATCATACATACATACATTATTTCCATTACCGCATGGTGTAGGCATTATCAACGAGGCTCCGGTTCCTGGAGCACTTTCCCCCCTTGCTAAGGAGAGCGAGAGAGCGACTAACGAAATATGTGCACGACCCCTAATTAAAGGACTTTATAAAATGTAATCACTGAAGAACTCCACTTGACGCTCGTTAAGCGGTTGAATGGGGCGGGCATTTTCGAGTTTTCCATTTACTTCCAAAGACGATTGAAGAGATCGAAATACTGCCATCTGAAATAAGGTTGACATTCAATTAGTAATAATTTAATTTATTGGACTTACAAGTTGAACGTTAATTATTGGAGATTTGGAAATTTTTGAATTAACCTGCTGGGCAGAGATGTGTGTTGGCTCAGAAAAAACGGCCCACTGAATATTTTCAGTACAACCAGGTATAGTGAGTCCGCCTCTGTAGCGATAAAATTCCTTCTTCTTGGGAAGTAATTCAAACAAGTTTAAAATCCCGGCCCCTTCGGAGGTTCCACTCGTCTCGGTTAATTTATTACTTTGGATTGAGTCCACTAAGGGTTTCAGTGCTTTATTTTCCGTATTTCCTACCTTTACAATTTCCATAAAAAAGTGTAAAAAATCCAAAAAAAACACACTACATAAATAATAAAAATGTAATTTAATAGTTAAATTAAATTCGGTGTGGTACTGTAAAGAATACGCCCAGAACAGCTAAGGCAAACTCGTCATTTTGAACCATAGCATGGGCTAAATCCTTGTAATGAGATTTATAGTGAACTAAATGAAGCTCCATCGGGAAGCTGTAGACAATTTTTGGGATGTGAAAGTATTGTATTAAAATTTAAAAAAAAATTATTATTTTTTTTTAATTAATGTTAATGTTATATAGTTATATTACTATTTGTCCCGCAGGCTGTGTTCTGACCCGGTCTCGTCATTCCCTGCCCAATGAAAGTGAAGCTGGGCAAAGGTGTAAGTTGAATTTTTATCCATGTGAGAGAAGGTACTGGTTGATGTAAAATCCTTTTCTACAAATGTTATCACTGTCCAAGACCAAGACCGAAAACCAAAATACAGTAGTGGCTTCAAAAATTTTAAGTTTTAAATGGCTGACAAACTGACAACCGCCACAACTAAAATTTACCTGAGTGCCCATTGTTTGCAAAGTAGAAGCCCTTTTGGTTCTTCTTGTACTCGTCGCTAAAGGCAAGAATTGGAATCGGAATTATTGGAATTATGGATGCGTCTACAGCGTTGCTCAGTGGGCTGACGTCAAGATTGATTGGACTTTGAAATCTTTTAAAAGTGATAAGAAATTTTAATATGATTAGGTAGGCATTTAAATAGTTTTATTTTTAATCATTTTTGTGAACAAATTTTTACTTCACCGTCACGGTCAGAATGAGACTTACTTGCCAGACTGGCACAAACCACTCCATGTCTTGGGGGCTACAAAATACAAAATGTGGAAAAATGCAAAACCAAATTTTATTTCGCAGTAGGTCATCATTAACGTACTCAAATTCAAAAATATCAAAATACCATCCTATTGAAAAGTATGTACATATTCTGGATGTCAAAAGTCGAGAACCCTGGGAAGGTGGTCCTAATCATTGGAGGGCGGAGCCCACCAAGTGCAATTTGGATGCGATGGGAGGAGACAATGAATCGACGGGACCACCGTCCCAGGTATCACACCTTTTGACATTGAGAATAGAACATTTTGTACTTTTAAAATTTGTGTAAATAGAACATTTTGCACTTTTCAAATGCGTGTAAATAGAACATTTTGCAACTTTCAAAAATCATGCAATTAGAATATTTTGCACTCTTCAAAAGCATGTAAAAATGTAATATATTTTGCAATAATTTTGAAAAAACAAATGCTAATAAAACATTTTACACATTTCCAAAACCTGCAAACAGAACATTTTCCACTTTTCAAAAACATGGAAACAGACCAAATTAAACTTTTCAAAAACATGGAAACAGAACATTTTAAACTTTTCAAAAATATACAAATACATATATCTGCCTGGCTTACGACTACTACATTCTTAAAAATAATGAGGAACAAGAACAACTTACAACACGACGAACTGGTGTAGCAGAATTTAACCGTGGATCCTCCATCTGTTCTTCCCAGGTCTTCTTCTTTCCCATAAAAAACTGTATGTATATTTAAGTCAAATTAAATCCGTGTATAATTCCACCAATATCTAGTTTAACATGGCATTATTTTAGTTACGAATTTACCCACGCATGTACACACCATATTCCAATACAATTGATTATGTATTTAAATATGTATGTAATAATAAAAAATTAATTATTTTGAATTATTAAAAGCCCTGTATTACCATTCCACGGATCGGAACCGGAACTACTGCTTTGACCAGATGATTCCGCATCTTTGAGTATAGCCAGAGTTGATCTTTCCTCAATGAGAAAAGCCACTATGACAAATAGTAAGCGCAAAAACTTTCTTTCGATTTTAACTTTTGCTATTTTAACAATTTTAACCATTTTAGTAATATACCGGAAGGTTAGGTATAGCTGCCCAAATTATTCCACGTGCAATAAACTAATGTGTAAGACTTATTTTTATTGTAAGAATTGAAATTCTATTCTTTAAAATTTAAGTTAGGCTGCATTGAAAAGTAATTGTTAAACCCTTATACAAACCCTAATACAGAATTAATTGAGAAATTAATTCTGGCTGATTCTTGGCTGATCCAAGAAGATTTTATAGGCGCGGAGGGTACTAAAATAATTCCGTCAAAATTTTGAAAACCACGTTTCGTGGTTATATATACGTAGTTTATATACGTGGTCCGGTCCATCTATACTTGTATACAATATATTTAAGTTACACTAATTTACAGTACATAATCACCCACACTAGCAGGATAGCTTTATAGTAGAACCATCAGAACATAATTTAAACATGCCAGCTGATGATAATTGCTATATATGTATTTATAAATGAATGACATTTGTGTGTATTAGAAAACGGGACATAAAGTAATCACAAAGTTTAAATTTTGGATTTGAATTTTTAACTCTTTGTTTTTGTTTTGGAATTCACAGTTTACAGAAATTAAATAGACTTGCGATAACATGAAGCGTGAGTGACGAATCAAAATGGCCCATATTATATCGGGTCATATTTAAGGTAGCTAATCAAAATGAGCTATGTCAAAAACAAACTGAAATAGAGGCTTATAAAATGATTTTCTAAGAAGGGAAAAATACTTTATTTGAGTGTTTTTGAAAATTGCAAATTGTTCTATTTACATGTTTTTGAAAAGGAAAAAAATTTGTTTCCACATGTTTTTTAAAAAGTGTAAAATTTCCTATTACATGTTTTTGGAAAGTGCAAAATGTCTTATTTACTATTTTCGTATATATAGTATATAGTAGTACATAATTAATTTCAGGATCGTGGCCTAATAAATGTTTTTGTATAGTAGATAGCACATTCTGTTGTTTGGGTAAAATTGAAAATGGGTCAATTCATTTTGATTCTTCACAGACGATAGCATTATCTTTTCTGATAAATAAATAAAAGTGAGAAAATTATAGTAAAAGTAAATTAAACACTGATGTACCGTATTTCCTGAAATATTAGACGGGTCTGTAGTCTGTAGTAGTGGACGAGTCCGAAAGGTCAAAGTTTGAAGAGTAGACGGGGTCCAATTTTACAAGAGATACGGTATGTGTATGTAAATTAGTTTTGACGAGACTAGGATAATATATCTACCGTAATGCTTTTAATATCTACCAGGATAGGCTTTACGCTAAGTATGTAGTTACACATTTAAGTGAATTCTACATACTTTATAGCGGTGGTTTATAACTGGTACTGCTTTTACATTACCGTTGGACAATTTATCACCCCGTGTAAGGAGCACTTAAATTCTACTACAACAAATAGTGATCAGCTGATCATACGAGATTCTCTTTTGAGTTTTTTGCTGGTCGTAGAGACTAATATTTTGGTTCTGAATGGGCTTTACAATTTAATAAGAAAACAAACAGAACGTTATGATGTCTTTTGTATATGCGTGTCCCGCTTTTCATCCAGCATTGGACCTATATACTTTTCATTTTTTTGCTATGCCTAAATTCACCATCCGGGTTAAATTTAACGAATTTTACCTCCATGTGGTCATTTGATGCAGCTTGGTGCAGTATCCTGTGCTGTGGTACTTGTAAATACATGCTACTTGTAACCGTTACTATATATTACCCGGTTCAATTAAATTATGCATAGAACCGTTGCGTGTTGCTGATTCGCTACTACACTAAAAGTAAAGAGACATATTACATTAGCCACATTCTTGAAAATTGTTTGCCCACTCTTTTAACCATTACGCTAAAACGGCAGCTTTAACATTGGGACTCGAACCAACCACCCGCACCCGGGTAATAAATGACGTCATACGCGTCAGTCCCCTAAGCTGAAACAAGCTCCTGGTGCAAATATTAATTTCTGGTACAACTGCCTGGTGCAAAGGAGGAAAATTCAAAAGTGATACAGTCCTGGTCCTAGTCCTAGTCCTAATTACTCCTAATTCCTAATCCTGGTCCTGGAGTCCTGGACCTGGTTTTCCTTTCCGGGTTTTCCCTTTCCCGTTTCCCGTGTCAAAATTAAATCAATTCATTCAGTTTTCGTATAGCCTATATACTACTATAAAGATGAAATTTTCATCAGATCTTTCACACTAGTTCACTAGTAGTTAGTAGTCAGTCTCCTCTTCTTCTATAGTAAGCCTTGGAGTCTTGGATTTTCGATCAAACACGATAATAACACTTTCAACTTTTATTTTTGTGTCAACTCGGAAAATTACATCAGTGAAATAAAGGTCAAATTAATGTATCAATTTATAGTTTCATTGATTCCGATAAAGTAATGTGAAAATACAGGTTTCATAAGTAAAACAGTAAAACCAACAACTACTGTTCACTACTGTCAACTGTAATTATATAATAATTGTCAACTGTATATTGACTTTAGTCGTATGATTAGCTGAAGACGTATGACGTATCGCGAAATTATTATTAGTTTTGACAGAACTTGCTGGCTGGTTGTTGGTGGTTGGTAGATAAAGATAAAATAGTAAAAAATAGGCATTGTAGGTAGCTGAGCCTGAGCTGTGAGCGTTATTCTTCTTTATTCAGTAGTAAATCTAATAATAAATACAGTGAATGTTATGTTCGTTGTTTCAGATACTCTACAAAGATACTCATCCTGTGCTTTGATCCGTCATCCGTCATTATCCAAGTTATAAACCAAATCAAATCTCGATAAATATTTGCTTTGCTGAAGAATGGCTTACATTGACAGTGTTATTAATGGGAGCGGGACGACAGCGGGAAAAGAAAACAGTGGAGGTGGTGAAGGAGGCAAACACGATGGTCAATTTACTCATTTTGATAACAAGTTTACTGAGTATTTCAGTAATTTGATGAAGGAGAAAGAAAGCTTAGATGCAGACAAATATCCTTTAATTCATCGACTTGTCCAAAATGGTATGGAAGTTTGGAGTTAGAGTAGATTTGTAAATATTTAGTTAGTTATCAAGTTATCTAGTTTTTCCATATGCCATAATATACGCGTATTATGTTCATAGTTTATGTCATGTAATTTGAAATAACTGCAAAACGCATACTAAAGTCGTTGGCTTTGTGTAAAATTCCACGATCTATATAGAAATCTACTTGATCGAAATCTTACTCGAATCCAATGGCGTTTTTGCGCTTAAATCACTGCTGTCGTATGATATTTTGCAATATTTATATAATAGTTTCGTAATTACTTCTCTTGACATTATTTCGCTTGTGTTTACTTACATTACAGAATTGAGCAGTATTTCCAAAGGAGCCGGATCAGTTGGAGCAGATAAAGAAAATGGGTACATTGATCTGTACGGGGAAGCTCCTATTACACTGTGTGTGAAGGCTATGCCTCCATCGAAAAGTTTTCCCAAGGTTAAAAATGACATTTTGGAGACCGTGTGTTGTTTTGTCTGGTTATTTTAATATGCAAGTAGGTACATTGGTACATATATACGGTTTAAAAAAATCCAATCCTTTGATTTTGTATTTCACAGGTTAACTATGCTGGAAGAATACTTGGGCCTAAAGGTGCTTACCTCAAGGCTTTGAAGAAAGAAACCAAGACCAATATGATAATTTTGGGTAAAGGCGTGATGAAGGATAAAGACAAGGTACCTACTAATCACTGACAACCCTCAAATATTTATTACTATGGAATTCCAAAATAGTGCTATTTCTGATAGTTTCTTTAAATGAAATTCTATCACGATTTTTAACATTAGGAAGAGCAACTTCGACGAGGATCCGATCCGAAATATTATCATTTAAATGAAGATATGCACATCGCAATACAGGTGACTGCACCAGCGTCCGAAGCTTATGCTAAGGTTTCTTATGCTCTCAGATGCTTGAAAGACCTAGCTTTAACCGACGGTCGGGTTGCGGAGCAGCAGATTCCTTGGATTTCCAATCCTTCAAGTTATTTACAAGGAGACGCACCTGCACCAGTACCATCACTACAAACTTACATTCCTGGTAATTTTGATGGAGAAATTCGACCAGTAAGACAGTTGCCACCACCACCAAGGCAGTTACCACCATCCCCATCTTATCAGTCATCAGCTGCGTCTTATCCTCCACAAAGAATATCCTATGACTCGGTTAGAATAGGAACCAAAAATATTTTTGAATATCAAATTACAAACTACGTTTATTTGACTGTATTTTATTTTTGCGACGAATTGAAGCATTTTGTATTATTTAGCCTCAAGATTTTCGTCCCCCCTCGATCCATGAGGGCCGACCTCCTCCTGAAGCAAGACCGGCCTATGACTACGGTTACGGTCACTTTACTGGTGGTGGCTTACGCCAGTATGACCAGAAACCTATAGAACCACTGTCAGCAGGACATTCTCCATCACAAACTCCTTATTTCCTCGGTTTATTGCCGGCGGTGCAACGGCGGCCAGCTCCGCAGCTTGATACGTCAAGGGCAATGGATTACATTGATAAAGTCCTTAATTTTGGTCCTCATTCGAGCCATGAGGACAGAGGAAGCGCTCCTGGAGCAAGAGCGGTCTATGATTACGGTCACATTACTGGTGGTGGTGGGTATCCGTATGACCAGAAGCCACCGCAACCAGAGCGGATACAGAGATCTAGCTTGTCGTCAGCTCCCCCTCAATCCCAGCGGTATGCTCCTTACTGAGTAAGGAGTATTGAATTGAAATCAATGATGAATATTTGTGTCATATGCGTGTAATGCGCTATGTCAATTTGATTAGTGAATTAAACCCCAGCATAATTAATAATAATATTATAAAACTTAAAACAAGTCGAGTTCTCGTGTCAGTGTACTGACATGTTAGGGTGTTATTTATCAAATTCGTATATCTAGGTATATACAATTAATTCAGTTAAAATGTTAAACTTTGCTGTTCTATTTGTTTATATAATTGATAGTGGTATAGGGTTCTCAAAATCCCCTTGCCTAGTTTGTTTTAGTCTGGGGTGTAACAAAACTGAAATAATATTCACAAAATCAGCATAGTTTGCCATTAAGAATGGTGGGTAGCTTTATTTTTCCACCTTTATAATGGTTTTCTTACACGACAGATGTTTCATCATCAGAATTTCTACATTAGTTATAGTTACAAAGTTCAAGAAATACTGTTAACATCAGACGGGGATTTTAAGTCCGTTTGCCTCTTTCTTGATCTTTCCTTATTACATTTTGTTGTTTGTTACGATAATAGATCTAAGTAAAAGTTAAGCCACATTTTATATCTTTACACGTAATATTTTTAGGAATTATTTTTTAAGCAGGTTCGGGTCGTGTTTCGTGCATGTACTCATTGTAATGTTGATTTGATATACGAGTGAAAGAAATAAAAAAAAATGAATAAAAAACATGTGTAAAAAAAACGTTTTAGTTTGAAATCTAAATTATACCATTTTAGCAAGGTACTTTTTGAATTCTCATAAAATTGCATGTATCTAAATAAACAGTTTTAAATTACATAGTTGTAGCTGGATTTCGAAAACAAACATCGACGTCTTTTGCTATACCACTCTGAAAAATAAATTTTGAATTCATTAAATCATTGACTTTTACGATATTCTGTATCTTTTTAAATTGCGGTCAACACTGTATAGAGTTGATTTTGATTTACAATTTAAGTTTCACTCACCTTATGTCATCAATTCCATGAATCGGTAAGACTGCCATAATCTCCGAATCTGTAAACATCTTTATTTTGGACACATTCAGTTTCATAAAATCGTGTGATTAAGCTGATTTTTCGTAGACATAATTCTCAGGAACTTCCCTCACGATTTCATCCGACAGCTTAACGTTCATCTGTTGACATCGAGTTTGGGCCCACCGTGCAACGGTAGAAAATATAAGTATTACATAAGTATATATTATGTATTTGTATTATGCTAAAGGCAGCTCTGACGCAAATCAAACGGTCTTTCTTTTTCCTAAGGTTGCATTTGAAGATGTGATAACATTCTACAAGTTGTAAATATCTCGTACATAGTTGAGTATATTATTATGATAAAAAATATCGTGAATGAAAAAGTGTAAAAAGTTTCATTTACATGTTTTGAAAAGTTCAAAAAGCTTCATTTACATATTTTTGACAAGTTCAATATGTTCCATTTGCATGTTTTTGAAAAGTTGAAAATGTTTTACGTGTATGGTTTCTTATAAATGCAAAAGGTTCTATTTACATGTTTTTGAAAAGTTCACAAAGTTCTATTTACATGTTTTTGAAAAGTGTAAAAAGTTTCATTTACATGTTTGTGAAAAGTTCAAAATGTTTCATTTACATATTTTTGAAAAGTGTAAAAAGTTTCATTTACATATTTTAAAAAGTTCAAAAAGCTTCATTTACATATTTTTGACAAGTTCAAAATGTTCCATTAGCATATGCTTTTGAAAAGTTGAAAATGTTTTACGCGTATGGTTTCTTATAAATGCAAAAGGTTCTATTTACATGTTTTTTGAAAAGTTCACAAAGTTCTATTTACATGCTTTTGAATAGCTCAAAAAGTTCCATTAACATTTTTTAAATATTTCTGCAAAGTGAAGAATTCACATTTTATTGAAAAGTGCAATGAGTTAATTTTAAAACCAGTGCAGTGACCTGACTTTGCCGAAATGCTCAGGCGTCTTTGTTTGCAAACTTAAGTCACATTTTCCTTGATGGCATGACGGTAAAATTAAATTGTCTTGACTATGCGACTCTATATAATATAGATATTATCTTCGTTTGACTTGGCGATTGACTTGACTTGTCTTTTCTCTTTTCTTTGACAATGATATGGTAACCCGGCGGTGATGAGCATTGTCCAAAATACAGTAAAGGACCCGGGACTGTATCGTTATAACTGGTGGAAGGCGGAAGGTGTAGGTGCGAGATGTGAATACAAAGCAGTTCAGTTCAGTGTGAAGAGTGGATAGTTAAAGTACAAGAATTGGTACAAAGGTTTTATTTCTCTCTGAAGTCAAGAGATGATCCCGAGAGCGAGATTGGAATAAGAATGATTTTGTGATCTCGTGTCTCTACAAATTAGACGTCGTATTATTACAATTTTACGTTTTCAACCACGACCTTCCGGAAATTCCCGTAAGTCAACTCATACCAATGGCTTGGCATTAACCTAGAATTTGCATAACAATTTGCTTATCTAATCCATACCTTAGACATGATTCATTTACACAATTTGAACTTAGCCTTCACAATCGAATGATTCACAAGTACCGAATATTTGAAGTATGAACTAATAACTAGTCAATGTGCTCCCCCGCACCGTACAACAGTATTGTCGCTCTGCTGATTTTCTGCCAATGCTGTAAAAATGTAAAATTAAAAAACGTCATAACTTAAAAAAATCTACTTAAAACTGCGTGGACCTTTTAGCGCCATTAAAAACAGCAAAAATTTGTGCACTACAATCCAAAATCATCAGCTACCCGATTTTACTCCTTTGAGGAAGTTGAATTTTGAAAACTTCAGATTTTTCATTATATCAGTATGCTGCAGGTAGCGGGTAATTCGGTTGCCGGTTCATAAGTTACATATCGTCTGTGAAGAACCAAATGACCCATATATCCAATTTAAGCTACAATCAAAATGAGCTATGTCATAGAAACAAAATGAGAAACATGCGTAAAACGTTAATTACGAGTGTTTGAAATATGCAAAATGTTGTATTTACATGTTTTTTGAAAAGCTTAAAATGCTCTATTTGCATGTTTTGAAATCTTGTAAAATGTTCTATTTACATGTTTTTGAAAACTTGTAAAATGTTCTATTTAAATTTTTTTTAAAGTGCAAAATATTCAATTTTGCATGTCTTTGAAAAGTGTAAATACTGTAAATTGTTCTATTTGCATGTTTTTTAAAAGGTTGAATTTACATGTTTTTGAAAATTCCAGAATGTTACATTTTGTGTATGTATATAGAATGTTACATACATATTTACATATTTTTGAAAAGTGCAACATATTCTATTTAAATGCTTCCAAGACATATTTCAGTATTTTTTGTAGATAGTACATATTGTCTTTAGCTGGAAATGGAAATGGGTCATTTTGGTCCTTCACAGACGGTAAATGTAAATACCCATGAATTGAAAATGCAAAGCATATACGAGTACATTATAATTAATGCAATCATTTGAATTAATCTTGGTTAATTCAGTAACACCAATTGTAAGTAGGTACGTTGAGGTTTATTTTAAAAACATCGGCTGATCGGCTGATTTAAAAATGCTTAGGTTGATTAGGCGGGAGGGTAAACTAATTACTTTGTCAGCATGAATAAAATATATGGACGTACCTATACCCAAAAAATCTCATTTTACCAAAATTCGGTTTTTTGTTATTTTAAGTTTATAAAACTTAAACTCTTAATATTTAGTGATTCGCGTCGGATCTCCAAGCCCTACATATCGGGAGGACGCAGGACATGAACTCCCGGAACTCCGGGTACTGGCTGCCGAGTGCCGGGAAAGAGAATTGCCGAGGAGGCCGTACCAAAAATAAATTCATTCCGTTTTCATCCTTCTTAATAGTTAAAGTCTCCTCATCTTCTATAGTTAAGTGTTGAGCGTCAGCTGTAGTTTTGTTCCTGATCTTCTTGGCGTATACAGGAATGTTGCCTCTGCCCAGCTGTGTCAAACGGTAAATTTTATTTTTGTGTCAATTCGGAGGAAAATTAGATCTCTCCGGAAAAGAAAGGTCAAGTTTATATACTAAGTTAACTATTAGTTTAAGTGATTCATATAAATGTGAAAATACAGGTTACGTACGTACAAAACTATCTATCTATATATCTTCAAAAATTTGAGGTTCATTTCCAACTATATTACTTTATTAGGGGCAAGGGTACGGGTGACAAGTACCAATTTGCCTTTTGCGTCTGTCTGTATACTTAATCAACAATTTTTACAAATAAACTAAAAATAAAATAATTGATAACATTGAAATATCCCCACTTCTATAGACATGATATACTCGTGATGTCATTTATGGACGATCCCTTACCACATATCAATTATAATTGATTTTTTCCATTGGATCGATTACACTGTCAACAGTCAGTCGGCACAGTCCAGTGCGCAGTGTACGCATTTGTAGTTGTAGCAAACATCAATAATGTAGTGTATTTTGTGCCGGTACCAGCTGAGGAAGCTATTTCAAATTTAGACCGTGTGTCTCCTTCATTAAGTATTAACCCAATTTAGAAACAATAGTGAATCGTTGTTGTTAATAATTAATCGATAAAAACCTATTCAGTATTGTACATATAAAAACTGTTGACTGTTGCCGTACGGTACGATGAGCTGAAGACACATCGTGAAATTATTTATAAGTTTGCTGATGACAGTTGTTTCTGTTGGGTTGTTGGCAGATAAAATAGTACTAAAAGTGTAGTGATTTTTATATTCGTTGTTTCAGATAGTCTGCAAAGTTGACAAGTCACTCATATTATTGGGCATTGATCCGTCAACCGTCAACCGTCGTTATCCAAGTTATAAACCAAATCAAATCTCGATCAATTTTCGCTTTGCTGACTGAAACATGACTGACATTAACAGTGTTAATAATGGGAACGGGACGACAGCAGGAAAAGAAAACAGTGGAGGTGGTGGAGGAGGCAAATACGATGGCCCATTTACTCATTTTGATAAAAAGTTTGCTGATTATTTCAGTAATTTGATGAAGGAGAAAGATGGCTTAGATGCAGACAAATATCCTTTAATTCATCGACTTGTCCTAAACGGTATGTGAGTTCGAGGAGATTTTCTTGAATTTCAATGTAGTTTTTCCATTTACTTGTTATGCTTATCACTTAAATATCTGTCGAGGGTTATTGTCACAAACGTTGGAGTTGGTGGGTTTTGCCGGTAGACTATGATAAATAACTGCAAATACTATATTTGTGGTTGGCATTTGTAAAATTTTGCTAGGGTTGACGTGGGTAACTGTCATATCTGCTCAATATTTAAATCACTGAGCTATGGTTAATCCTATGGTTTTTTTAAATATTTATAAGTTTCTTACTTCTCTTGGGTCATTATTTCGTTTGTGTTTACATTATTTCAGAATTGAGCAGTATTTCCAAAGGAGCAGGCGGATTAGCTCAAAATAATGGGTACATAGATCTATACGGTGAAGCTCCTATTACACTGAATGTGAAGGCTATGCCACCATCGAAAATTTTTCCACATGTAACGAAGACATACATTTTGAAGACCTCGTGAATTTTTTAGAGATCATATTATGTCGTAAAATAATGCTTTACTACTGCTTATGTGTTTAATCCATATATCGTCTGTGAAGAACCAAAATGACCCACATGCATTTTTAGCAAAATACAACATGTACTATCTACAAAACACACGGACGGAATATCATTAATCATTATCTTGAAAGCATGTGAATAGAATACGTTTTATATTTTTTTAAACACTTAAAGAGAAAGTTTTGCACTTTCAAAAAACATGCAAATGAAACGTTTTGTACTTTTCAAAAACATGCAAATGAAACTTTTTGCACTTTTCAAAAACATGGAATTTGTACATTTTGCTCTTTTTGAAAAACCCTTTATTAAAATTTTACGTATCTATAAAATTATTATTTAGCATTAATTTGTTGACATAGCTTATTTTGATTCTAGCTTAAATTGGAAATGGGTAATTTTGGTTCTTCACAGACGATATTATGCTCCTTTGTACTTTACATTATGAACGAGTTGCTGGTTTTGAAAGTATATTCTGTTTTTAAAAAAATAACTATATCCTTTGATTTTGTATTTCAGGTTAACTACGCTGGAAGAATAATTGGACCTAAAGGGGCTTACCTCAAGGCTTTGAAGAAAGAAACCAAGACCAATATGACGCTTTTGGGTAAAGGCGTGATGAAGGATAAAGACAAGGTACCTACTAATCACTGACAACCTTCAAATATTTAATTACTATGGAATTCCAAAATAGTGCCATTTCTGATAGTTTCTTTAAATGAAATTCTATCACGATTTTTAACATTAGGAAGAGCAACTTCGACGAGGATCCGATCCTAAGTATTATCATTTAAATGAAGATATGCACATGGCAATACTAGTTACTGCACCAGCGCCCGAAGCTTATGCTAAGGTTGCGTATGCTCTCAAATGTTTGAAAGAGCTCACTCTCACCGACAGCCGGGCGTCGGAGGAGATTCCTTGGATTGCAAGAAATTTGCAAGGAGACACACCAGCATCAGTTCAAGGTCAAGCACCACAAATTTATGCTTCTGCTGGTCTTTGTGATAGAGAAATTCGGCCAGCAAGACAGTCGCCACCACCACTATCTCAGCATCCATCAGGAGGGTCTTATCCTCCGGTAAGAACATCCTATGATTCGGATTCGGTTAGAATATAGGAACCAAAAATATTTTTGAATATCAATTAAAACGAAATGTATTTACAAATTTACGTTCATTTGACTGTATTTGTATTATTTCTGCTTGACGAATTTTACATTATTTAGCCGTCAAATTTTCGTCCCCCATCGATCCATGAAGGCAGATCTCCTCCTGGAGTAAGACCGGTCTATGACTACGGTCACGGTGCTGGTACTGGTGGCGGTCTGCGTCCGTGGGACCCAAAACCACCGCACCACTATTCCGGTAGTTAATCCAATCATAATAATTGCTTGTACATATATCCTATGAAATCATTTTGACTGGAATTTTGTCGGTTAACTAAAGTGTACAAATAATTATATAATACTGTTTTAAAAAATTTACATTTATGGAAAAAAATATGTCTTGTAGATGGTGGTCCATTAGGGGGTCCTTCTGCTGACCCCTATGCTCCGAAACCTTCAACAGAGCGGGTGGAGAGGTCACCATCCCAATCCCAGCGGTATGCTCCTTACTGAGTAAGAAATCATAACGCAATTAACGATCTATTATTACTATAGAATACAAATTACATTAATTACGATTAATAAGTAATATATTTATGTAGAATGTGTGGAGGGTGGAGGCAGTGGGTTATTGTGAACTTTATAGTGATTGTGAGAATTTATGTTGGTTTTTAAAAAAATAGAATTCTCTCTCTCTGTCTCAATTGCAGGTTGTACCATTCTCTGGATTTACGCCCTGTTAAAGACGGGACAGTCTTAACAGTGTTTCTTGTGGGTGTGTGTAAAGTGTAAGTGTTAAGGTATGTTTTGTTAATTTTATTATCAAGAGTTGGAAGTTGGAACATAACACAGAAAGTGTTATATCAGTATACAGTTTAAATGCATCATGCATCTGATGTTTATTCCTACGAAGCATTGTGGTGGAAAATGTTTTGGAAAACTGATCATGGAATTCGAATCTGGGTTCACGTCAATAGTGTTTTATAAGCGATTTAAGCAGTAAATCCGTCATTTTTACCTTCTACATACATAATAAAAAGTTACTATTTTATTAAATTATTTATTATTATTGAATTGTTATACTATTTATTATTATTATATATTTTATTATTTATTTACTATCGTATATATATATCGATTATTATTGCATATATATTACATTAATTATCATTAATATATACTTTATATTATTATTATTATCTACTGCATAATCTGGTTAATCGTGACTGTTAAATTTTTATCGTAATATTGTCATTGTTGAAAACAGTTCCATAGTCATAGTCAGTGATGGATGGAGGTCGTAACTGTTTGCACAGCAAAAGGATCTACTTGTGTATTGTTATTATTTTATATCACATTATTCTAATATTTATTATATATTATTAATTATATTATTATAATTATTATGTACATTAGTTTCATGGATATTTGTTAAAGGGTGAAAATTTAGACAGACTCACCCTAGTGGAAATCTGTATATGTGCTGATACGGGTCAAAAGACCAAGACTCATTAACTCAGTGGTTATGTAACAGATGGGTTAATACAACAGTGCAATATCGAGAATCGAAGTAAACACAAGTAGAAATGAACATGAAAAGTGATACGGGTGGAAAATAATGACTTTGGGGTAAAGTAAAAATGCAACAACCGTATGGAAGCTCTAATAATATTCAAGACGTCTCAAGTAATATTTTAGGCTTTTTGAGAGAGGCGGAAAAACACGACCTTTCATAAGCAGTACTTTTTATTCAATCTTCCTCTATCATCCAATTCAATCCCTGAATTCACATCAGATTGCCAAATCATAATTTAATAAATAATTGAAGAATTTAGGTTACTTTCGCAATGACCACATAGTTTGGTCCGACATCAAATAGTTGGTCTAATTTAAACGTGAATGAATCTCTACAGAGCGGATAAATTACGTAATGTGAAAATATCAAGAATTATTATAGAATATAAATATAAGTATATAAATACTCTAGAATTAAATAACAGTGGAAATATGTATGTATAAAGAATGACTAGTTGTAATGAGGCTTTTATGCTCGTCATGCAGTTTGTTGTTTACAAACAATAAGAGAACTAAAACTCATGCATCAAACGTAATATATATACATAGGCATGCATTGAAGGATAAATTCATATATCAAGAAATGTACATGCATCATCATTCTTCATGCTCATACTGGCATTTGATTTTAAGCTTATGAAATAGTAAACTATAATTTAAACTAAAATTATATAAAACTTAAAGCTATGGGTGTACGTAGTAGTTGACGTTTGAGACATACATTAATGAGTAATGCAGGTGTAAGAATGACTCATATATGTATGACTTAATACCCTCCTTTTTTTTAATTGTCGTCGTCTGAAAGGCGGTATACGGCAAGTGAAAAAACCCTTAAATATTGGTGATGTTATTCCTCTTCATCAGTAAACTCCACCTCCAAGAATCTCAGATGGCTCGGTTCGATGGTTGAGTTGGGTAGTTCCTCTTCTACTGCTGGTGGTGCCTGTGATTGTATGTGTACAGTTACATTTCCCTCCTCAGCTAGGTGTAGTGTTGGTAGTAGGCCGTTTGGTGTGACAAGCGTGCTTCTACGTATCTCCTCATTCTCATCCACTCCACTTCGTCTGTGAACAAGAATCGTCCCTTGGCTCCGGTGTTGGTGTTGGTCCAAGTAACTACTGTTGACTCTCCCTCGTTTCGGTGGGGCTACAGGTGTTTCAGTTGGTCCCTCCGTTCCAAGTAACTGCAGCTCAGCTTGCTGCTCTTTCTCTCCCTTCTCTTTCATAGTCTCCCAGTAACTCCCTCTCCACCCACGCTTCAGGAACGCAGCACTCAATTTCCACTTAAAGTATATAGCTGTAATAGCCATACACAGAAAAACAAAAATAATTAGAATCATCCACATGTACCATGGTATGCTACTATCTCTTTCCCATGATGACGTGTCTATGCTGTTGTCGCTCTCGTCAAATGTGATGTTCAAGTTGTTCATGTCTATTTTCATTCCCATGTGGTAGTCGAGTGAGTTCACTAATAGGGGGTCTTCGTGCTCGTTAAAGATAATGTTAAGCACATCTCCTCTATACGTGTTGTTCGCTATGGTGAATGTAGTCGTGATGGGTAGTAGGAAGATTTCGTTGGGGCAGGGGGTGTGTCTGGTGGTTCCTACACGTATGTTCAAGCCTGGGCAGTATATGTGAAAGAACGCATTATACACTTTGACTTGTACACTTCCCTCCGCGTCTTGTGCTGTGCTATTTCGACAGTTTTGAAGTACATACTTGAGTTTGTCTTCATACGAGTTTCGTGGCTTACATTTTTGGTGTGTTGTTGCTACCACTCTGTCCATGAAACTCCAGTCGAGCCCTGTATCGAATACACAGTCTTGATCCCTTGAAAGCAAAGCATTTGGTGGTCCTTGATATTTCAAATCACACGTCCGATTTTCTTTCCTCCATAGTAAGGTAAATGGGTCAGCTACGACAAGTGTCAGGTTGGGATTGACGAGTGGCACAATGAAACTTAGATGTAAATTGTCCATTTGTGGGTCACTTCTACATTGTCGAAATTCAGCTAGCTCCAGTGGACATAAATCCCCGCACGGTAAAGTGAAGTTCAGGAAGTCGAAAAATTCGTCATCCATATGACCACGGCTCCAGATCCTCTTGGTGTGTTGAATCATCGCTCCGCTTTGGGTGAGTCTTGATACCAGGTAGGCAATATCAAACTCCAGTCGCTCGATCTCTTCAGGTGAGTCCTTCCGTTCACTGATTATTTGGTTAACAGCATCAGTAATTTTCGCCATTTGTTTGTAGAAGGCTCTAAAATTCTGTGTGTCTTCCTTGATTTTCAGTTCCAATTTATTAAAATGTTCGGCCAGTTCTAATGTGTGTTCGCTATTCATTTCAGCTCGGTGTTCGGCCTGGTATGACATCCCAAGTCCCGCACTGGTGAAAACAGCGAGAGCCGTCATTATTACATTGGTGAAAACGGATCTTCGTCTCCTGATTTCCGTCTTGATGGGGGGGCAGATCGCCTTGAGTGGCAGAAGGAAAGTCCTCTTATATTCTCTTTGGCATTGTTGTTTGAGTTCGTGTCCCACATTTTTCATATTGATATCCGGGTATTTCAACAAATCGCATGGTGATAATAAGCGTATTTTGATGTTGTAGGAATTATACCCGTAAAGAGGTGGATTCTCCGATCTCCGCCAAATAACTGGTCCTCCTTCATCTACCGTTTCTGCTCCTCCGCCAAGGATCAACATCAAGAAGTACATACATCCGAGAAAAAATAGTGGAAGTGTAGAGTGATAGGGAGTGCGCGATCTCTTCGGTGTTGGTGGCAGCTCCGCTTCCCTCCTTAATTCGTGTGTTGTTGCCCTTCCAAAATTTCGACTCGACTGATCCTGTCTGATCTTGTCTGGAACAGGAAAATGCATGTCTTCTATTGCTGTTGATTTATTTTTTGTTTGAGAAGTACTCGCCCTCCTTCCCTCCTTACTATTGTGATGGTGGTAGGTAGGTAGTGACGATGTAGAATTTCCTCGGTGGCCGGACTCCTCGTTTTGATATGCGTGAAGTGAAGCTCCTCGTAGTCCTACTGTACTCCTCTTTTTTGTTACACTCGCCCTCCTTCCCTCCTGTCCGTTCGCAGGATTTGAGTCGGTGGACGGTGCCTTTGTACTTCTTCCTCCCTCCTTGCTATGTTGAGTTTCGGAGTTGGTGGAAGGTTTTGATTTTTGACCTCCTCCCTGGTGGATGGAAGGTTTATTTTTCGATGTTTTTGTGCTCGAATGTGGTGGCCCCATGGTGGGGAGTGCTCCTCTGGTGGTGGTGTTATGTACAGCTATTTTTGCAGCTTGTACTCCCTCCTGTCCGGTGGTAAAGATTGAGAGAACCTCCGGGTCGGTGGTGGAAGAGTGTGCTCCCGTCTTGTAGGTGTTATGTACATCCTTGTTGGTGTGGGTATGTACTGCCAAGTTGCTGGTGTGAGAGTTAGATTTCCGTTTGTTGGTGGTGGAGGTGTTGTGTACCGCATTGCTTTTGGTGCTGTTGGCGGATACTCCCTCCTGGCCGGTGGAATGGTGGTAAAGTCCATGTCCGGTGGTGGAGTGTGCTCCCTCCTGGATTGTGGTGGGGTGAGCTCCCTCCTGGCCGGTGGAAATGTTAAAATTCCAGTTTCCGGTGGTGGAGTGTGCTTCCTCCCTGGTGGAAGAGAAGTCTACGCCCTCCTTGCTGGTGGAAAAATTAACTCCCTCCTTACCGCTTCTACCATGAAGTCTCGAGTCTTGTTTTAGTGCTCCTCCTCTTCCGGTGGAAGTCCCGGTGGAGGTAGAAGGCTTTTTCGATTTTTGTGAGTTTTCGGTGTGCTCCGACTTGTCATTTCCTTCTTCACTTCGTACCCGTTTAGTACTGGTGGTGGGGATTGAAGACGGGGTTTTCTCGAAAACGATTTTCTTTTGATTAGCGTCCAGCCAGACTGTTCTTTGGGGACGTCTTTTTGGCTCCGGTGGTGGAGATGGAGTTCGTGGTAGAAATTTGGCCGCATTCTCTGCCCTCCTTGCTTTACAAATGGAGCAGTCAGATTTACGTGGCCTGTGCTGTTCATCCGATTTTTGACAAAAGGATTGTGCACGTTCTGATAGGGATGGAAGAGCAGAGGAAAATTGTCGGTTGATAATCCTAATGGCTTCCCTCTCCTCTTCCCTATCAGTGTAGAAGAAGCTGTTTCTGCTACTTTTTCTTTCTACTACTCTAACCATGAAGGCTCGGTGGTCGTCCTTTGACTCCTTTTCGGATTGATCCTCAGACTGTTCGTCGTCTGACTCCTGTAGATTATCCGATTTTACCGGTTTTTTCTTCCCTTTGCCTGTTTGATGTTGAGGTTTGGGGGTTTCAGACTCTTGAATGAATCTTGTAGGTGGTAGGCCTTTATTCGGTCTCTGCGAACGTCTGACTGGTGGTGGTTCAGGTACTTGTGGGGTTAGTGGGATTTCCGCACCTCCAACAGCTCCGAAGAATTCTTCACCATTGATTACGAGAGAAACTGATGGTTCATATGTGTTTGTAGTAGGTGTTCGTGTAGATCTCCATTCTACTACTGGTTCTGGTATTAGAGGATTTAGAGTGTTCCCGATTTGCGGGACAACACTGTGTCTCCCCTGTTGTCCTGGATGAATTGTTGGGGTTCTTATTTCAGTAAAGGACACGGTGGTATCTAAACCTCGAAACGCTTGAACTATCTCTGTTGGTCGTATTTCCAGGGAACCATCTATTATGTTTCCCGAGTCTTGGTCGGAGCTTATGTTTACAGTGCAGTTTGACAGTTGTTCGACCACTACTTCTATGACTGAGTCATCAACTTCTGTTACGTCTGGTCTGAAGTTTCGAATCCTCTCCGGGTCAAAATTTGGAAGCTCAGACACCGGTACATATCCTAGTTCTTCGGATCTGGGCATCCACATAGGAATTTGTTCCCATGTGATTTGTACTGCTAGTTTCGTAGGGTACCAGGCCAAATTTCTTTGCAGTAGTATTTCGGCCAATCTCTTGCCCAGGGGTGTCTGTAGTCGGCGTCTAAAACTATTACGTAACTGTGTTTGTTGCTCTTGTTCCAACCATTCCCTGTGTATGGCTGTTGGTGAATTTGGAATAGGTGAGTCTGGAGGAGTCTGATCCGCCTCTTCTACAATTCTCTCTAAATATTCTAGCTCTTCTTCCGGACAGAACATAAGAGCTTTGTGGACAGATTCTGGTACAGACTGTTCCTCCATTGCTTGGCCGCTAAATATCGTGGGAAAAGGGTGTTCAAAGAAATGTTTTGGTAGGTCGGGTGATGTGGACTGCCATTTTCTAGTTAGACTTGATGCTGTTAGTTCTATCTTCGCGACGTATTGATGCAATAGTTCCTTTAGTTGTTCTGGACTATGAAAAAACGTTCGTTTGCTGGATTTGTTCAGGACAGTTTCCCATTTCAGCCAGAATAGATCTCGTTCCTGGTTGGAGTCAAAAGTCTGTTCATAGTAATTGTTCGTCCATTCTTTGGCACTGTCTGTCCAGTGTACCGAACCGTCGGACAATAATAGCATTGCTTTTATCCCGGATTTTTCCCACTGATTTATCAGCTCCATATCTCCCTTTGTTTTCTGGAAAAGTTCTGGTAAATGGCCAAACAATCGTATGCATGGGTTATCTGTGTGGAGAGTCCAAGTTTCATAATCTTCTAGTATGCTGGACTCTTCCGTCATTGCGTCTAAGAGATACTGGTTGATTTCTTGTCCACACCCAGGCCTTGATAGTCCCTCATTGGGTCTGAACATTAGTGCTTTATTCGGAGAAGAAGCATCCGCACTTTGTCTTGATCTTCTTACATGTCTTTCCGACAGCATGTTACTGTTTTGGTTGCGTAGCTCTGCAGGCATTGCGTCCCAGGTTTCGTCCACTCCCCTTATGAGTCCGTACACTTGAATATTAGCGTCTAGTAGATCACTGTATACATTTCTCTGGCTTGAGTCCGTGACGTTCTGAAGAATATATTCACGTGCTCTTGAGATGCGTACGCTTTCCACGTTTCCTCTTGATGTTGGTGACGGTGTTACTTCTCGAGATGTATGTGGTGCCACTACGTCTGGAAATTCATAGCTTAAAGGACTTGATGAGGTTGTTGTCGTCGGAGAGTTTTCTTGTCTAGGGACAACCCGTTGTTCAGGAGTAAGAGAGTTTCTTCTATTTACTCCTCTGCCTCTCCCTCTTGTTGAAGGTGTGGATGGAAACGATTGAACCAGTGAAAGATTTTGAGGTGAAATGGTCTGTCCTCTAAGTCTAGCTGACTCGGCTGCATTCAACCAATTTTGAGTTTGAACATACCTTTCGGTATGTAGATCAACATAATTGGTCATGTGTCCGAACATATCCTGAAACTGGTCCATCTCCTCCATCTGTGGTTCAGGATCATCCCAGTTTCCGATTTCAAAGGAGGCATGAGCAGATTGACCTTGGGAGCTTGGAGTACTTGGTGTTCTAGAGCCCCTACCTCTACCTCTGTATCTATTTGGGGTTGTTGTAACGAATGTTCCTGCTTGGTCCCCTTCAGCTAGTGTAGAATGATTGTGTGGTTGTAATCCTGAGGCTCCGGCAGTAGGTACGATGTTTTCCTCTGTATCTGGATTTATCCTCAGTCTAGCCGGTGGGGGTGGTGGGGCTTCATCTCGTTCGGGTGAGTTGTTTCTCAATTGTTCCGTTTCGAGTGGTGCTCCGGTGGAGGCCCTCCCTGTCTCTTCGATATTATGAGAAGTCGGGGTCCTCTCGGTGGGGATGGATTGTTGGTCTTCATCCTCCATTGCTACATTGCTGTTGTAGTCTTCCTGTACTTCTTCCTCTTCAGAATTCGTAGCGTTGTTGTTCTGAGGGAGTGGTGGGGTGGTGGTGGATGTCGGAGCTAGGGGCGTAAACGGGTTGATGGTCGACTGAATATGCTGAGCTCTCGCTCGTCTAAGTGCCAATACTGTTTCCCATTCCTGCCTAGTTACCCTAGTCCTAATTAATCCATTTTGTGTTGGAGGCAGCTGTACAGGTTCCAGGTCCGAGTCAGTGTCATCGCTGGAGCTATCCGTCCATTCATTTGTTGTAGTCTCTACTCCTTGTCTTGGGCGGAGTAGGTAAGCATTATTTTGCTTGAATTGAGATAGCATTGCTTCGGAATCCGAGTCTTCTCCAGTGGTGGGGCTATCTTCCCGGTGTTTATCCGCTGGATGTTTCTCTACTCTTCGTCCAGGTCGGAGTAGGTGTGCTGGGTGTTGATCGCAGTTGGGGCCAACACCGTCGTGTTGAAATCCTCCTACATGTGAGTTCATCCTCCTATGTGCGTATTCATGCTTCGAGTCTTCCGTTGACGAGTCTTGATACAGGGGATATGTAGGGGATTTAGGGAGTGCCATTTGATTAGCATGGTCTTGTATTCTTGACGTGTCTGCGTCTGAGAAAAGATCCGCCAGCCTTGGCCTGGGGGTGTCTTCACTCCTTCCACTACTGCTGCTACGTGATGAGGAGTCCATATGTAAGCTTCCTTTCCACGGAGTAGAGTGGGTGGCTCGACGTGCAACAGCTTCTATGAAGCTGACATCTTCTTGAGCTAGATGGGCAGGTGGTGGGGGTCTGTTGCCTTCCTCCTGTCTTGAGGTACTTCTTGTATGTACCTGATTGTTTTGTCGCTCGGGGGTTCGTTCTCTTGCATTATTGTTGTTGTTACGTTTTGAGTGATCGTTTTGGGTGTTGGCTCGACCTACTTTTGATGATGACGAACTCCTTCCTCGCTGACGTGATCCGCCGCGCCCTGATTTGGAATTTCTACGACTTCCGTCCTGGGAGCTTCTGGCGGTGGATGATGATGTGTCTCTTCGGCTCCGTGGCGGAGACACGCCGTCCAACCAATACCTGCAATCATCCTTCTTATGGTTGGGTTTTCCACAGTATGAACATATGGTTTTGCTCTTGGCTTTTCCACCAGGTTGGTTCCATGAACTTGGTGGTGGGGAGTTTTCGCTCCTTCGGGTGTAATCGTCTTCACGATTGTCTCTACGCCCTCCTCTTTGGGATCGGCTGAAACGGGACCGTCCGCGTTCGGTTCCTCCTCTTCCTCCAGATCTTTCGTCCTCCTGGTGGGCTCTGAATGCCTGGGGTGGGTTGTACACGGCGTTACCTAGCGCTCGTTCGCGGTTGTCGTCGGTGGCTTTGAGTAGCTCAAGTAGGATTTCGGGTGTCTTCACTGTGGAGACACGCCAGGTTTGAAGGAATCCTACGTATTCCTCTTGATCCGAGAGTTTGCTTACGGTGAGGCATAAGACGGTTTCGTTGTCCATTCTTCTCCCGGCTCTATCCAGATCGTTGTTGATGGCTAACAGCTGGTTTAGGTAGCTGTAGCCGCCTCCCGTAGCCATACGGAGGCCGAAGAACTTTTCTGCAAGTTGGACTCGTTCATCCTCTTTTCGGGGCTCGAACATTCTTGAGAGTTCTTCCATGAGGTCTTTTGCCAATGTGATGTGGTGCACTTTGAGAAGTACATCCCTATGAAGGCCTGAATGTATAGACAAAACGGCGGTGTTGTTGGCTGCCTCCCAGTTCGCTATGTCTGTAGCCTCTTGAAGTGTTGGGGGCAATGCGAAAACTGGTTTTGGATATGATCCGTCCACTATGACTCCTAAGTGAACGGTGCCTAACGCCATTTTCATATCGACGAACCACCTGGTGTAATCTGATGGTCCTTTCAACTTTTCGAAGTCGACTAATGGGCGATTGAAGGTTCTATTACCCAACATATTGTCCTGAGTATGTTTCTGGGCCGCGGCTCTAAGTATGACGAGTCTAGATTTTAATGCCGCGTTCTCTAACTGCAGTGGTACGCTAGCTTTCTGGTCCGCCGTCAGGTGTTCAGATGCTCCTAACTTAGCTTGCAGTTCCTCTATCTTTTTGTGATAATAAGACTTAACTTTACGTACCTCGAGTTCGTAGTGTTTATTAGCTTCTACTACCGTCTGCTCTGCAGTGAGGACAGGCTCCGTTGATCTTCGGGTTTGGGGGCCTGACTTTACGACTATCTTGCCTGTAAAGATTTGTGGGACTGGGGATGATTCCGGAATTCTGGAACTCTTGGGCGGCTGTGGGGGCTCTACCTTCGATTCTGGAATACCCTCGGTCTTGATTACTGGTTTCACTGGTGACATGGGATTATTGTTTCTACACTTTGTCACTACCACTTTCAATTTCACTAGCCACACCCTGGAACTACTGCAGTGATGTGGGGGAAACTGAGAACTGTTCTTCACAATACCATATGGGAAAAGTCTACACTTGGTTTGTGGAATTATATAATACACCACTACGCGCTGGTTAGTCTCTTCAACTGCGTGGGTCACTGTATTCTTCACTAAGGGTAATGTTCTACTCACTTTAGTGGGCTCTACGCGCTGGAAGCTATCTCAGTCACGGAGTCTGTGGATTGAAAACTGCTTCTTTTTTCACTTCTAAAATTTACTTGTTAACTACCTGCACTTTTGACGAAGTTGCTAAGTAGTTTTGATGG
Source organism: Dicyrtomina minuta (assembly GCA_949802685.1). Lineage (NCBI taxonomy): Eukaryota > Metazoa > Arthropoda > Collembola > Symphypleona > Dicyrtomidae > Dicyrtomina > Dicyrtomina minuta. Next base: position 17,902,691 of record OX461811.1, on the reverse strand, counting down.
TAATTTACTTTCTGAACCTTTTCACGATATTAAATTTAAAATTTCGAAGATTTGATTTTTGTAACAGCTGTTGTATGTTTGTACGTAGAAAAATTTCAATTTTGAAGTTAAATTTTGTGGAATTTCGAAGATTAATTTTGTGTATAATTTTACTTTTAGATTCGAAGAATTGATTGGAACCCTCAATAAAAAGATGGGCTTCAACGTTTGATTTTTAAAAATTTGAAGATGATGAAAACACAAAATTCGCAGAAAAAATGTCAGATTTTTAACTTTCGATTTAATTTTGAAATTTGAACGGTAACCCTCTGTTAAGAGACGGGCTATAACGTGTTAAAGGGTGAAAATTTAGACAGACTCACCCTAGTGGAAATCTGTATATGTGCTGATACGGGTCAAAAGACCAAGACTCATTAACTCAGTGGTTATGTAACAGATGGGTTAATACAACAGTGCAATATCGAGAATCGAAGTAAACACAAGTAGAAATGAACATGAAAAGTGATACGGGTGGAAAATAATGACTTTGGGGTAAAGTAAAAATGCAACAACCGTATGGAAGCTCTAATAATATTCAAGACGTCTCAAGTAATATTTTAGGCTTTTTGAGAGAGGCGGAAAAACACGACCTTTCATAAGCAGTACTTTTTATTCAATCTTCCTCTATCATCCAATTCAATCCCTGAATTCACATCAGATTGCCAAATCATAATTTAATAAATAATTGAAGAATTTAGGTTACTTTCGCAATGACCACATAGTTTGGTCCGACATCAAATAGTTGGTCTAATTTAAACGTGAATGAATCTCTACAGAGCGGATAAATTACGTAATGTGAAAATATCAAGAATTATTATAGAATATAAATATAAGTATATAAATACTCTAGAATTAAATAACAGTGGAAATATGTATGTATAAAGAATGACTAGTTGTAATGAGGCTTTTATGCTCGTCATGCAGTTTGTTGTTTACAAACAATAAGAGAACTAAAACTCATGCATCAAACGTAATATATATACATAGGCATGCATTGAAGGATAAATTCATATATCAAGAAATGTACATGCATCATCATTCTTCATGCTCATACTGGCATTTGATTTTAAGCTTATGAAATAGTAAACTATAATTTAAACTAAAATTATATAAAACTTAAAGCTATGGGTGTACGTAGTAGTTGACGTTTGAGACATACATTAATGAGTAATGCAGGTGTAAGAATGACTCATATATGTATGACTTAATAATATTATTATTGTATTATTATTATTATGTATTACGTTATTACTATTATATATTATAGTATTATTATTATAATATTACATTCAGTGTCAAGTTCACTTTTTGAATAAACTCGTCCCTCTCTCTCTATTTCATAAAATCGAATATTGGAAAATGAACTATTCCTCGTGAACAATTTGGAAGGGTGGGAATATTCTCTGGCTTTTTGAATCAGTTTCAAAAGCTTAAAGTCAAGAAAACCAATTTAGTAATCAATTTGCACATAAAGCAATTTGACCTTTACCGTGAAGCCCATAAATAACCTGGCAAGGCAATACCCTTGACAATTTGCAGGCTGAAGCGCGAATTCCTTAGACATCAGGTTTAATCTGTCCCCTCGTAAATCTCTTTACCATCAACCATGTCTCCAGCAGCGGCTTCTAATTTCTAATGATAATGATAGCTCTTTTATGCAATTATTACTTTATGCTTATTTGGTTGTATTTATTCTACTTAACGAATTTTGCATTATTCAGCCTCAGATTATCGCCTCCCCTTGATCCGTGAGGGCAGATCTTCTCGTGAAGCTGTGGAGCAAGACCGGTTTAGGATTACGGTCTCGCAGTACTGGGGGTGATGCGGTTCCGTATGACCGGAAACCCCCGCAAACAGAACAGAGCGGGTAGAGAGGTCGGGCTTGTCTTCAACATCCCAACACCAGCGGTATGCTCCTAACAAAGGAAGTAAGATATATTCAATGAATTATGAATATGACTAGAGGTAAATTGCCTTCCGTCCCCTTTGTATTGCATATTTTTGTTTGACCATCTTGAATCTTTACAGGGCAGTGGCAATGGAATTCAAATTCCTTAGTTTTCTTGCATTCAGTGTTAACATTGTTATACTGCTTAGTGCTTATAGTTACATTGTTATTGTCAGTGTCCTTCTTTAATTTGTAGTTTTTTTTTGTTTCTCTTGAATGTTCTACTATTTTAATAAATCCTCATTTTAAATTCTTTTTTAATGTCTTGAGCAACGCATCCCCCTAACCTAAAAGGGAATGCCCCTTTCCATATTCCTAACATGCCTTATTGCTTAATTTTACTAACATTAGTGTAAGGTACAGTGTACAGTTAATAAAGTTCAAATCTAACAGCAAGATGAACAATGAAGCCAGTGCAGTGGCCGCCGAAATTCTCATTTATACGGAAAACTAAATAACAAAATATAATTTAACTTCATTTGAAATTTAAACTCACTACAAGCTCCTCCAATATTCCAATGTGATATTTAATTATATGTGCCATGTTCGCGTGTATGTGCTATTTCAGTTGGATTCATGAATTGAAACTCAGAATAATAATCATTTAAAAAGAATAGTAAAATATTATAAAACTTAAAACTATAGACCATCGTGGTCTTGTGTCAGCGTGTAGTGTCAACATAGCAAATTCGTATATGTACATATAACAATAACTTATTCATTCTATCGATTTGGCCTCAGCCCATACACATAGCAATTTTGTTTATTTTGTGTGATATCTGTAAATTGTAGTGCTAATAAAGATTCTTCAAAATATAAAATACAATGTTTTAAGTCTATATTCTTTCGTTCGTTTATTATATCTTTGCCAGTAGTATTAGAAGAAAAAAAGTTGAATATTACATATTTCATAGGTGCCTTAACAATAATGCGAAAAACAATAAGCACAGCAGACATTACTTTTTAGAAAGGGCTAATTTAATATTAGCCCAGTGCAGTGGCAGGAGTTAATAAATTAATGCATTACACGCACTACTGATACTTTTTAAGGTACAACACAAATTATAGCAACTCCATAGCGCTAAAAACTGCAAGAATTACAAATATCTATGTACGTACTTACCTCGTACACATTAACATAAAACACATCACGTGAAAAAAAAATTCATTTGAATGACGTAACCAATTAATTAGGTTGCCATTGCGTTGACTGGGTTATTAGTTATGTTTATATACTACATATTCCATACGATGAGCCACCAACTGATTTCATATTACTAATAATAATAATCAAAAATTCATGAATGAATGAAATCAGCCAAGACAAAAGTGAAACTGACTCATTCAAACTTCAAAGATAATGTAGTTTGCAGGATAGCTTCGGATTTTGGTGATCCCCAATGCAATTAGCTGTTTGAGTTGCCAATTTATGAGCATATTGGCAGACGGCAGGAACAGCCACAGTCCGAGACCAATGGAAGTACAAATGGCATAATTTAAATGTAAAAATCTGTATCTTGTCGGGACTCAAATTGTTCGTATCATACAGAATTTTGAAGCCTGTTGGAATCACAGTGCCGCTCTTAGTAGAATGAGGAATGAGGAAGAAGTCCATTCTAAAATAAAAAAAGAAAATCAGATAGAGGCAGTGATTAATGAAAATGACAAATGACCCATATCCATTTAACTTAAAATTAAATCAAACTGCACTACATATCTACAAAAAATATTAAAGTGTAATGATACTGAAAGCATGAAAATATAATATTTTGCACTTTTCAAAAACATGTAAATAAAAGATTTTGAATTTTTTTAAAACAAGTAAATGGAAGATTTTGCAATTTTTAAAAACAAGTAAATGGAAGATTTTGCACTTTTAAAAAACATGTAAATGGAACATTTTGCAATTTTTTAAAGCACGTAAATAGAATATTTTACAATTTTTAAAAACATACGAATAGAAAATTTTACACTTTTCAAAAACATGTAAATGGAAGATTTTTAACTTTTTTAAAGCACGTATGTAAATAGAACATTTTGCACTTTCCAAAAACATGCGAATAGAACATTTTACACTTTTCAAGAAAATGCGAATAGAGTATTCTACTTTTCAAAAACTCGCAATGCAAACTTCACACTTCCTATTCCTTATCATTACGTGTATTTTTGGTATAGCTCATTTTGATTCTTTACCCATGATATGTAAAGGCAAAGGGTGATTAGGTTTAGATTAAAAATAATTAAGCTTACCCATCCGGTCCAGTGATAACACTATCACAGACAGTTCCTGAAGACGGATTTTCGGCTTGAATTTCTTGCTCTTCCTGATGATCCTGGTCCCGTACAATTTTGAAAAATTTCGCATTAGTCTTTCTCGAAACCAGTAGAAATGTGAATTTGGGACTTGGCAGTTGCTTCTTTTCGTACATCTTCGAGATTGCTTCGCGGATTCCAGTCACTTCTACCCGACAGATAAACTCCAGCTGCTGTTCACCAAGGACACCGTCACGATAGAACAGAATACGCTCAGGAAGCTCACTGTTGTTCACTTCAGAGTAAGCTTCAAGACACGCTAAATAAATCATAAAAAACTGAGTCAAAAACACAAAGAGGGATCTTCTAATAATTAATAAAATCTACAAAAAGTATAAACCCCAGGTGCAAATTTTACTGTTAGATAAAATAATAGATCGTCCACAAATGACGCCATTAGTAGGGTCTCAGGGTCTACACGGTTACTGACTACATCCCATGTTAAAAATAGCCATTTTGACAATAATGACAAGGTCAACAAAATTGGAATGTTTTGATAACGACATTTTTGGACGATCCCTAATTTATATTCGTGTTAGCTCACAAATGAAATCGCGGACAAGATTTTCGGACATCTCATCTGGCGAGGAGAAAAGTGAGAATGTGCTGAAGAAGGAAGTATGGGATCCAGAAATAGTTCCCACCAAAGCACCAACGCTTTTGCCATCAGTCAGTTTTCCATTATGGCAGACGTTGTAGCCTAGTGTCATACATTTCTACAATACAAAAAATCCATCCATGAGCGAATTTAAATTGTTATTTCGACCTTCGAACGGTTAAGTATGGAATATATTCCAAGACCAGACATTTAATGATTTAATATACGGTTGTATTTAAAGTGACATAACTTGTTACCTTCAACGGGATCTTGACCCCCCAAGGTTCACCGCCAATTTTAGAATTCATTTTGATGAGGACGTTCATACAAATTTTATCGAGGTCATTTCTTCCCAAATTTTTGTTCCGAAGGCATTGGGACGGCAACCCAATTTCCACAGTTAGCAGTTTCTTAATTGCACTATAAGTATCGTCTTGATCTTGATTTTGATCACATGAATCAAGGATAATAAACATGAGTTGGAGGTTTTCCATTTTCTCGTTTTCTTCATGGATTGCTTTAGTATAGGAAAGAACTCCCGTGTTTTCAATGGTGACACTAAATCCAATCAAAAAATATTATTTTAGTTTACAGCCCTATATCGTCAAAGCTAGTTTTCAATATATTTCAGGGATTGTCCATAAATGATCTCATCGGCAGGGTTAGTGGGTCTAGTCGGGTATTTAGTAACATTTTTAAGACAGCCGTTTACGAAATGTTAAAGTCACTGTTAATTTGGGTGACATTATTTATGGATTACCCCTTATATGAAATTATAAATTAGGTAACATGGTTCATTGCTTAGTAAGTATCACCTCTTTAGTCTGTAAAGTAGTACTAAATTGTTTACTAATTAACTTACACTTTTGGGTCAGAAATAGTAAAGCCCATACGCGCAGCAACTTTGATCATGGTCTGAACCAAACTGGTGACCCCTTCGGTGGCTTCTGAAGGAGCGATGACGACCCACGTGTTAAGCGGTACACATGTCAACATTTTGTGCTTTCTTGTAGCATAAGTCCAGTTTAAATTTGAATTATCCACGACTTCAGATTCCCCACCAGCAAACAGAATAGACTCTGGTTTCATAATTCTTCCGGATGAAAGAACTAAATTTTCATCAAAGTCTACATCCCACTTTTGAAGGAAGTCCTGATTCTGCAGTGACAGCAATAAACAACAAAAAAAAACAATATAATATTCAACAGGGTAAAAAAACTGAAATACAAAGATTCTGCAAGCATGTAAATGGAACTTTTTACACTTTTCAAAAACATGTAAAAACAATAATTTGCACTTTTCAAAAGCACTAAAACAGAACATTTTACACTTTTCAAAAACATGTAAAAACAATAATTTGCACTTTTCAAAAGCACTAAAACAGAACATTTTACACTTTTCAAAAACATGTAAATAGAATAATTTGCACTTTTCAAAAGCACTGATATAGAACATTTTACACTTTTCAAAAATATATATCGTATATCTTCTAATACTAAAAGGGTCTCAATAAGAACGCGTCTCGAATATGGGGAAGGCTATGCTCAGCTATGCTTTCACATTACCTGTATCCTGTAACCAATGCAACGTGGGTGATTCTATCACAAGATATTTATTACGGGAAATAGAATATTTTGCAAAATTCAATTTCAACGACACGCATTAATAAAATATGGAAATAAAAGCACCTTAGGAGAGGCTCGTAGACGCTTCATTAACCCTGTCAACTTCTTTACGCATCCAGCTGGCCCTTGGTTCAAATACGAGCACACTTCTTTCATTGCATCTGGGTCAGCTCGCAAGACCTTCGTCAATCCGGTCAGACGGCAGAACTCAGGAACCACGTAAGCCTGACTGGTCTCTTCTTCTTCTCCGCCATCAATGCCAATGGCTACAGCGCGAAGGATTGGCTGCTCCATTTTGGTTACTGTCAAGCTGTACTTCCGCTGGAACCAATCCGCATATATTGCCGTATCCCCATTGTCTAGGTCAAAGGTTGACTCCGGAGTTAAGTTCCAACATATTTCTTTTACGCTGTAGGCATGGGTGTTGAATGTGGTAACGATAGTAGAACCCAGGATTTCCCCAGCACAAGATTCTTTCCATGCATCCTCCTCCTCAGTTGAGCCCATAGACATCGAGCTTTTTTTAATCTCATCCATTATTTCCATTACGCTCTCCAAACGTATGACTTTGTAGCTTGTGTCCACACACATGAAAGCATCTGTCTCGGAATTTTGAATCGAAGCTGTAAATCCAGGCCACAAAGTGAGACGATGGTGGCTCAACTAAATAAAGAACAATTCGAATTTATAAATATAATCATAGTTCAAAAATAAATTACACGCTTAGAAAAATATAGGTGAATTAACCACGTCACTGATAATTTTTAACTGAATTTTATTTTCTGTTACTCCGACACCAATTCAATCAGTTAACAGATAAACCTGTCAAAGTTAACACGAAAGCCTGTTAGCATAATGCTGCAAGATTACAGTTAAGATCTTTTCTAAGCGTGTACATAATGGAAAATCAGGTATAAAGAATAGATGTGCTCAAAAATAAAGGCAACTCAAACAGTAAAAACGTACCTGTATTTCATCCTTGCAATCAAAATAATGACCTTTTCCAATCTCCTTTAGCCCCATGTTCCGCATACATTTTCGAAGTAATTCATTGTAGAAAAGGGAATTCACCCGATCACCATGCGCCAGGATGGCTACAAATCTGATAAGAAGGTGGTATTCTGTTCCAGTTTCCTCGTCCAATGATTTTAAATCCAAAGGAGCACCTTCTACCGGTTCCGGTAGTTGTATCGCACTCGACGTCAAAATAGTATAGCCTTTGTCGTAAATATAACTTCCTAGCTGATCCGCATGTTGCTGGATCATCGCTTTTCTCTTTCTCAAGATTTCTAAAGCCGGATCGAATTCCACACGGTACTGTAAGAGATTCCAACTCGGGCTCTTTCGGAGCTTGAAGAAATTTGCGATGAGATCGGTATTTTTTCCTTGCTTCATCGTCAGTCCAGATCCAGTGCCAACATTGGCAGGTTCTGCTGGCTCTGGTTCTGGAGCTGTCACAGTTAGAAGGCTCATTTCAATGTCCACGTCCTTCGGTGATTCATGAGGAAGTACTCCTTTTTCTTGGCTACCTCCATCGCCTCCATGCTGAGACTGGTGATGGCCTGCTGGCTCTGGACTTGGAGGGGGAGTAGTCACACGAGATTGAGTTTCTGACGGTAAGGACTGTGCTGGCGAAGCTTGTCGAACAGCACGTCTGCGGAATCTGTAAAATCCAGTAAAAGGTAAAACCGAAATGTATAAAATGCATAAATAACGTAACATAACCCCAACATAAATGATGATCAGCAGATTATTAAGCCCGGTAGTAACCTTTAGAACAATTACCGAAACTGTACGAAAAGTTTTGAAATCGTATAAATAACATAATCAAAAGGTTCAAAACTCACAACTTGTGGCAAAAACCAATAAGGCTTCAAAGAAACATATCTTGCATAACCAGGAAACCGAAATCGGAATTTATTTAAAGCTGGGAAATCACACAAATATTTAATTGTGGTTACCTTAGTAAACTAGGCCCAGTCCAATCAACAGTCGGCTTCGGACTCGGACTCTCATCATTGCTTTTCTCTGGCTCTTGCATCTTCTAAAAGTCACACAAAATTTAGAATTATGGCTTTCCTACTAGATATTTAATTCAACGTTCGTTGTCTTTATGAGGCGAAGCTAAACAGGCTGCTAAAATTCGAGTTACACATCTTGGAACAGTATGCAGACTTTAAAATGTTGAATGTCGTAGTACTATAGCTACAGCGAGACGGATAGTTAAATGCATTTATATTTGAACCATTACTTTTTGATAAGACTAGTAGACCGGTATTCAACTGATAAGTTATTAAACCTGTAATTTTGAGGGTACATCCAGGCTACGTAAACTAAAATTACAAAGTTAATAAATTTTAGATAAGGTTGAAGGTAAGGAAGACAAAATTACCCTATCCGTAAAGCAGGCACTGTAGAATTTTGAAGTCTTCTTAAAACTGGCGAAATTATAAAAACCCAAAATCCGCAGATAAACACTAAAGTTAAACAGCAGAGCAGTACTAAAAAAACATGCTAGACGCAAGGGTAGTAGAATAGTAGGAGGTTGAGACAATCCCCATGGTTAATTTCAATGGGAGTTTTGGGAGGATGAGTGACGTCAGTTGGCACCCTGATTTGCGCGCGAAGCTACTCTGAAGACACAGTCAGCAATGTCTCACGTGTTGATACAATTTAGTTATTTTAATTATTAATTAATTAACGACGGATGTTCAGTTTGAGGCAATAATTTACTTAGTGGTGAGTGCAAAAAATTATGTATATAATCATTTTTACCGGTGTTGCTTACAGTTATAGCCTTTAGAGCTCATACTATTCATCGTGTTTGTAAGTATGTGTTGTCGTAAGCAACAAATGTGTAAAGAATGTGAAAGTTAATATTAATTATAGTAATTGTTAGAACAACTTATCAACATGGCCCCAGTTTGTGCTATAGCTGAGTGCAAAAATTCGCAGAATGAAAAGAAAGAAAAAGGAGATAGTTTAAAATTCCACAGATTCCCAAAGGATCTTGAAGTAAGTAAGTGTTGGCTGATAAAGTGCAAACGAAGCGACCCTGTGAATATCAAAAATGCAAGAGTATGTTCAGAACATTTTATTAGTAGTGATTACGAGAGAGATTTGAAAAATGAACTACTTCAACTGCCGTTAAAAAAATTACTTAAGCCACATGCTGTACCTAGTGTTTTTGAATTTAGAAATATAAAAGGTTATACAGCAGAAAGAGAACTGAGGTTGGACAAGAGAAACCGAAAACAAGAAGTAAATGAAATTATCGCATCTCACTCAACCCTTCCCTCCCAGATTGTCGGTGAGTGTATTTGCTTTAAAAATTTGTTCAACTTATTTGATTGTGTTGCACAAAAAGTATGGGTTTGAACTTAAATACTAAATTGTTGATGGATATATTCATAACTGTAGTTTTCAAATCTGTTCTAGTAGTAACTGAAAATATGGATGGTATACCTGATAATGTGAATGACTCAGAAAATCTGAAAGAACGTAATAATTTTAATTATTTAATATTTTTTAAATACAACAATTCTATGTTATGCTCAGGCACGGTTTTTAATTATTTGTAATAATAAATTGAAATATTTAGATAACTCCAGCAGTACCGACATGTCAAGAGTACAAAAGTGTAGTGAAATTGCAGAGCTGAAAGTCATAATTCATAACCAACGAAATGAGATATTACGATTGAATTCAGTTATACAGTCGCTCAAATCAAAACTATCTAACGCTAAAACTTCGAATGTTCAATCATCCAGCCAGGTTCTTAGTGCCTCTCAAGCAAAAAAATTAGCTGGGAAGAAAAGAGTAAACTGGAGTCAAGAGGACATCGTAAAAGCATTGTCTGTACGGAGTGTCAGTCTAAAGGCCTATAAAAGAGGTTTGGATCTACATGTCGTCTTCAGAGATCTGAGTGAATTAACTGACTTCACTTACTCGGAAATTCTTTCTATTGGCTCCAGGATGAAGATATTATTGGCTGGGAGGAAGACAAGAGTGAGAATGCTGGGGCGAGGAAGTACGAGAGAATCGCAAATGGTGGAATAAAACAACTTCAACGTAAATTACATTTTTGTTGCATTAATATTTCTTTCAAATTATTATTAGTTTAGTACAACTTGGCGTAAACAATTTGTCTGCTGTGAACCTAATTTAGGGCCGTTTATAAATGATTTTGTAAAGCCCTAATTAATTAGCCTTATTAAATTTTTCAGAGCTCCGCCGACTGTCCATGGAAAATAACAACTGCTACCTCACAAATGAGTTTGTAAAATACGGATTCGTTCATTTAAAACGACTTAGATCGCTTTTTATTAATCGTGGAAAAAAGGTAATTCGATCGCTTTTAAATTTTGTTGTATAGAACATACCTTACGCCTTACACACAAAGATATTTTTGTTATATTACAGCTAACCCTTCGAGGACTCCGTATCCTGAACAGACTCCGTCAAATCAAGTGGCCTGAATAGCGATGAAAATTATTCTTCGGTTGTAGGACACCTTCCTCCCGGAAATTTTTCTCCCAAACACATACCGAGGACATTTTCCTTCCAGCATCGAAATTCATATGACCACAATAAAAGAGTGCTTTTAACCACCTAATGCCTGTAGAAATTCTCGAAAGTACACAAAATTTACAATGTAAAGTACTAAAATCAATCGTTTCCCCACTTTGTATGAAGTTTCTTAAAAATCTATAGTTAGACATTTTTAGTGATACAGGATTATAGGATAAATAGTATAGGCGTACCATTGCTGCACGGCAGGGTTTTAAATATGCCACTTTTTTATGGAAAATACCACGACATTGGTAAATACTGGTAAATACCGGTATAAAGTGGTAAATACTGGTATATACATTTATGCAGCCTAAAAAGTTTTGAAAAAGGTATAATTTTAAATCTAGTAGAAATTAATTGTTTGTTGCTACATAAATAAATTTATTTAGCATATGCTAAATAAACGAGTTCAGTATTCGGCCAAGATGTAGCAAATCATTGTGCATTTTGGTGGTTAAATACTGCTATTTAAAAATTATTCGTCGGTGTAATCACTAAAATCGGGTTTGTTCTGTGACCTGAATTAACAGAAACAAAACGTTAGGGTCGTCCTTCGTCATTCCATCATGGTAAAGCCTATTTGTTGAATAAGTTTGAACGCAACCATACCATTTTTACAGTGATAATTATCGCAGATAAATTCAGTTGATCAGACGACATTATTTGTGAAATCCTGTTCATATCACATTCGTTACATTTGATTAATAAATATTTACATACTTAACTTCATACAAAGTGGGGAAACGATCGATTTTAGTACTTCACATTGTAAATTTTGTGTACTTTAGAGAATTTCTACATGTATTATGAGGCTAGAAGCACTCGTTTATTGTGGTCATATGAATTTCGATGCTGGGAGGAAAATTTCCTCAGTATGTGTTCGAGAGGAAAATGTCCGGGAGGAAGATGCCTAGGATGAAAATGTCCAGGAAGAAGGTGTCCGTAAACCTCTTTCTTCCTGTCACTTCTCAGCAGAGAAGGATTTTGCTAGTGACACTAATTTCATTGCGAATTAAAATAATTCCATTGATTTTTGCATACAAATTTAAACCCAGCAAGACCTCTGTTCGAAAATGAAAATTTTGTGCACCATAATATTGCTACAACTAATTTCAGGATTACCCGTGAAATTCAAAGTCGTTACCGCTATCAAAATAATCCTAAAACAGCCCTGCAGCCCCCACCAAGAAGAATACAAACACAACCGAAGACAAATTCCTTTAGTACTCCAAGCCCAAAAAAAACCGTCGTCGTGACACGACAAAGAATTCGATTTGCAGAACGAGATCTCGACACTGATCAAAATATACTCACTGAACGACAAACAGAGGAAGAAACCATCACAATCAATGACAGTCACAATCCAGACAAAACTAAACTGAAGCAACAAGTTTCGTTCAAATCCAAAACCAGTCAAAATTCCACAACTTACAATAAGTCCAGCGGTACAACTTCAACGTCCAAAAAGACAAAATCTGTCCATAGAGAAATAACAAATTCAAATAATAGAAATAAAACAAAGATTGACATTGCAGATCACCAAACGATTCTTTTCACATCCTCAATCATAGCGGACAGTATCGACATGGACGAGAAAATCAGAGAGTAGAGAAGGAATTTTAATCACAATTAGTCAACGTTTAAGACAAATTAAATCTTGATTTACTGCATATTGATGACCATGATGATCAGGGACGAACTGGTCAAAAGGAATTCCGGGAGATTCGCGATGGGCCCCCAATTTCTTATACATTACGTAAACAGGAGCCTTGGGCCCCTCGGCTCAGTATGGGCCTCCTGATCGCCAAACCTCGTCAAAAAAATACCCGGGCCCTTAAAATAACCAGTCCGCCCCTGATGATGATGATACAGATAACGAAATCACGACACGTTCCAGAATTCATATTGGAAGCCATGACCACCACCGGCATCCTCAGCTACACCTAGAACCACTGGCATCAGTAGCACGAGCAGTATTATTTCCGTGTACTAATGTTCGAATAAAACAAAAAACATAAGTGCCATTATAATCGGAATCAATATCCCTGAAAAAAAGAAACAAGTGAATGGAAATCGAATTAATAGATATTTCGTCTGTAGCTTCTCCTCCGCATCAGAAACATAATAATAATTTATTCAATTAATAATTATTTGATTCGAAGCTCGTGACTATGAGGAAGTAAGGAGTCTATTGATAAGAGTCGTAGTTTTAAATAATATTAAACAGGGCAACACGCAACAACATCTAAATATATATTTTGTAGAAAAATAGGGACAGCAATATAACTAACGAAATAGATTTAGAATCTTTACGATATTTAGCTGGATATCTAGCATTTAAGTTACGTAAAAAAAGTAAATTAATTTATGGTAGTATTAGTGGTGATGATTCACAAGTACAAAAAAAAACGACGGAGTCCTTTCCCTGGATAGAAATGTTATCTAGGGGTGGATTAATAATTCCAAACGATTATATTTACAGCAGTGTAGTCTCGTGTGAGAAAGAGTTTCGCAAACTATATCCTTATTACCAAAAAAGTAATTACTGCGCGATTAAATTAGTTCATCATATTCATAAGCTTCATCCAAGTATTGACCTGTCTATAATAAGAGAGTATATTCACACTCGAATGAGAATACGAGCAAAATATTTAAACGAGATACGATATAAATCAAAAATAAATTTAAAAAAATCAAAACAGTTTGTCAAAAGTTCTAAGTATGTAAATATGTTGTAATAAATGTACAGTATATTTAATTAAAGCTTATTGATTTTTACTTTAATTCCATTTCACTTCAATGTAAACCGAAGATGCAAAACGCTTTATCTTCTGCAGTGCAGATAGCAGTTCGTGAGTATTTGCACGTTACATATTGTAGCCTTAGTCACGCTCGTATAATTGCATATCTGCCAAATGACGTCATGGTTAAGGGGAGCCGACCCCTTATTCGGAATGTCTCAACCTCCTACTATTCTACTACCCTTGGCTAGACGGTTACTTCTTCAATTAAGGACAGGTAGGTTGGACGCGGGTGCTGCTAACGTGAGCCAACAGCGAACTACCAACAAGTTTTAAAGCAAATACAAATTCACCATTGTAGCATATGAAGTTTTCCATTCATTCTTGGGGAAAACCCGGGAACTTATGAATCACACTACCAAGGGTAAATTTAAAACTTCTTCATATTATGCTACAATGGTGAATTTGTATTACATTTTGAATGCTTGAAACTTGTTAGTAGTTCGCTGTAGACACACGTTAGCAGCACCCGCGTCCAACTTACCTGTCCTTAATTGAAGCAGTAACCGTCTAGCCTGCCGGGACAGTAGCTTTATTGAACCTTGTTTTTATTTGCAAAATAAAGAAAAGTCGTAAATTGAAATGAAGCAATGACAACAATCTCAACGAAACACCAACTACCGAATGAAAATGAAAACCAGCAGAGTGAGAAAAGTAGTGGCTTTTATTGCTTTTATAGAAGTCCGGCAATTCTTCCATGCCATCAAGAATTCGAACGAACACGTGGCGTAGGAAAGTTTTACGGGCTTGTTTTGAGTAGGTAACCGTAAGGACCGTAAGCTACTCATAGCTAGTAACGCAAAGGTAGGCGCTTATCGTACGAAATAGGCAAAAAGTAGACATTAAAGCAAGCATGAAGCATTTAGGGAAAAATAAGCAAGAAGGCGATAGGCAGGCAAATCAAAAGTTCAAAATATAGAATAGGCTAAAAGGTAGGCAATGAAATAATTCAACCTGGGAGGCAAATTGAAATTGGTAAAAACTGACTCTTGGTAGGCGTCAAATGTTTCACAAAAATGGAGTGTGGAATGGATAGATAATTCAAATGCCGAGCTGTGGAGCAACAAATTTTGAACGTCGAAGATATCTGCAGTAATATTATAACATAAGGTCGCTTGAATCCCACGTAAATAAAAAAATAAATCGAAACATGAAAATAGCAGATTTTTAAGTAGTCATTCCACGATTCCACACAAAAAATGCTACATTACCTATTGTTATTCACCTCTTACTTGGTCACAACTACAACGTTTTCATATCGTTGACCTCCACATCCACACGACTCGGCTAACTAGTGAAGTGAGACGCAAAACGCAACTATAACTATATAGTGAGACGCTGTATTATAATTTGTATAATATTTAAACATGACTATATATCTATTTTTATTTTTACAGGTCGCAGTTTGCTCGACGAAACTTTCACTATCTTTATCTATTTTTATTTTTGGTTTACCCCATTAAGAAAATGTTGTAAACTACAGCTGATGATATTTCTTAGAATAAAAAAAATACATAAACAGAGCTAACCAGATATAATTATAAATTCGTACTTTTTTTTGAATTAATATTTTATATTTATACATTATTATTATTACAATTTCAAAAAAATACAGTCTTCTACTCAAAAATCCTTGTTCTCAAGTCCAAGTCTCTTTTTGTGTCTGCAGTCTATTGATATATCAAGAATAAAATAATACGGTGACACCGACACCGGAGATTAGAACTGTGTCTAATAACGGGACTTTGAATTGGCTGGAACTGGAGTTGGTTGACTGCGCCTGGAAATTTGGATCCGCTGTGTTTGGGTCTTTGTTACAGAGATCTGCTGATGAGCAGGCACAGTACAGAGTGTAGCGCTCCCTCGTGAGTTTGTTAATGTCATGGAGTTCACCTGGGGCAGCACAACCAGTTTGTGCGTCCAAGAAACTTGTCCTGGAGCATTTTTTCTTGTATTCTTTTTGAGTACTAGTCGTTTCTTTATATTGTAAAATGCAAAACTTATCATCGGGCGGAGTGCAGGTTCCCTTGGATGTGCAAGTACCATCCATTGTGCTGTCGCAGACATAACACTCTAAACCATTTGCATAATCTGTAAGAGTTCAAATTTCAAATGTTATACACAAATTAATTTTGTCATAAAAAATATGTAATATAGGTTTATATTTTATTTACCGAACCTGCAGTGATGAAGAGTAAGAGTAGCGCAACTAAATTCAAAATAATTGTACGCCATTTATCCATTCAGCAAATTGTCTTGAAAATATTGTCTCCACTATGCTTATTGCTTCTGTTTCTGTTAGAAATTGTTCGTATTCAGCATTCAGTCAGGGTCAGGGTGTATTAAATGTCAACGATTCAAACTTAATTTTAATTTCCATATTTTTTGAAACCATCAATATTCTAAAAACATTTCTTGGCAATGGGTCTTTCGGTTTAGACAATTTATTTTGTTTTGAAACTTGGAACTTTCCGCATTATTCCGCAAAATCAAGACATAAAAAGGACATCCCTATTTTTGCGACAGATTCAAGAAATGAAAATTATTCAAAGCAAGTTTATTTTTGTCAAAAATTCAGCAAAATATAAAATTAATGCCAACAGCAGAACTCTAAATGACTGCACTGCAGTTTTTTTTCATATTGTTGATCAAACATTAATTAAGAAGTTGATTGATTCCAAATCCTTGAAATTATTTAGTAAAAGTACAATTTTAAAAAATTTACTAAAACGTTGCTAATCACAACTGACCGAATTTATGGTAAGCGTACTACATGATAATATGATAGGGATGTCGCTGGCTCCTCTTGCTTAAGGAATGGTCCTAAAATGATCAAATGGATTAAAAAATCCTCACTTTTGTGACCGTATGACCCCCTGTCGTCACCTTAACTATTGCGTAAATGGCTATCCTTAACGTGGGATGTCATAAGTAGACCCCTTCACCCTATCGATGACGTCTTTTGTGGGCGGCCATAATGCAAATTTATGCCTTCCTAGTTTCCACATTCCACTAAACAGTCTATACTGACTAGTGAGAAGATTAGTACATATTTCGCCGCCTATATCTCGTCGGATCTTCGTTCGCCGGGTGCAATATTCGCCGTCTCTTTCGCCGATTTACTTGCTACATTTTCCTGAAATTGGGGGCGGGGAGATTAAATGCAGTAGGTAATGTGACTAATATGTAATGGTTACTAACGCGACTCACATCCATACTTAATATTTATAGTAACTTAAATTACAACATCCGGCTTTGCTATTTGGGTGGCACCATTTATGGATCATCCCTAATGTGTTTCTGATTAGTGATTAGTAATATTTTTAATTAAGAAATCCTGTGATTAAATTGGACATGATTAAAATTTATTGTAATCAACAAATTCTAATACAGAATACGGAATTAAAGGTTAAAGTCGAAGTCAACTATTACAGATTACAGATATGGCATTTAAAATGATTAAGATTTATTATTGGTCAAATTGTATTAAAAGCGTGTGAAAATCCAAGTACAACCAAGAAGATTTTAAAGACTAATCAAAATACAATAATTTCTTTCCTCGGCTTTAATAATATCGCTTGATCCAGTGTAAGGAGAATCTATAGTACAAGCAATTGGAAATGGAAATAGAAAACGATTAAAAGATTAATTTAGTATTTTTGAGCTTACAGCAGTACAATGCAGTGTGTTAATAATAAAAGTTACCATAAATAGGTAAAATAAGGCTCCAGCGGAACAGAAATGCCAAAGGTCATGATTGTCAAAGACCCTTAACCACGGAATACAGGGTTGGTTTCTCTCTTTAGAATTTGCGGGCGACACCGTTGTATTGTACCCTGTGTTGGAAAAACAGTAGTAGCCTACTGCGCCGTACGTCAAGAAGAGTACAAGGTAAATCCCTGGCTGAATGGACCAGTTGCGCATCAAAAGGGTCTGGTGGAATTCCTGCGAACCAGTTTTGAAGTCAATGCAAAATCATACAATTAATGTAATGGTTAACTTTCCAATATAAGGTTTATAGGCGCAAATTAAAGATAACTGAACAATCAACACTTTAGGATCATGAATTTGCAAATACCATGCCTGTGCTGACCGTAAAAGTTGATTCACAGGTCAAATTTTAAAATCTTCCGGCCCGCGAAAAGTATTACAGTAAAAAAGATAAAAGAAGTAAGGGCATCTTTTAGGGATTGAACTACAGCGGTCATGCAGAGACTATCACCATAGCCTATCACTGGAATCATAGCTGGGCATTTGATTTGCACTCGCACTCCACTCGTACGAGTGCAGGTCAAATCTTGTGCACTCAAACTCCATTCGCTTGAGTGCATCCAAAATATTTTGCACTCGAACTCTACTCGCTTGAGTGCATCCAAAATATTTTGCACTCGAACTCCACTCTAGGAGTCAGGTGCAGACAAGGTGCACTCCGCTCCACTCCCTTGAGTGTAATCTAAATTTCTTGCACTCGCACTCCGCTCACTGAGTAGAGCGGAGCGGAGTGCAGTTTTAGAGCGTAGTGCTGCACTCCACTCGTTGAGTGCGCCCAGCTATGACTGGAATTCAATTGTAAGGTTACGTGCTTCGTATTTGGTGGGAAGTTAAAGCGGTAGAACGGACTCACACTACTCACAGAGGGTGATACAATGACATTGTCAAATGGCTCATTCAACCTATATAGTCAATTAAATAAGAAGCAATATTTGTAAAAAAATGATTAATAAAATACAAACTATACTGTAAATAGCCATTTCAGTGAGTGACATTGTTTCAGGAATAATTTTCCGTCATAGCCCTTGCCTTACTTACGGGGACAGGTGTCAAACTTCCATCGTCATATAAAGTGATAAATAAAAGTGGTTTTAAATGATAATGACTCACTCTAAAAGAAAACCAGCCTCGTCAAAGGATATCAACATGGAAAAAGTTATCTCGGCTGGATTGCAAGTGGTTACAGTCAGGACAAACTCTATGTTATTATTTTGTTGTTGATCATTCTTTAGGGATGCGGATTTTATATTTGCTTCCGTTGCATTATCCGAATCCAAACAGATAGTAAATCCTCTCGAGTACAGGAGGACCGCGAGCGGTACTATCGGCTTTTCCAGCACAGATTTATTGTTTTCAATGAGTGTTAAGGGAAGTGACCAGGAGTCTGCTCTTTCATTTTGTCTGAGTGTGAAAATGAGGGGACATTCCAATTCCATTATTGTTGGATGTTTTCCTTCTTGTGATTGGGGTGTAACCTTTGTTTCCATACGAAGTTTTGCAGTCTAAAAATTAATTAAATCCTAATGATTATTTTGGGACCATTCGTCAACGAAGTCACCGGTACAGGTGGGTCTATTCGGGTGCTGATGACATATCAAGTTAGAACTTGCTTAGAAAAATAGGAGTGAATTGACTACTTTACTGTTAATTTCTAACTACTTTCTTGTTACTCCAACATCCACAGTGAATCCTGTTAACCACGGTCAACAGGATTATGGTTAGTGATTTGCAGTGAAAACTATAAGACTGAGTATACTAGAACGGTGTTGGATCACGCAACACTAATCCTGTTGAACGATTTTATTAATTAAAAAATAACACCAAAAACTAGGATCGTATCCCAGGATTCGAACCCACAACCTTTAGGAATACGAACCTGGCTCCTTAATCACTGGACTGTCACAACACATTAACTATGGATTACTAATTTAGCATACATATACAGTGATATAAATGCTTCAACAGGTTTAGTGTTGATTTAACAAGTTTGGTGTTGGGTTTTGCAACAACAGTCTTGTTGCATGTGGTTAACAGGTTTCCCCACCCTCAAAAATTTCAAAATTTACTACTAAACCTGTCAAAGTTGACAGCTTAACCTGTTGCCACGGCCTATAACTACAATCGTGTCAAGATCTTTTCTAAGCGTGAAGTAGCCGTTTATGTAATGTTAAAGTGATGACATGGCAGTGGATGGGTCAAAAAGGGAGTTAATATGAGTGACATTATTTATGGGGCATCCATTTTTCATTTTGCCGATTTAGCGTTGTCAGTTGCCAGCTCATGCAGTTGACATTTATTGATGGGCGGATAATGAGCGTATCATTCGTTAATGTAGTAGGTTAATTGACATCATTGGCATGAATTGGGACCACTTTAGATAGTAGTATATCGTCTGTGAAGAACCAAAATGACCCAAATCCATTTTTAGCTAAAACCAATATCAACTATCTGCAAAAATATTTAAATATGTCTTGAAAGCATTTAAATAGAACATTTTGCACCTTTTAAAAAACATGGAATTAGAACATTTTGCACCTTTTAAAAAACATGGAATTAGAACATTTTGCACCTTTTAAAAAACATGGAATTAGAATATTTTGCACCTTTTAAAAACATGGAATTAGGACATTTTGCACCTTTTAAAAAACATGTAAATAGAACGTTTTACGTTTCTCAAAAACTCCTAATTACCATTTTACCCATGTTTCTCATTTTGTTGTTATGACATAACTCATTTTGATTGATGTTTAAACTGGATATGGATCATTTTGGTCCTTCATAGACGATGTGAGTTATTTTTTATCGCAGCAAAACAGAGCAAGAATAAAATTGATTTAGTCTTATCACAATAATTTTTGGTTTGTCAATTACATTAAAGGCGACGTATCGTCTAGTCTATTGTACGGCTGAAGCCCTACTAGTTTTAAGTGTGATGATGATGGGGCATTTCATTTCCCACGAAATTCAGACAATAAAATTACGAATCATCTCCATGTCTCTCATATTCGAGTACAAAACTAACGCAAATTAATTTGATATCCTTTGTAGCAACTTTGATTTAATCTTTCCCTATTTTATATATTAGTAGCAAAATGTTCCAAACTATGAAAATAGGTATAGAAATAATTATTACAGAAGACTATATAATTATTAATTATAACATAGGGAGCTATATTTAAACCATGTTTATGTAAGTACGTAAAATAGATATGTAATGATGGCTTACCATTAAATTGACGGCGCTTGCGTCTAACTTGTAAACGAATATTCTTGGGCTAGACTTACTACATTGAAACGATCGGTTGACGTTGATATCAAGATCTTCCTGTTCCACGACAGAAGTAGAAGTAGAAATCGTTCTCGCAAATACGATTATCAATACAAAATAAACGCAACATTTTGAAATTATTGAATAAAAAAATGAATTGTTTTCGGCCCACCCCCTAATCATTTTGTATTAATTTGTAAACGTGTTCCCCGCACATCCGTCAAATAGAATTAACCCTGTATCAACAATATTGAAGTTTATTTAGCTACGTTAGGTGTGAAAAAGTTAAGCGTATGTCTATTCTATAGCGGTCTGCCCTTTTAAACTTTTAACAGCCCCAAAGTGTAGTTGTGTCCACAGTGAGTTGTATAAAGACGCTAATAGTAAATGGGTATATAAAAGTTAATTTTTTACTATTGGTCACGCAGCTATACAAATATTTCTTTTTTTAACGAACGTAAAATTTTTCCCGAAAAAATAAATCAATTAACGATAATAATTATAACCTTCTAGTAATCCAACATCACCGCTCAATTCCAAATTAAAACTGTATAAAAATTAATTTAATTTGAGCTCAATGTAAGGCATAAGGACCCCCTGGTGCATGCTGCAGACTGTATCTTTGAGATTGAAATGTTGCAATATTTTATAGATAATAATTTTAGCTAATTATCGCGCAATTCCATAATATGTTTTGACTGATATGGGTTTCAAAATCCCAGACTGAAAACGTTAATGTCCTGTTGAGTACCTGATGTTTTTATTTGCGTTTGTATAGCGTTATGTAGTAGGAATTAATCAGTTATAAATTTGTGTGATGCGGGCTACAACTCTGTATAATCACACTTCTCTCATGCCTGACGGTCTAACAGCCGTCGTCGTATCGTCGTATGATATTGCAGTTACTGTTACTATTATTTACATACGAATCTAAAGGCGAGTATCTGGTCAATGGAAATGGAAAGCAAAAATCCGGTGTTTCAGTTTCAGTAGTATACTATCGAAATTTTAAAAATCATAATATATGACACGATATCGTCTGTAAAGATCCAAAATGATCCATATCTATTTCTAGCTAAAAACAAAAAGCACCATCTACAAAAAATAATGTAAATGTCATAATTTTGAAAGCATGTAAATTGAGGAATTTGCAATTTTCAAAAACAATTAAATATATATTTATTATTACGCTATTTTCAAAAACATGTAAAATACATTAGTGTGGGCCTTTCAAAACATTTCAAAACAAACACTTTTTGAACGCAAGTAAATACACTATTTTGCACTTTTCAAAAACATGAAAATAAAACATTTTTCCAATTTCAAAAACAGGTAATTACACTATTTTGCATCTTTCAAAAAGATGCAAATAAACAAATTACCATTTTTAAAAAACAAATAAATAGAATATTTTTCATCTTTCAAAAACCTTTAAACACAAACATTTAACGTATTAAATTTTAATCAGTTTATTGAGTAAATATGCATTTTGAAATTTGACATAGCTCCTTTTACCTCAAAGCTAGCTCAAATTGTATTTAGTAGAACACTTAAACATGAAGAAACTCGGTTTAAGGACAAAAGTCTCGAAGTCTTCGGTTTCTGCATGTATTTTTAAAAATTACAACTACAACTGTACTGTAAACTTTAAATTATACTATTGACAATTTTGGTTAACCCTTCAATATATTATATAATACTCTATGCAAATTAAGCTTATTATAAAAATTCATTATCCATAATTAGTTATAAACGTAATTAGTGGATAGTGAAACGATTACGCTTAAAAATAAATTTGAATTCTTTACAAGTGTAATCTATGTTGGTCCCCGCTCATTGTTTATCCATTTTGGATCTGGGTCTGGTCTGGAGTCTGGGTTGGGAGGGAGTAATTATTACAAAAAAATATTTTATAAATGTGCGGGATGTTTTAAGCTGGGCGATTCCATGTTTTTATTTACTCCAATTTTACATGGTTTTCAATGGCGGAAATTATACTCGCTAATTCGGACTGCCGAGTGATACCATAAGTGAAAGATCACGAGCATTACTATACTACATAATTGTAAGAGCTAAAATCAAGACTCTCATTATAATTGGCTTAGTAGTTGTTTTGACCGACTTACATAATAGAGAGAAAGACAACTTTATTAAAATAAACTTGACACTGTCGTCCGCCGACGATAGCCCAAAGGACTCAGTATACGTTACACAATATTGTTATACATAGATTATGCGTGTTATAATAAGTAAATAAATGCATTTCAAAAATCAGTAGGCGCACAAGAATATAAATGGTGTACACAGATTTGAACTGATTTCTTTAAAACGGAGATTACAATGTCTTCAATCAATGTACTAGGTAGACAATGGGTTTTCATGAAGTCCAGGAAAAATTTTGAAATTTATTATTAAACTTTATTCCAATTCGTTTATCGACCCTAATCCTAATCCTGCGCGTGCATTAAATAATTTCATTAGTAATAATAACTTTCATTTTTTTGCTATTATTTTGTAACTATTTGATTTGAGTGTAATGAATCGATGACATTACTAGCAGAGTAAAACCATCAAACTGGTCAACCTGTCTTATATTATTCTTTAAATTATTCGTGCAAGTTACCTAGTACTTGCATATTATGTGATGTACAATATTACACAAACAGCAAGGCTTTTAATCGATCGCACACAATAATGCATAGACTGTTTATATATGAGTTAGACGCAAGCGAAAATGGAAATGGAAACTGTGGAAAGTAAACTAAACCATACATAACTGCGAGACCGCAACATAAGTCAAATACTAAACAAAAAAAGATTTCTAGGATTTCTATAATATTGACACAGTAAAGCTTTGCTTTAAT
Organism: Dicyrtomina minuta; assembly: GCA_949802685.1. NCBI lineage: Eukaryota > Metazoa > Arthropoda > Collembola > Symphypleona > Dicyrtomidae > Dicyrtomina > Dicyrtomina minuta. The sequence continues at coordinate 17,878,892 of OX461811.1, read as the reverse complement.
GTGCGGTTTTTCGCTTTCGCATACAGTGTGTCACATTTTTGTGTTACTGAAAATTAAAATGGCAGCAAATGAAGATTTTTTTGGCAAAACAGGATGAGTCCATCAAAGCAAATTTTACAGGAACCACGAAAAACGAATAAATGGTGACAGGTTGAGTTTTTGTAATTCAATTTTTTTCTAGAGATACTGCATCTAACGAAGCGTAATTACAAGTAGTTTCATAATTCTAGATGGACTCTGGAATTTTTTAGAAAATTTTCAAAAATTTGAATTTGTGGACTTATCCCGTTTTGCCAAAAAACAAATAACATAGGGTAAAAAGTTCGTGACATGAAATTTGAATGAAACCAAACTTTTTCTTAACTTTTTATCTTTCTGTACACAAAAACATTAATGCACGGCAATCGTCTTCTACAAACTACGAAAACACTCAAAAACAAAAAAATCAGAAATCCATGTTTTAGGTGGACTTATCCCATTTTTCCAAAAAACGAAATTTGGCCTATTTTAAAAAATTGCTTTGGTTAAACTTTGACCTTTACCAATCAACACAGTAATGTATCTAGTTGAATAGAACAAATAACACAAATAATCTCATTTTTGGAAAAAATGGACTTATCCCGTTTTGCCAAAAAACTCTTCAAATATTGATTTAAGATAGATGGCATTCCGCAGTTAATTATTCACGATTCATCATGATATTGCTACTTGCTCCTCCTCAAGGTGATTTAAAAAATGAACGACGCATATTATTAATAACCCTGAACCAATTACGTGGAACACCAGATGTGTGATTGTAATAAAATTTAAAATTATGTAAAAAATTTAATGTTTAAATAAAAATGTATCATTTGAATGAATTTTTGACATTGTATAAAAAGGTCGCACCTTCTGCTCAAACTGTGGTTTTTTGAGCAATCCTTGGTTTAACCTTGTACCAACTAAAACAAAATCTGCATTTTTTAACCCCTTAACAAAACAAAAATCTTGTATAAAAGGCGAAGTTATTGCAAGGTGCTGTATCATCACTCTCCAAACTTTGCAATACATTAATACTTTATTAATTACTTCTTTTAAAATTTGAAGCAGATCTTTTTGAACTAAATTTTAATTTTTGAAATCCAATACTGTAATATTAAAATTGAAGAAATGAGGACCTGTCAAGCGATCGGAGTTTTCTTCATTCTTAGCATTATGCTCAGCATTGCTATTCGTAAGTACCAAATAATACAGCATTCATTAGCATAGTTTCTAATAAGTTTTTTTAAACGATATCTCAATCACATATATGTATTGGCAAATATTTAAAATTAATTGCACACTGTAACTGTAAGGTATTATTAATTTATAAATGTTCAAAAAATTTGATTTTGCTATGCTTAATTTTGCTTGCGCAGATCCCACAAATGCAGGGGCTGGATGTCCAAATGACAAAGCCTGTGCTAAACATTGTCGAGAAAACATCGTTCCTTCCTCTGGCGAGTTTAAAGGGCGACGACCTTGTGCTGGCATCTGTCAAGATTGGTTTAATCAGCGATGTGTTTGCATTTATTGCCCTAAATAATTATTTATTCCCAATAATTTGTACAATACCTGCACTTTCATATACAAATTTAATATTTTATGCAATTCAGCTTGTAACGTGTGTTGTTAGTCTTATGCAGAACTTTAGTAAAACAAATTATCGGAAATAAAGTCATTAGATTCAGTAATTTTATTAATGCAAATTTCAAACAAACGCGCCTTTAACTAACGAACGTAACCCGCCAAGCCATAAGACAGATTTTCCATGAGTTATTTTATTTCCAAAAAGAGCGTCCAAAATAACTTAGAATGGCTTAACAACATGGTGCGCCTAATGAGTTTCGGTCGATGTCGATGAAATATTTTCATTAAAGGACTAACACTAAAAAAGGAATGGAGCGACATGCTACACCCAGATTTCACAGAGACCCATTTCAAAAATCGGGCTACTTTTGAATAGCACAGATCCAAAGTAACTCGAGTGCATTCATCGTTATTTGGATACAGTGGCCCACCATAGTTTAAAAAAATTCAAATTTTGAAACTTTGCCGCCCTATAACATCTACAGTTCTCATCCGAATTTGGTAAAATTTGAGTTTTTCTAATCCTTAGGCGATATTGTAAAAAGTCATTTCAGGATTTTTGAAAATTCAATATCATTGCTATTTAAAATAATTTTATTTTGGGCCATTCCAAGACTGTCATTGCAAAAACAAATAAAACTTTTAACCTCTAATGTAAGTACTGTTGAAAAATAAATGAATCACTGAGGATTAAAGTAAAATCAGAACGGAATAGAGTGTACCCTCATTGAACGATTAAGTTTTACCCATTATTTAATGATATTGTGCCCGTGGTTTGACTGGCGACTATTAATTTTGTGTAGGAATCAAATCGTGGCAAAAAATGGCAAATTATGCCGACGACATTAATGAAGAAAGGCTGCGTCAAAGTAATATTGGGCAGTTAATTGTATTTGACCACGGGTACTGGTACATTAGTGTCAATACACCGCTACAATTATTTATCTATGTCCACGTAAGCTGGGTAGATTTACACAGTCATATATTATTACACTCGTACGTATCTATTTACAATTGTTAAGAAATAATAACGAACTGATGACATTGCGACGTGTAATAATTAAGCAACACTTGGTCAAGTAAAAAGAAGTCGATTTTTATGTAATTATTTATTCGAAATAATATTTAGGGGTCGTCCACAAATGATGTCAGCAAATAAAGAATAATTTTAAAACATCCAGTAAACCTTCCGACGAGTTTTCAACCCGACGAGCCAGAAGATTCGAGTTAAGCTGATCTAAATGAAACTATGAGATTGAACGTAATCGAGAAGAGTATGCCCATAAGTGTTGGGAACAGACGCTTGTCTGCGTAGAAGAATGATCCAATGGTCACACTCAAAGGTCGACAAGCGCGACGATACTTTTTGAACCATTGAGAACTTCGAACTTCCTTTAAACAGCTGGATCTGGATTTGGATCTGGAGTGGGTATTCAATTTTGAATTCAAATTTCCCTCCACCAATCCCAAGTAGCTCCACCCACTCAACATCTCTTTCGATTCGTCGTGGACTTTCCCCAAGTTTTTGTAGATCTCTTTCAACATGGCAACTGTTCCAAGGCCAATGATCAAACAACTTATTTCACTGAATAAACAGAGTCGACACAAGTTAATGCTGCAGGCAAACAGCAAAATTATCTCTATGTTCAATGTCCAAAATCCAAAGGAAGCGTTGAAATACTGACGTAGGACCATGAGCTGACTGTACTGAGTCGCCATGGCGAATTCCATCGAAATAGTTTTGCCTCTGGTTCTCGAAAAGTAGCTCGACACTCTATTTAAAAAAACGACGAAAATTTTATTGACTATAATATTTTTTAATTTATCATGAAGATTTGAGCTTATATTCGTATTACTTAATTTGCCGGACAATTTTCAAGACAGCATTCACATAGGAGCTGGAAACAGCGGGATACAGAACGACTGCGTACGTCGCAAAAGACGTTGTTTGAGTGTGAAACAAGCCTACAAGGAACCTTACGCTGAAGGGCAAGTTCCTAGACTCCCTTGCAAGAGAGGTGAGCATGTCAGGTGACTGAGGTTTGGCCAAACACGTGACCCCATTCATAGCGCTCGAAAAGATCCACAGAAATGTGAGCAGCATTTCAAACTTGCCCCGTTTTTGTACCTCCCGCTTATTTTTCAAATTCTTATTGCTTATGGTATCCTCCTTGGCAGCTGGCGCTTTTCGCTCTTCTAAAAGGGTTATTATGATTTTTTAAAAAATGCCTTGAAATTCCTATGGAGAGGGGGGTATAGTTGTAAATAGTTGTAAATTTCCTACCTTGACTCCTCTGCAAAACCTCGGCAACTTCCATCGTGGCATTCACCAGATGGTGGAGCATCCCGTAGGTGACCAGTGTAAATATTGGATTAACATCCATGAGGAGAAAGAGACCCACTTTGTAGAGTACCTTGGCTTTATTCTGCAACGTTTGCTCCGGCCGTCGAATTGTTTCGATTGTGCTCTTGAATAGAAATCCTTGGAAACATATAAGAATTAGAAATTGTGACATAAAAACAAATTTATACGCGCGGGATTTTTGAAATGTCATCCGATTCGTTTGCCTGTTCCAACGGTAGGGAAATAACCCACAGAAATGACCCCACTCAATCATGCACACAAGTTGCTTCTTAACCAGCAATGGCAATGGCCCAGGATTAGTTTGGACCATTTTCCTGTTTGTATTGGGGATCTGTATTATTTTAGGTACGAAACAGGAATGGTACAGTATAATCTTTACGATTATTTTAACTTGTTAGTTTTATTAAAGGACTAACACTATAAGAATCGGTCAATATCCAGAAACTCGCAGTGTTTTCGTGTTTTATTGCCATCTGCTTGGATTCTACTGGTGTCCCACTTTGATAAATATGTGAGAGTTGAATTGCCAGAAATACGTGATCGTTATTTGATTTTATCTGTTTGCGCAAGTTTTACCCATTATTTAATTATTTAATGATGTGTTGGCTTGACTGGTGACTATTGATTTTCTGTAGGAATAAAACTTCCGCAATTAATTGCAAATTATGCCGAGATTAATGAAAGGCTGCGTAAAAATAATAACCGGCAGTTAATTTTAATTGACCATTGGACCATTATAGTTTCAATACATCGCTCCACTTAATGGACTATATCCACGTAATGCGGATAGATTAAAGGGTCATTATATTATACCTATGCCTATTTAATATTATTACGAATTAAAAACGTTTAGGATAATGGACGGATGACATTATGAAAAAGTAATTATACACCTGGTCAAATAAAAAGAAGTCGATTTTTATTCAAGGCGATATTATTCATATATAATTTGTTATAGGAAATCAGTTATGGTCTTTCGTAACACTCTGCGACTCGTATTTGACGTGTTGATGGTTGAAGTTTCGTTCGCTTGCCCGTATTAATTACATAGTATATGTAATTATTTATTACTACCTACCTATATCTACTTACATAATTTACCGTAATCTTGAAAATTTTGCAATACTAGACCAATTTTATCGAGTCACATATCATTCGAAAGGTAATCACTATGGGAATTTAAATAACTGAACGCGCAATCATTATTACTAAACGTTTTTAAGATAATTATCTACCCTTAAGGGTGTTTTAATTTTTCAATTTCGCTTAAAATGTGTTGTATGGGCTACGATTTTAAAATCACATAAAATTGTCAATGCCATCTATATAAACTATCAAATAACTTTAACGTCAGCAGCAGTATAAGGTACGTAGTTCAAAAATAATTCAGTCTTTAGACGCTGAGCTATAAAAGCTTATAATGAGATTTTTTTTTTAAAGAGTATGCAATAATTTTATTAGGTCGCAAAGGTGAACATAGTTAGCACAGGGCCCTTTGCATACCTCAACTTTTTTTTATTTTTATCCCTTTTCAAAATTATTTTCAGAGTTAATTATTTACAGAATTTAATATTATACTTAAAAAAAATATGTTCATAATTTACAAGACAAAAAAACGCTACATAAAAGCGCATAAATATTTGTAGGTGTGACTCAATCAAAATTCTTATAACCGAGCCCAATTTGTTTTTCTGTTGTACCGCCATCCGTATCTGTAAGTGTTGTACAAAAAATGTTCAGTGACCACAACAGTCACCATTAGTTTGTTTATTTTGATCTTCAATAATAAAATACAAATCCACATAATTTTGTTTTTTAAAATTTAATCTTCTGGTCTCCTGCTGCAATGTAGTCCAGTAAGTTCATCTGCGTTACGATCCCAATTATTTCATCCTTCTGAACGGTGTGAAAGTCTATATAGCAAACAAAATGTAGAAATATACAAAAAAGAGCTATGCATTCATAATGACATGCAAAACCTGGTAAAAATAATTTTAAAGATAAAATAAAAGTAAAATATTTTTTTTTAAACGACGTACTTTCCGCTTGTTCGTGAACAACAAGGGCAAATTGATGCAGATTCAGTATGTGGCTAAGCTTCCGCAAAGTACAATTTGGTCCCACTTTATAGAACTGACGATCAAGAGCAATCTCCACGCGCTCAGCTTCAGTAGTAATCCCAGATTTTTGAGTAGTTTCTGAAAGTAGTCGCTGTAACAGACTTCCAAGTGTTAGCATTCCAAGTAGCTTACTGTAATTGTGCCCAAAAAAAGTTACAATATTTTACCGGCGCGCAAAATTACAATATTCAAATTTTAGAATACTCCCGCTCTCGCTGCACCTCCAGATTAGCCAATGAAATTGCATGACTTACCCATCGGCATCAACAACAGGCATCTGCTGAACGCCTTTCGTCTTCATGGTTTCAATAGCTTCTTTAATCGGCGCATGCGCATAAATGGTGGTAAAAGCGCTCAGCTTTAATTTGGACACGGGCATATTCCACCACCAAATTTCATCTGCGCATGTCTTATCCTTATCGTTCTCCCTAGTGCCCTCTGACCGCAATTCTTTTGAAATTGGCGCCAAGGGTTTAGATTTTACAGTTGGCGCTGGAAATAAATTCCGCGCAGCCATCCAATCATCGGACAAGAATTTAGTCATGTAGTTTCTGACCCCGTCCGGCAGAATGACCACAACGCGTTGACCCTCACCAAGTCCAGCGTCTTTCGCAGCTCGGACCGCGCAACTCACTGCCGACCCGCAACTCCCACCGCAGAGAAGCCCCTCCTCCTTAATCAGCTGTCGTGCAGTTTGGAAGGAGTCTCGGTCGTTGCTCTTGTACCACTTGTCCACCACAGAGCGGTCAAGGACCGTGGGGATAAAATCATAGCCGATACCTTCAATTTCGTAAAATTTAGACGTTTTTTCATTGGTTTTGAGTTTGGCTTTGGCGGGTTCGGCGGGATCTGCAAGGATGGAGCCCTCCGGGTCCACTCCCACCACGATACAAGATGGAAACCGCTCCTTCAATTTTCTCCCAATCCCCGTGATGGTCCCGCCCGTCCCCGCACCCACCACCACCATGTCCACGACCCCATCACACTGCTCTAGAATTTCCTCAGCTGTCGTGTCATAGTGGGCAAGAGGGTTGCCTGCATTGTGATACTGAAAAAATAAGAAAAAACAAGTTAAACGGGGTTATTAGATATTATGTCACGCTTGAAAACCAAGGGGGAAAAAGCCTTAAAGAAAATATTTTTAATTTAAATTATTTGTAAATAATTTTTCACAATCATCTTCGCAGTTTTAAAATAATTTTGAACTGTTTAATAAACAATTTTTTTACGATGTTACGATTGTCAAAAACATGTCATTTTTAATACTTCACGATTTTCAGAAATACATAATTAGAGCAGTTAAAAATTGGCACTTCTTCATAATGCAATTAATTATTCAAACAACTTTCGTTTTGCATGAAAGTTGTTCATTCTTATCGTAACTATGTATGAGTTTGGATTAGTATTGGGTTTGTGGGATTAGGAGTATGTAGAAAATATCTCGGGTAGTGCAGAGTACAGATATGTAGAAAGCTTTTACAGTTGAAAGTGAGTGCATAGTAAATAGTGAATTAGAGCCTAAATATTATTTATGCCAAAGTCAGTAGTGTCAAGAGCCATTAGATTGGGATATGATATCGTCTGTGAACAACCAAAATGACCCATATCCATTTGTAGCTAACAACAATATCCACTATCTACAAAAATATTTAAACATGTCTTGAAAGCATTTAAATAGAATATTTTGCACTTTTAAAAAATATGCTAATAGAATATTTTACAATTTTTAAAAACATGTAAATAGAACATTTTATACTTTTCAAAATTGTGTAATTAGAGAATTTTGAACTTTTCAAAAACATGGAATATAAAACATTTTGCCCCTTTTCAAAAACGTGTAATTAGAAAATTTTGAACTTTTCCAAAACAAGTAAAAGGAACATTTATTAGCTCTTTAGATGCCCGTATCATAACATTCACATTTCCGTGACAACTGACCATAAAATACCATATTCATTATTCCTAATTCCTGCTCGTGATAGCTCACTCGACATAACAACTCACAGTACGGATTAAAGTGAGCGTGAGTTTCTGAGAGCTGTGTTTTACAAGTATGCTTTTCTATATCCAAGCTCTAAACTGCTGCCAGGTCATAAAGTTGGGCTTATAGACAACATTAAAATAACCGAAAACTATGAGTGACCGCTCCGCCAACTCCGATTCCGATTTGTCCCAATTGTTTCACAAAACTCAATTGTGTCAAAGTGAAAGTTTAATATAATAATTTTATCCCTGATCGGAAGAAAACAGGATATTTGAATAGAAATGTCTTAATTTTGATGGACATTTGTTGTGGAAAAGTAAAAATTATTGCATGGACTTGGACAAAAATGCTTTCAAGAAACGCATGGGCTTGGGCAATAATTAGGTACATTAATTTTTGACAAGTACAATTACAAGTTTTACATTACATATTAGGACTGGGCTGAGTGGCTGTCGCAACCGCCGTAACTCCTCTCAATATTTTATATATTATATCCCATTGAAAACGCAGAAGATCATTTTGCACTTTTCTTAAACGTGCATTTAGAACATTTTATACTTTTCTCAAACATGCATTTAGAAAATTTTGCACTTTTCTCAAACGTGCGTTTAGAACATTTTGCACTATTCTCAAATGTGCATTTAGAACATTTTGCACTTTTCTCAAACGTGCATTTAGAAAATTTTGCACTTTTCTCAAACGTGCATTTAGAACATTTTGCACTATTCTCAAACGTGCATATAGAACATTTTACACTTTTCTCAAACGTGCATATAGAACATTTTACACTTTTCTCAAACGTGCATATAGAACATTTTACACTTTTCTCAAACGTGCATATAGAACATTTTACACTTTTCTCAAACGTGCATATAGAACATTTTACACTTTTCTCAAACGTGCATATAGAACATTTTACACTTTTCTAAAACGTGCATTTAGAAAATTTTACACTTTTCTCAAACGTGCATATAGAACATTTTACACTTTTCTCAAACGTGCATATTAGAACATTTTACACTTTTCCAAAACGTGCATTTAGAAAATTTTTCACTTTTCCAAAACGTGCATTTAGAACATTTTGCACTTTTCTCAAACGTGCATTTCGAACATTTTGCACTTTTCTCAAACGTGTATTTAGAACATTTTGCACTTTTCTCAAACGTGCATTTAGAACATTTTGCACTTTTCCAAAACGTGCATTTAGAAAATTTTTCACTTTTCCAAAACGTGCATTTAGAATATTTTACACTCTTTCCCAATCATGAAATTAGCGTTATTAGCACTTTCGAAAAACCTGCACATAATTAGAATAATCTGGTCCTTCCAATAACACAATAACACGTGTATGCAACTAGAAAGCTTTAGAATTTGCAAAACTATAGGTGATCAAAACATGAATGTACTACCGTATACCCTATAGTAGTGCGCGGGTCTGTAATAGTACGAAGATAGTACGCGGGTATGAGGGGTCTCAGTTTGAATAGTACGCGGGTCTATTTAGCAAAGTATTAAATGGCAGCACGCGGCTCTGTAATAGTACGCGGGTCTGAGAGGTTCAAATTTGGATACTACGCGGGGCGTACTAATATAGGATATACAGTATTTTTAAAACACCATAAATAAGAAGGGCAGAAAAGAATTTCAAAATACACTTGATTTTTAGCAACATATGCAGTGATTGTAGCAAATAGGAAAGTAATTTTGAATGCGGTCACCTGCCCACACAAGAAGGAATTGGGGATTTCTTTGGCGAGTCTCTGGGCGACTGCAATGAAGCCTTGCGGGGAGTCAAAGGAGGCTGCCGTGGGTGTCCGAATAATCTCCGCCCCGAGTGCATGAAGAATGTCACTTTTCTCAGTGGACGATTTCTCAGCCATAACGATGATGCAACGGTAGCCTTTCACGGCAGCTGCCATTGCTAAGCCGATACCTATATTTACATAATTAATACAGGTGAGAAGGACATTACTAATTACAACAAAATCTTTTCACAAAATTGTTTAAAATTAAACTAAATTAAAATTACGAAAAATGATAGAATTTTGAATGGCCACAATTTCTCTATTAATTAGTAAGTATTTTTACTACATCGGATACTGAAGAAGCGAAATTGTCCATTTCCAATTATTCAAGCTTGACTTAAAATAAGCTATGTCAAAAACACACTGAACAAGACACACTAAAGCACGTCAAGTTTTCAAACGAGTTTTTTTTAATGTGCAAAATGGTTTATGTGCATATTTTTTAAAAGTGTAAAATGTTCTTTTTAAACAATTTTTGAAAGGGAAAATTGTTCTATTTTAATTCTTTGAAAGGTGTAAACTCTTCTATTTACACGTTTTTGAAAATTGAAAAATTTTACATTCACATTTTTTTAAAGTGCAAAATATTCCATTTACATGTTTTTTAAAAGTGCAAAATTTTCTATATTTACATTTTTTAAAAGTACAAAATGTTATATGTTTACATTTTGTAAACTACAAAATGGTCTATCTGTAGGTTTCTAAAAAATGCAAAATATCTTTTTAAATGTTACATTTTGTAAGTTTTGAGAAGCAATATATTTTAATTTTTTGTAGATAGTGCATTTTGTTTTTAGCTAAAAACGGAAATAGGTATTTTTGTGTCTTCACTGACGCTACATAGCAAAATACCTGTATTTCCAGAGGTGGCTTCAATCAGTGTGTAGCCAGGTTTAATAATCCCACTCTGTTCCGCATCTTCAATCATACGCAGTGCAATCCTATCCTTCACGCTTCCGCCCGGATTAAAAAATTCGCATTTGGCATCTGTCCGTATTAAGAACAGCACACCCATTACAATATAGTACAATGTACCCATTAAACTGTGTTACGGATCGTCCATAAATGACTTCATGGGTACGGTCGACTTAATGGGTCGACTTAGGTACCGATGACATCCCATGTTAAACATAGTCATTTACACAGTCGTAAGGCTAATGTCATGGAGGTAATTAAGCTAAGTTTCTTATGACGTCATTTGTAGACGATCCACTATTTCTAATAGGTTAAGCACTTTCAAACATGTGTTAGAAAAAATTGTAGAAATCTGATAAGTTTCACTTACAAATATCGCATTTAAGACCACTAGCTTGAGGTATTTTGTTCAGCCGGATCATAGGTGTGTGACCAATGTGGGACAGGACGTTTTGTAGCACTTTCGGTGCAGGTTTTCTATTCAGTTGAATTAATTAATTAACTATTTATCCGTACGAACAAAGCCCGCACAGCCGAACCAGACGCATTAGCATTGTATTAAAAATGTTGACCCAATTTTTGTTGATTTTACCTGAGAAGCCATGGATGCGGGGAGCTACTCGGATTATTCTTGGCTTTTTCCGCCGTCCATGTGCAACGACTTGGCAAATCCGGACGGCTAAACTCTGTTGAAATCTCATTATCACCGGCTTCGGCACCGGCCTCGGCGCCGTTTTCAATACCGTTGTCAATCCCATTTCGTGTGAATAATGGACTCGCCATTTTCGCTCAAAGTTTTGGTATTTTGATTGAAGGTTTCCTGTGTGCATAGAAATACAAAAATACATTCAAAATTAGTAGCTAACTTGCCCATCTCCAATTCTCATCAAGGGGTCGTCCGTAAATGATGTCATTCGAAATATTCAGCTTTCTAGGACCCTATATGACCCCCTGTATAGTTATTACACAAATGGATATGTGTAACATGGGATGTTCTAAATATCCAAGTAGACGCATCAACCCTACACGTGACGTCATTTATGGACAAACCCAAACAGCAAGGTTGGCAACTTTAACGTTGAACGTGTGAGGATTGCAGATCGCCAATTTCACTACTTCAGTAGCAATATATCGTCTGTAAAGAGCCAAAATCACCCATATCCAATCTAAGCTAGAATCAAAATGAGCTATGTCATAAAAGCAAAATAAGAAACATGCGTAAAATAATAATTAGGAGTTTTTGAAAAACGTAAAATGTTCTATTTACATGTTTTTGAAAAACACAAAATGTTCTATTCACATGTTTTGGAAAAGTGTAAAATGTTCTACCTACATGTTTTGGAAAAGCGCAAAATGTTCTACGTATATATTTTTGAAAAGTGCAAAGTATTCTAATTTAAATGCTTTCAAGACATGTTTCAATATTTGTATAGATAGTGAATATTTTTTTAGCTACAAATGGATATGGGTCATTTTGGTTCTTCACAGACGATATTAACCGATAATTATATGTTATGACAGTTACTGAATTTTTAGTTACACATGCCCAGTCACATACCACTGTTTACTGTTTCGCAATTCTTGAATTAAAACTGTGAAGCAAATACAAGTGGGATGCAATATAAGAAGGCACAATGAATTAATAAAATAAACAAAAATCAAACCAAACCAAAGGACCTAACCTGACTAGTTTCTCTGAATTTAAGGGAAAATCAAAACGCTGTGAATTATTTTTTTGGAAGTAATTTATAACTTTGTCTGCTCTTTGAACTTAGTGGACTCCAGTTCCAGCAGACGCAGAGACTGAAAATACCGACAGAATTACAGCCACAGAAACCCACACTAGACTGATGCTGGGAGCCTCACAGACAGGAGAGTGAGTGAACCCAAAAATTGAAGTTCCAGGTATGCGAGATCTTCCCTTTACATTCCACACATTTCAGAACAGTGAAATAAAAAAAATGAAATAAACAGTAACTACATAATAGTAATAGTTCAACTACCTGGAACTGGAGCTGGACCTGGACCTGTAACTGGACCTGGACCTAAAAGTGCTGTACTTACACAAAATCCCAAGGGGTAGGTGGATGGAAGTTTCTTCTGTCAGTCGCTGATACCTACTGAAATATTTGAAAATGAAAATTGTCTGTGTACTTCTTATGGGAACTGTGTAGTGAAGGGAAGAGCGTGTTTTTATTTTCCAAAGACGAAGAGGAAAGGCTAAAGAAATATTAAATAATGTAGGTAATCCATAATATGAAGCAGAGGAGCCGGAGCCGGAGCCGGAGGGAATTGCGTGAGTTGAACTTTTCCTAGGTATGTCAAAGCACAGTATTCAAGTCCATATTAATTTCGGTACATGTTTTCCCTGCATTACTTACACTGTATTTCTACTATGCACAGATACACTACATTTTTCATGTACTTTCCAGTAGTTTCCACTCCAGTCATTCCATGCTCAAAGCTCAACATTATAATACTACGTAATTTATTTCTTCTACTAACCCATACACTAAAGTATGCATAAACATTACACCGGACCGACACCGAGCTCAAGTTTTTTTAAACTTGTTTTTCAGTCAAACTACACCTGTCTGTCTTCAGTGTCTACACCTTCCGCCTTCCTACTAATGCTACTACCTCCCCAATATCTTTGCCTTGAGCCTGGGCTGGTTCTTTTCCAGACGGCAACATTGCCGGAAATATTTCTCTCCCCCGTAAATAATTTCCTAATAGCGGACAGAGAAACATTGGAGGAAATATTTAAGCAATACATTGATAAAATATTTTTTTAAAGTCGATAATTACTGTAAAGGTAATGGTAGAGAAGGGAACATTGCAGGAAATATTGCAACATTAAAAATGCTTTTTAAAGACGAAGAAGGAAACATTGCGGGAAATATTTCCAATAAATATGTAAATCTTCCTATACCGAACTGCTGCCCACTTCCATGCATTATGCGTCGCTTTATTAATGTAATGCCCCTACCGTAATTTTAATTTTTGTTTTAATTTGCCGTAAAAGAAAACCACTGAAGGTGAGTTGACTTGATTCATATTTAGTTTAATAATTTAGATATTTATTAATGTGATTTCACGGGACATTTTTATTTTTATGTAAATGATTAATTTCATTAAAAGTTCATAAGTAATTTTACCTACTTGAATTATTTACAGTTGATAGGTTGATACAATAAGCATAACTAATACTACTATTTTTGCCAAGAATTTTATAATATTCGAATTTTCTTTATATGTCCTACGATTTAAATTAAATTAAATATTTTTTTTCATTGCATAATGAATTCCAATCTTATTTTCTGATTTACATAAAATTAAAAAAATTAATTTGAAACTATCAAAAAACCAAAACCGAAATATATTCGTTAAACGAAAATTCATCGAATTACATTAAAGGATAAAATTATAAAATCCATACTGTTAGGCGTTTACACTTTACACCACCCCACCGTTACATCAAAATCAAAATGACAATATTGCAATTTTCAATACAACTACAAGTAGGCATGAATTAGTGCTAAATTATTTTTATTTATTTTGAAACTTTTCCATGCTATTTAGTCAGTTCTCAGTTCTCAGTCATCAGTCCTTAAGTACAACTATGTATAGAAAATTTTGAAGGAAATTCCGCAATCCCGAAAAATTCACAAATGCAATAATAAATAATTCAATAATTATTATTGTGAAGCGCTCATAGCAACTTATTACAAATTAGACACATACAGACAGACAAATTACTTAACAATAGGCCCAGAATTTGAACAGCGATTATTCTTTCTGCCTCTATTTTTTTTTATTTTATAAATTGTAATTTTCCGTCCACTAACAAAAGGACTGTGTAATGAAAACTGAGTTTTGGTTGCTCTGCTAATTTTGAGCTGATATTCTCCGACAATATGCGAAACTACTACGGAGGAGTTGCAAAGTCGTCGAGACAATACATATTCTTGAGACTGCTTCTTCGAAAAAATTCACGGAACTCAGCTTCCTCACCTGGGGCTGGCAATGGGATCGCCACTGTAAAAAAAATACAGAAAAAAAATTCAATTATAATACAACTATAGCTATAGCTACTGAAAACGTATGTAAAACCCAAGGATAATAGGTAGGCAAGGATGTCTGCCGAAAAGTACACCAGTTGCGTAGCTTACATTTTATTTTATTTTAAATTTACACACACTTCAAAAGCGACTACCGACACCATAAAATCGAGACGAAAATCGTAACCATTATCGCCCTTCCCCCTCTAAACGAAATCCAGCTCGGGAAAGAATTCAAAATCTCCTAAGTAACTCATCTCCCTGCCTACACAGAGCATAATACAAAGGACAGAGGTATAGGTTTAAAAGCGTTGACGATAAAAAAATAATTAATTGTAAAGTTAATTAATTAATTACCTTTAGGATCCGGCGGGGATCCTGAGGGGAGTGGTTGTGGGAATTCGTGTGAGATGAGCGGAGGGGATCCATAGCTCGTCCCTTCTGATGACGATGCAGAGTAGTATCTGTTTCGAACATTCTCCGTGGGGCTCATTGGCGGTCCAGAACCAGATGATGATCCTCCAGCAGATCTGCTACCAAACATCCCCAGATCTGACCACCAGTGATGTGGTGTATCCATCGATTTGCTCTCTTTTGGAATCTCCATTTCTTAAAGAATTTTTAAATACTCATTTTTAAATAATTGCATCGTAGTTTCGTAATACATTTCATTTTCAAAAAATTCTGAATATGAACTTCGTTAAAAATGTGTGATACATTGCTGCTTATTTATTTATTTGAATGGTAATTTAATAATTTTTTCTTGCTTTAGTTAAAGCAAAGTACTATGTTAAAGAATTTTCCAAAACTTTCAGTGTGCGTGTACAGAAATATATGACACATTTTTAGATAGAGCGGTTGATGATTTTAAGTTGTAAAAATACAGATGCCATAAAAGTGTGGACATAATTAAATATGTATAAAATCAATAGTGACTAAACTTATCCCTAAATAAATAGCTACACGCTACTATGCATTTTTTGGTTCTGGTTCTGGTTGCTATACTCACGTACTTTTCCTTGGAATTAAAATTATATTCACAGAGTCTACTTCCAGTAATTGAAGTATATTAAATAGTAGGTAGGTATCACATACACTCCCGTAGAGGCACAAGGCCTATGGGAGGATATTAAATAGTATATAGCAGCATTTCTTTAACAATTTAATGATAATAGTGACATATCGTCGATGAAGACCCAAATTAACCCATATCCATTTGTAGCTAAAAACAATATCCACTATCTACAAAAGTATTGAAACATGTCTTGAAATCATTTAAATAAATTTTCAAAAACATGTAAATAGAAAATTTTGCACTATTCAAAAACATGTAAATAGAACATTTTACATCTTTTTTAAATATGTAAGTAGAACATTTTACTTTTTTTTAAACATGTAAATAGAACATTTTACACTTTTCAAAAAGTCCTAATTAACATTTTACGTATGTTCCTCATGTTGTTTTTATGACGTAGCTCATTTTGATTGTAGCTGAAATTGGATATAGGTCATTTTGGTTCTTCACCCACGATATGGTGACAATATGGCTTAAACACTTAATCCTAAAAGCTCGAAAGTTTCCTCGAATTCGAATGATGGCTACTTAACTGTAAATAATAATAATAAATAATAATAAGCCAAATAAATGCCGAGTATATAGATAGGTACATGTATATATAGCAATGAGCAATGGGTATGGGATAGTACAATGTGTGTGCAGAGGTATTTCGTTTGTTTAAATAGCACTACAAAATTATGTCTATAATAGACGTGACTATCACCATTAATAATTAATTTAATAATCCATGTGTATGTATTTCATAAAGTTAGGGATCGTTCATAAATGATGTCATCGGTGGGGTCAGTAAGTCTAGTCAAGTACTATGATGACATATGGCATGTTAAATATATTCGTTTATGCAATGTTAAAGTGATTACAGGTTGTGGGTTGGTCCTAAAAAAGAGTAATGATTTGAGTGACATCATTTATGGACCGTCCCTTACTATAATATTAACTTACTTGGTGTTGGAATGGATGTTGCACGTCCTCCACCTCCACGATCCTCACTTCCTCCACCTCCAGAATTCGACTGTAAAATCAAAATAATTTAAGGAATTTAAACCAAAATCAAAATCCCTAAGTACACCGGTGCCGGTGCCGGTATACCGCTCCCCATAGGAACTACTTAATTCATGCAGTAATACATTAAGGGGTCGTCCACAAATGACGTCGTGGGCACAGTGAATGGGACTCTTTGAATATCATGTTAAAGATATAGACATTTAAGCAATACTTAAGCTAATGGCAGGGGGTAATACGATCCTAAAAAGGGACATGTTTTGATGACGTCATTTATGGACGATCCCTAATACTTCATACAGAACGGTAGAAATCGAAGGAAACAGATGACGGAAATCATAAAAAGCATACAATTTATGGGAGATATTACTTACCATTTTTGTCAGCGGCAAATATCAACCAGTCCGACTTGTGACTTCAAAGATGACGATTCGGTATTCGGTTTCGGTATTCGGGTATTATTCGGTTGCGGAAATAATCAAACTAACGTCTATTCAATTAGTCCGCAATTAATACACCGCTACAGCTAAAAATACCTGTCACAGGTATTTGGCCCCGGATACTACTAATACTAAGTAATTCCGTACTATGCGGGATGCTTTTATTATCGTAGATACTCGATAATTGCTCTTAAAAAATGTCAATTTTCACTAATTTCAAAATCGTGCGCCTTCACAAAAGTTCACAAGCCAAGTATACAACAAAATGCAAAAGGAATGAAAACTCAAGGAATCGATTAGGATTTGAAATGCTTAAATCGATGAAGGTAATGTCAAATAGGATTATCATGAGTTCTGAACTTTAATAAAAAATGTGGACAATTTAAACTTTAAAAGAATTAAATCCAGACGCTGATGACTGGCGACTTGTTTTAAATTACGCAATTTCTGCCAGAAAACTTACAGAAATTTATCAACCGAAATGTTTTTTTTTGAAAATTCTGTCAATTCTTTAATGACAATAGTGCCTTGCTTAAAAATTGTCAATATCCGAAATGGTTTAGGAACCAACAATAATTTACGTGTCTTACAAAACGAACGAGTTAGCTACACAACGCATGAAGACCAAACTTGGGAATGACTGTTTTGGGCTATTGCGTCTCAGGCAAAACCTTCTATCCAACTCCAACTACGCACTTCCCCTTTTCCCCTGCAACCATAAAAATGTCAATACTGCATTCTGCTGCACACTGCGACCGGCGCCGGCAAGAAGAAGTTCACTGCACGCCTATATCTCCACTGTTTACATTTTAGAGATGCGTAAATCCAAAATCCTATATCTACATATCTACTGTATAGCCATCCCTCTGCCACATTGACATTCCATTCAAAATAGGTAGGGGAGCGCGCACAAATTACGTGGTACATCTTGGGGGTACGAACTCAATCTCCTTATCCTTTTACATGCAACATGCGTACGAAAAAGAAGGGTTGGCAATCAAAATTCCGGATTTCGGATTTTTGTACAACGTAATTTATGGACGCTCCCTCAGAGAATTAATGCTGGGGGACAGGAGAGTGTGCAGCTCAGCACGTAGGATGTTTTTGGAAGATCTGCTGCTGCTGGTGGAATTCTACGTGTATGTACTTACATACTATGGAAGCTACTAGAAACAGATAGAAGGAAAAATTGCTGCGTAGAAAAGCGTGGAATATTATTCTCTCGGGTCTCCTGTGCCTGTCTTTTTTTGTGTGGCGCAATAGAATATCAATATCAGTGTAAAAGTCAAGAAACTTCCAAATTCCCTACACGTCAACACATTTTAGTTCGTAATGTGTTGTACTTTGTACTGCATAGTAATTAGTCAATGATTAATTTTGTATGATTCAAATGGGAACTATTGGAAGTTATGAAGTGATAGACAATTCATTATAACATTTGGAAATGTAACATTTTTACAAAATAATTTGTAAAAACATAATTACCTGACATTGCCATTGCGATAAAACAATAATTTAGTTTTGTAAGGGAATGATAGCGATATTTTGCAAAACATATCACATTTGTAATTTCAAAATCATGTGAATGTAACATTTTGCACTTTTCAAAAATATCTAAAACATTTTGCACTTTTTATATGTAAATGTAACATTTTGCACTTTTTAAAAATATCTAAAAAATTTTGCACTTTTCATAAATATGTAAATGTAACATTTTGCATTTTTTAAAAGCATGGTAATAGAACAATTTGCGTTTTTTACGCCATTACCATTTTTAGCTGACACTAAATGTTCTGTCTACAAAATTAAAAATATGACTATTATTATGAAATCATGTAAATAGAAAATCTTGTACTTTTAAAAGACATGTGAATCGAATGTTGAGCAACTTTCAAAAACATGTAAATAGAACATTGTGAAGTTTTTAAAAACATAAATAAAATATTTTACACTTTTCAAAAACATGTAAATATAACATTTTGCGCTTTTCAAAAACATGTTGTAAATCGAATATTTTGCAACTTTCAAAAACATGGGAATAAAACATGTTGCACGTTTTTAAAACATTTTGAAGTTTCTGAACACATGTAAAAAGAACATTTTACACTTTAAGAAATCTTGTAAATAAAGCGTTTTACATTTTACCAAAACATGTAAAAACACATTTAGTAATTTTAAAAAACGTGCAAATAGAACAATTTGTACCTTTCAAAAACTGGACTTGAACATTTACAAAAAGTAATTATTTGTATCGTTGAATACTGGACTTATTAGCTCATGATAATTCTAGCTTAAATTACATATATATCATTTTAGTTCTTCGCAATAAGTTGAATATACTCCCTTGTATATATAGTAAGTATAAGTATATTCCCTTGCTAATTGCAAAAAATGATATACTTGCAAAAAAAGGCTTTGTATACGCTTTATAAATGGCAGATATTTTTAGATGTTTTGTTTTTGTGGCAGTAGTGGCATTAATAAAATTATTATTAAATTATATTATTACGACATTAATAGGGACAGTAGCAATATAAATATATGGCTCCTGAAAAGGCAAAATTGCCCATGTATTAATTGAATTATTAGTTCCGTAGGCGAGGTAAGTATATTAGTCTCTCCACTAACATTTGACATTTGGAATGAAGCGTATAAGAATTCAGATTCAGATCAGCAGATGGCTATCCGCATAGTAGAGAATAGAAATAGAGCGGCTGTGTTGTTCGTGTTTTCTATTTTCGTGTAACTGTCAAATTATTTTAAGTGGTGTGTGTGTAATGAAGACGACAAAGACGAAGAACGCAGGGCCGGACGAAGGAATTACTTTTGGGCAGCAATTTGTTTCCATGCAAAAATCCCCACTTTGATTTTATTAATGGTTTTTTTTGATAAAGCAAAATGTTGTATTTACATGTTTTAGAAAAGTGAAAATTGTTCTTTTTACTTGATTTAGAAAAGTGCAAAATGCTCTATTTACATGTTTTGAGAAAAGTGGAAAATGTTCTATTTACATGTTTTGAGAAAAGTGCAAAATGCTCTATTTACATGTTTTGAGAAAAGTGGAAAATGCTCTATTTACATGTTTTGAGAAAAGTGGAAAATGTTCTATTTACATGTTTTGAGAAAAGTGGAAAATGCTCTATTTACATGTTTTGAGAAAAGTGGAAAATGTTCTATTTACATGTTTTGAGAAAAGTGGAAAATGTTCTATTTACATGTTTTGAGAAAAGTGCAAAATGCTCTATTTACATGTTTTGAGAAAAGTGGAAAATGCTCTATTTACATGTTTTGAGAAAAGTGGAAAATGTTCTATTTACATGTTTTGAGAAAAGTGGAAAATGTTCTATTTACATGTTTTGAGAAAAGTGGAAAATGTTCTATTTACATGTTTTGAGAAAAGTGGAAAATGTTCTATTTACATGTTTTGAGAAAAGTGGAAAATGCTCTATTTACATGTTTTGAGAAAAGTGGAAAATGTTTTATTTACATGTTTTTGAAATGTGCAAAAAAATTTATTTTACATGTTTTTGAAAAGTCTCAATAGTCTGTTTACATATTTTTAAAAAGTGCTCAATGTTCCATTTACATGTGTTTTGGAAATTCAGTCAGCGGGGGCTCCCTGCGCTGGCCGCATTATCCGGGCCTGGAAGAACAGAACGGTCAACGGTTGGTGTTGGTAGGCCCGAGGTCTCTCTTGGGCCGTGACAGTCAAAGTAAAATGACAGGACGGAAATAACATAAAGACTTAATTCGCAAGATTACTATACAGTAAATTAGATTAGCGATTCAGAACATTACGATTATTAAAGGCAAAAAGGCAAAATGGTTATTGCTATTTTGTTATATGAATAATATCGGAGAAATTGAGAAATAAAAGATTCTGTGTAAAACTATAGTTCAATCAATTGATTGGTTTGGTTTCTTACAAAGAGATAAAATTGCTTTTATTTTAGTACAAAAAGAATGATCAGTATTTTGTGCTCCCTACTATGTCTATAGTTATAGTTACTATATAGTTTGATAAGGAATGTATGATATAGGCATAGCATACTGTTGAAATATGTATATGCAGTGGGCGATAGTGTATATAGGTATGTTGACATTAATTCACTCGAGTGGTTTCACTTTTGATTATGACGGCCTTCGTGCATGCACTGAATCTATCGATCTGCCAGTCGATCTAATCTGACAAATGCATCCAAAAGTAGTAAATAGTAAATATAGGGCAGGGAAATTACAATAATATCATCAAACGTACGAGGGAATGGCGAAGCATGTCATTCTGTACATCTCACAGTGACAATTTACAAAGACAAAACTAACACCAACCCCTCAATGAATTATCTGTAGTGCAAAGTACATACAAAGGCAGTTCGTTGGGCTTCTTAAAATACGAGACGTACATATCGTTGGTGTTGGTGAAGAACCAAAATGACCCATTACTATGTTTAGCTGAATACTAAATGCGCTATCCACAAAATTAAAAATATGTCATTATCATGAAATCATGTAAATAGAAAATCTTGTACTTTTAAAAAACATGTAAATGAAACATTTTGCACTTTATAAAAGCGTGTTATTAGAACATTTTGAGCTTTTTTAAACATGTAAAGAGAACATTTTGCACTTTATAAAAGCGTGTTATTAGAACATTTTGAGCTTTTTTAAACATGTAAAGAGAACATTTTGCACTTTTTAAAAGCCTGGAAATAGAACATTTCGCGATTGTTAAAATCTAACCATTTTTAGCTGAATACTAAATTGTGCTATCTACAAAATTGAAAATATGTCATTATTATGAAATCAGGTAAATAGAAAATCTTGCACTTTTAAAAAACTTATGTAAATCGAATATTTTTG
This sequence comes from Dicyrtomina minuta, assembly GCA_949802685.1. NCBI lineage: Eukaryota > Metazoa > Arthropoda > Collembola > Symphypleona > Dicyrtomidae > Dicyrtomina > Dicyrtomina minuta. Next base: position 17,856,654 of record OX461811.1, on the reverse strand, counting down.
CAACTTTCAAAAACATGTAAATAAAACATGTTGCACTTTATAAAAGTGTGTAAATAAAACATTTTGCACTTTATAAAAGTGTGTAAATAAAACATTTTGCACTTTATAAAAGCGTGTAAATAAAACATTTTGCAGTTTTTAAAAGCGTGTTAATAGAACACTATGCACTTTTAAAAAACATGTAAATAAAACATTTTTCACTTTTTAATAGCTTGCTAATAGAACATTTTGCGATTTTTAAAACATACGTAAAAAGAACATTTTATACCATTTAAAAACCATGACAATAGAATATTTCCGCTTTTTAAAAACATGTAAAAAGATAGTTTTTGCGCTTGTCAGCATCTTGTAGTTAAAACATTTTGTAATTTTTAAATACATGCAAATATGTAGAATATTTTACAATTTACAAAAACATCTAAAAACAACATTTTGCATTTTTTAAAACATGCAAACAGAACATTTTGCAACTTTTTAAAAACTAGATTTGAACATATATTAAGTATTTTTATTATGTATTAGTGCTGAACTTACATGTTAACTCATTAAAATTCTAGCTTAAATTAGATATATATATACATAGGTCATTTTGGTTCTTCGAAATATGTACGTGGAATACGCAGTTTTAGTTCCTTGCTAATTATTTAGTAATAAAATATTTCATTTCATTAATTTGGCTTCAGCCCATACAACATTATTTGTAAATTCCATAAAAGATTTGCTAATACATATTATAGTAAATTATCATTTATTACTAAAAAATACAGTTCGTCTTCGTGCTGGATCCACTGGTAAACAGTATACGTTACATCCTACATATCAGTAATTCTATGAAATAATTATATTTACATTAATTTTACACAAGTTTAAATGACGCAGTCCACTTTACATTTCTCAGCTCTTGTTCTTCCCGTGTCTTTTCCCTTAAGTGCACTTTCGATTAGTTGAAAATATTTATATTTTACTATTCAAATTGCTGCCCAAAAAGGGATCATCCGTAAATGATGTCACGACGATGTGTCTACTTGGATATTGATGGCATTCGATGTTAAAGATAGCCATTTACGCAATAATTAAGCTGATGACAGGAGCGTCCAAGAGTCCTACTGATAGAAATGATGATATTTTGATGACATCATTTATGGACGACCCCTGATCTGTATATTGCAGAATTTTGATTTTTTTTTCTATCGTTACGCTGATTTCAGTTTAGTCTATTTTTTAAAAGTTTTTAATGGAATCAGGAGGCGGTACAGTAATTTGGAGCGGTGTGCTTGGGATCGTCCATAAATGATGTCATCGGTACGGTGGGCGGGTCTAGTCGGGGGTATTGATGACATGCCATGTTAAAGATATATAGCCATTTACGGGATGTTAAAAAAATGACATGGGTGGGTCAAAAAAAGAGTGATAATTTGGGTGACATCATTTATGGACCATCCCTTATAGTATTTAATATAGTTGTGATTTTTTGAAGGCGTCGCTTAATTGTGATTTTCGCTCATTTAGTTATACGGACTCCCGTCAGTTTCACACGTATCGTTGTTGTCCAGGTCGGACGTGGAGTTGGAGTTGTTGGCCGAGTTGTTGAAATTGTCAATGATGGATTTTGTGTCGATATTTGAGACGAAGGTGGACAGGACATCTGAAATATTGAGGAGGTCCCTTCGTCATTTATTCATGAGGCAAATACGTACACATGTCACGGACGGCATAATATACGGAAAATTTGAAAAATTGGCTGTTCGTTCTGCTGTCTGTAGTATGTACTACCCGGACCGGGTTAGTAGGGTTACAGTAAATCGTAAATCCGAAATCCGAACTTTACTTTACCGTACCATCACCGTTTCACAGCGTGTAATTACATATCGTGAGTGAGTGAAGAATCAAAACGACTCATTTACAATTTAAGCTAGAATTACAATTAATGAGCTGTCTCCAGAATACGGCAAATGAGATTGATACGTATGTGCGATTTTAATTACTTATGAGGCTTTAAAAAGTACAAAATGAATCATTTACGTGTTTCTGAAGAGTCTACTTCTATGTATGTGCATGTTTTTTGAAACGTGAAAACTGTTCTATTTACGCGTTTCTGAAAGGTACAAAATTTTTTAGTTACATGTTTTTGAAATGTGCAAATTGTTCTATTTATGTGTTTTTTAAATGTGCAAATTGTTCTATTTACATGTTTTTGAAATGTGCAAAATGTTCTATTTACGTGTTTTTGAAATGTGTAAATTGTTCTATTTACGTGTTTTTGAAATGCGCAAAATGTTTTATCTACGTGTTCTTGAAATTTGCAAATTGCTTTATTTACGTCTATTTGAAAAACCTACAATCTTCTATTTACAAGTTTTTAAATATGCAAAATTCTCCATTTTAAAAAAATGGTCAAATTGTTCTATTTATGTTATTTTTTAAATTGCAAATTACTCTCTTTACGTGTTTTTGAAAAGCCTAAAATGTTCTAATTACATGTTTTTTAAATGTGAAAAATGTTATATTTCCATGCCTTCAGGACAATGATGATAATAACTGAATGCTTTTTTATACAGATAGTTCAATTTGCGCTTAGTTAGAAATGGATATGGGTCATTTTGATTCTTCACAGACGGTAGGTATGTACATAACATGCACCTTGGACTTGGACTGCGAGGTGCTACATAATTATATGTACTAACATGGAGTTTCAGGCCCTGCTGTAAGTTGTGTGTCGTATAAATAGAAAAGGAACGTGAGCGGTCACGCATAGTTGATGTTTAACTTTATAATAGAAACTTTACCATCGCCTATGTTGTCGATGAGGAAACCTTCTTGTTTCAAGGAATTGAGGACCGAGGGCAGGAGCTTGAGTAAACAGGACGTTGTGAACATTGGACCGTCCGAAGAACGCTCCTCAAAGCTCGTCTCATTCTCCTCATAGGTCAGTCCTCTCGTCGGCCCTTCCAAATCCAACTTTAAACGTACCTGTTTGTGATAACACATAATTTTACTAAATTACCCACTACACATACATACAGGGTGCCCTTCAAACTTTGCCCCCCCCCCTAATGGCTTAATGTCAAAACGCATTCAGTGGCCGCATCAAAGACTAACAGATTGCAAGCGCCACATGAATAATTCGTCCCCACACGGCTCGCCACAAAATGACCCTTAAGGTCTCTTATCTGAGGTTTTCATTTTAGCCCCTGAGGGACGAGTAATTTGTGTGGCCCGTAAGGTCTCTTATCTGCGGGTTTCTTTTCGCCCCTGGGGGACGAGTTACTCGTGGTGGCTACTGTATATTATGACTGCAAAATCAACAAATTAGTCACTCATTTTATCAGTGTCAGTAAATTAACCTTTAGACAAAAAAGTTGTACCAAATCCGGTCGAAAAATAAAAATGGCCCAAAACATGGGCCAAAGTTGCTTCTCAGGTATTTTTAATTTCTTATACGTGAATATGCATGCAAAATGTCTAATAAATTTTTTTGCAGAACGCCGGTAAAGGGTGGTCCATAAATGATGTCACCCAAAAATTACCACTGTTTTAGGACCTACCTACCCCTATAATTTCATCACTTTAAAATTACTTAAACAATTATCTTTAACATATTATGAGATGTCGCCAATACACCTGCCGACTAGACCCACTAACACTACCCATGGTCGATTCCTGATAGTGCCAAAGGCGGCATAGTTTACCGAGCACCCTGTAAAGCAATAGTAATAGTTTTGGTAGTAAATAGGTGTACTGTACAAACAGTATATAATAATTGGTCAAAAACTTTATGGGCTCACACTCACTCTTTCAGTCCTAATATTTTCATGTTGTTCTTGTAAAATTTTAAGCTGTTCCTCCTCCTCTTGCTTTTTTGCACGAAATCGGTTTTTCTGCTCGTTCAAAGCAGCGATTTCTTCTTCCTGTTGTCGTTTTGAGAATTCGTTCATAATAAAAAAAATTGTTTAAAAATATTTGGGATTAAGTTGCCGTTTGTCTATCACGTTATTTAGCCATTGATAACGCTACAATAATATGCTAATGGATCGTCCATAAATGATGTCTTTGAAATATCCTCATTTCTATAAGACCCTTGGACGCTCCTGTCATCAATTTAACCATTGCGTAAATGGTTATATCTTTAACATTGGATGTCATTAATATCCAAGTAGACACATTGAACATCATCGTGATATCATTTATGGACGATTCCTAAAGTTATAAAGTTTGGTGTAAAAAAAATATATTTTACCTCCATCGTTTCCATGAGTGACTGAATGAATAGGGATAGGCATATAGAAATGAATACAAAAAAGTACTAAAAATTATGCATCTTGTCAACCACAAACAATTTTAAATTTTAAAAGTTTTAAAAGAGGAAGGGGGGTTACCTGCTCTAAAATTTTGGCTACTAAAGTGGTTAAAATAGGTTGAATTTCATTATCAAAATCTAAAAGTTCCCCTTCAAGAATCTGAGTAGAGGCATCCACCCCCATTTTAAGAACTGGCACATTATCATGATCCGTTTGAATATTCGCATCTGCCTCCCCAAATGCCAAGCCCGCCCTTAAGTAGTCTACGTAGGGGGGATCCTTTTCACCCCCCTGGCGTCGGAATCGTCCTTCAAGGGGAAGAGGTGCGGTATATTTTTTGGGCGGGAATTGGCGATTATTTCGACTACTACTGATATTGGCAAAATTCGAGTTGGTAAAACGTTTCTTTCTCACTTTCACTTCAGTTCTTTCGCTACTCTTGTTTCCGGTTCCGGTACCGGTCCCGGACTTTGGACCGGTGTCAATTTCGTCCTAGATAAAAACAGCCATCATCATACATTATTACATTCATGGTAAAATCAATCAGTTACATTTGGTTCATTTGCACTTTAAACTATGTAATTTACACAGGTTTTGGGGACGTCCATCAATGACGTTAAGTAAAAAGGCAAAATGTTTGACCCCCCCTCCTCTATCAGCTGGTAACTTTTATACATAGGGCATAGAGCTATCATTTTTGGCTAGTAATATTCTACTGTTAATTACCGTTCCAACGATATATCACTTATATTGTACAGTGAGTTACCGGTATCGGTACGGCGGTAGCATGCAAATTGAACTTTTATATTTGGCGTTAAATTCAAAATTTATCTCACAATTTTGCTTATTTTAAAAACAGAATTTTACACAACGAATTCGGATACTAGCACAGTATTACGTTTGATTTTCATGTACTGTCACGCGTTTTGGCTGTAGAAGAAGAGGGGGGGAGTGTGCATAAATGACGGCGCACCCTGTAGATTTTCTAAACTACAGTACTGGCCTGAATCCTAATTTATAGCGTGGAAAAACATGCAATTTCCAACTTATAACAAAAACAGGCTGAAACAAACAAAAAAACTTTCCACTTTAATTATTACTGCTCAGAAAATATGAATTCGTAATTTGTTTACCGGTTAATCGGTTAACTTACTCTGCCAAGAACTCTACTAACTCCCGTATTGCCTCGCCGAATGTGTGGGTCCCACATAATATTGGAGTAGTCGTGGAGTCCACGTGGCCTATGATAACAAACAAAACTAAAAGATTAAAAATTCAAAGAGTCGTAATTAAGCTGCTTACGTCATACTATGGCAAATCAAATAATTTCAAGGGATCGTCCATAAATGATGTCATGGAATCTTTCTGATAAGCCCACCCATGCAAACGATGTAACAGAATGACAACTATTTTAACAGTTTTAAATGAAGAGCTTTTGAAACCCGTCCCCCCTCCACCAAAGTGATGACGTTAAGTATGGACGATCCCTAAGTGACAATTTTTTTTTAATTTTTTGATTTAAATTAATTACGGTGAATTTTGGTCGATGATTCGTGCCCCTCCAAAAAGGGAGCATTGATGCTTTGACACGAAGCCGACGTTGACGGCCCGAGGTCGACTTGAATACGTGAACAAACTCCGCTCCACCAGAAGGTCAAATTTTGACGGGAGGAATTTCCCTCGACTCACCGTTGTAATGAACGGTGGCCGGCCGCCGCCGCCGCCGCCGCCGTCACCCGGTGAGGAATTGTAAATGTGACCCCGATTAAAAGTGACACTCTGACCCAGACCATTTTGAACGTTGGGTCGATTCACGAATGGATTTGCACGATTTTTATAAGTGGAGTATTTCCCCCCTGAAGCTGCCCCTGCTGTTGTGAGGGATGAGGACGAAGTTGTGGTGGGACAGGAGCCTGACACTTGTTCAGCAATGAGACTGCTAAAGTTACCCAAGTACTCGTCCTGGAGCATGGCTGAGACAAGACTGGTCGTCATCGTCGTCGTCAACTCGGAAAATGTCCGGTCCCGGTCCCGGTTTCAAGTTTGATTTCTCGGATTCGGATTGTAATATGTACTACTGTAGTACTGATATTGTGGGTTATGGGTTATGGGTTATCGATCCACTCTTTCGATTTCTACTTTCCTTATATTTAATTTCCCTGCTGAAATACAGTGGAATTTCTGTCTATATGTTGGAATCTATCTCCCCCCTGTTTTTTGCTATTGAATACTGTTACCAAACCAAATATAATTTTGCATAGGTACTTTTTATATCGATTAGATATGAGGCTGTGGAACAATAACTAGTCAGAGGTTAGGTTAAGAAGTTTGGTTCGGTTTCGGCTTCGGCTTCGGTTTCGGTCCGGGTACGGGTAACGGTAAAGGTACCGGTGCCGGCAATGTTGTGAGCAGTTAGGTATGTATAGACATAGTTAGTTTGTGTTCGTAATAGATGTGTAGTTTTGAATCAATCTTGTAGCCAATTCCAATTCCAATTCCAATTACGGCTCAGCCCAATAACCTATTCCCGTCAATGCCGGAGCAATAGTAATTTTTTGAGCAAAGCACGTTGTACGTACTATGTAGCCATACATTTCTCCTATATATGTGGCTCATGTTCGTTTGTTTGTGCGAGTGGTGAGAAGCCGTCTCACGAGGGACACTTGTCAGCACGGCAAGAGATAGAAAAAATTGAGAGTGAAGGATTAAAATAGCCCATATAGAATTTAAGCTGAGATTAAAAGGGGCTATGTAAAAATACAAAATAATTGAGATAGATGCGTAAAATGCTATTTACGAGTTTTTGAAAAGTTTAAATTGTTCTATTTACGAGTTTTTGAAAAGTGTAAATTGTTCTATTTACGAGTTTTTGAAAAGTCTAAAATGTTCTATTTGCATGATTTTGAAAAGTGTTAACTGTTCAATTTGCATGTTTTTGAAAATTGTAAATTGTTCTATTTACTTGTTTTTGAAAAGTGTAAATTGTTCTATTTGCATGATTTTGAAAAGTGTTAACTGTTCTATTTGCATGTTTTTGAAAATTGTAAATTGTTCTATTTGCATGTTTTCGAAAAGTGGAAATTGTTCTATTTACTTGTTTTTGAAAAGTGTAAAATGTTCTATTTGCATGTTTTTGAAAATTGTAAACTGTTTTATTTGCATAATTTTGAAAAATGCCAAATGTACCATTTACGAGTTATTGAAAAGTTTAAAATGTTCCACTTACATGTTTTTAGCATAGTGATATGTTAATGCTTTTTAAGATACTTCATTGTCATTTTATTCTATATGTTTAGTTAAAACTACGAATATGAGTCGATTTTATTCTTCACTCACGAAATTTAGTTTTTGTCACTTTCTTTCTCTTATAGATGCAACTTTTTGCACTGGCATATAACAATATATTAACGTCGCGTCAGTGTGTGATATGTAAAGTTGTAAAGTTCTGTGCCTATGAAAACGTAATAATATTAGTCAGCCACGCCACACATAACTCTTGGGTTAGATCTAGATACAACGTTTTGCTTTTGCGCGTAACTTTTTTATTACAGGAATATAATAATACCAATACCTGCAGGTGAGTAACGTGGGGTTCTCATTAGCAGGAGTTAGAACGACACCCTTCCCTCGTGAGTAAATAACTGAATGTAAGTTTTATCGCATTCTGCCGAGTTTTATTTATAAAGGGAGCAGTTAGCGGCTTGAAGACATTTGTAAACTTTCCTCGCAGTCCCGTTTTCTAGATTGTGTAGACTGACATCGACATCACTTCAATTGTTCAACTTTGTTCATCGCAGCATAGCACTCGCAATGTGGTCACACATATATAGGTCCATGCACTTGCAATAATGAGTTCACCACAGTGTACATACTTCCAGCTGGAAACCGTAATTGTCCTATCGTACGTCAGTGTGTTATTCCCCGTCACCGTCACACACCTCCTTTAGTTTACATTCAAAATACTTCAAAATTAATCGAATTACTTTATAAAGTGCAGTTAGCAAAATACATGTTAAGGTGGCTGCATATAGAGCAGTGTAGCTTCACTAGCTTCTGTTGATTTGCAAATTTGCACGGGGAATAAGAAACTATATCGCGAATCGTAAGTGAAGGCTCGAACTCACCCATTTCGATTTTCCGCTAAAAACTATATTGTGTGTGAATGTGTGAAGAACCAAAATTACCCATATCCAATGTAAGCTGGAATCAAAATGAGCTATGTCATAAAAACCAAATGTGAAACATACGTAAAATGTTAATTAGGAGTATTTGGAAAACGTAAAATGTTCTATTTACATGTTTTAAAAAAGTGCAAAATGTTCTATTTACTTGTTTTAAAAAAATGTAAAATGTTCTATTTACATGTTTCTTATAAAATTGTAAAATTTTCTATTTAAAAATTGAAAATTGCAAAATATTCAATTTAAAGGCTTTGAAGACATGTTTCAATATTTTTGTAGATAGTGGATATTGTTTTTAGTAAAAAAGGGATATGGATCATTTTGGTTCTTCATAGACGATATCGAGGTCCATATACCATGTAGATTACTTACAAAAAATAAAAATACCTTGATGCCAAAATCATGCAAATTGATTGTTTTGCACTTTCAGAAACACATAAATAGAACATTTTGCAACTTTTGAAAAATATGTAAATGGAACATTTTGCACTTTTTAAAAGCAGTTATTTAGAACAAATTACACGCTTCAAAAAACATGTAAATAGAAAAATCCCAAAAATAAGTAAATAGAATATTTTGCAATTTTCTAAAAGATGAAAATAAAACATTTAGTTTTTTTGCATATGTGAATAATAAATTCACTTTTAAAAATCTCAAAACATAAATTTTACACATGCATTAGACATTGTACCTCACTTCATGTCAGAGTATAGTGTTGTTTAACGTAACTGATTTTAACCCTAGCTTAACTTGGATATGAGCCATTTTGATTCTTCATTTACACAATATGGCACTGAATGAGTATTGCAAGAGCGACTATATAGCATTTTAAGCTACTGGGTAAATTGAGGCTAAAAACTAGGTGATTTTCTCTCACACATGAATAATTCTTTGGCTGCTAATTGCTAAATCGCTAAATATGCCTTACATCGTCAATTATGTAATACATGAAATTCCAGCCGCATTATTTTCATTGTAAATAAATAAATAGGCAATCAATTAAAAAATATCTTTTATTCATATATTTGTATATAGGTACATAGTATACACGTCATATAACAATTACTCGCCATATATATAAATAACAATAAAAGTACAAACGTAAAAACAGTCTAACTTTTCAATAAACAAGAAATATTTAGGGATCGTCCATAAATGATGTCAGCAAAAATCCTAGGATTTTTAGTACCCTATGACCCCCCTATCATCAGCTTAACCACCAAAGTAAATGGCTATCTTTTTAACATGGGATGTGATGAGCATCCAATGACTTATTGACCCTACCCCTGACGTCATTTGTGGACAACCCCTAATAGCTTTTTCTATACGTCTGAGCCTGAGCTACACAAACATATGCGTAATAATATAAATCATAAAAAGAAGGCAGACGACGTACAGACAAATAAAATAAAGAACCGCTTTCCCCTCCACCGTCTCCAACTTGAGACCTAAATGATCATTTTCATTCTTGAGTCTACTGATCTCCTCTATCAAAATCTCGACGTGATCTTTCTCCGATGATATCCCAGTGGTGCGGGGGATGGGGTCAAGAAATTCTTTGTTTTTTGCAAAAATTTCCGGGAGATCATCCGTGATGTAATAGGAAGCAGAATATTGCTCTGGATCTGGTGGGTAAGGGTCCAGTATTAACGGCATCTTACTCAATGACATCTTTCGTAGAATTTTGAATTCTCTGTATAATCTGCAGAAATAAAAATAGGATGTAGCAATAAATACGTATGCTAATTTAATAAGTACCTACTCACCTACCTACATTACTTAAACATTATAGCAATTAGGAAGTCCCGTCCGGAAATATTGCCGGAAATATTGCCCAAAATATAGGTAAACTGGCAATGCATTAATATAAATGTTTTAAAATTTCCGGAAACATTTCCAGCAACATTTCTTTAAACTTAATTACTACTTATTGCTAGAGAGAATTAAAATAAAGATCGAAATATCATCTGTGAAGAATCATAATGACCAAATGACCAATTTCCATTTTTATAGCAAAAATCGAAAAGTACTATTTACAAAATAAATAGTGTGATACTGCAAGCTTGTAAATAGAACATTTAGCTTTTTTTAAACATGTAAATAAAATATTTTACGCTTTTAAAAACCATTCATATGGAATATTTTGCAATTTCCAAAAACACGTAAATAGAACAATTTGCACTTTTCAAAAACATGTACATATGTGGAACATTTTGCAATTTTTAAAAAGCTGTAAATAGCAAATTTTCAAAAACATGCAAATAATACATTTTCGACTTTATAAAAACAGTTCATTAAACATAAAAATTGCAATTTAAAAAAACATGGAATTGGAATATTTTGGACTTTTCAGAAACGTTAATAGAGCATCTTGCCTTGCACATTTTAAAAGCTCGTCTGTAGTTAACATTATCGGTATCCCAAATTATCTATTTAGCCTTTTATTTTAACATATTATGCCTCATTTTAATTCTATTTGAAATTGTGGTTATGGCTCATCTTGATTCTTCACAGACGATCACGATAATATGCTCAAGTCAGTTTATTTTTCTTAACGTCTTTGATCAGTATTATGAAAACAGCGAGGACTTATTGTGAAAACGGAAACATTGCCGGAAAATTATCCGGCAACTTTACACTAACTACAATAAACCATAATGTTATGTACTTAGGCAATATAAAAGGTAATTTTACTTTGTACTTACCACTTTTAATATATACTTCAAAAACCCGGGCGCCCTTTGATAATTAATGTCCAGTCTTGTGTACTTAAAAGTATTTCCAGTTCCCGTTTTGTATCTGTAATATCAGTGAATTCCTTGTCCCTTCTAGCTGTGCAGAGTATATAGTACGAACGAAGCAGAATTGTTTTTTTTAAATTTTGTGTTGAATTCGTTTCCCCTTTGATTTTAATCGACTATAACTATATATAGTAAGTTATGCCACTTCTGATCACCGTTTAAATCTGCACCTGTAAGGAGAACACAATGCAAAGAAATAACTTTAAAACCCAAACATTTTTGACAGAATTAAAAACACCGCATCAATTAATTAATTAGTCAAGGTAATGCATGCGACCGTATAATATTTTTTAACAAAAAAGAATTCATGTAGCAGTTTAGAACAATAATTTACTGTGAGAAAACAATTTATTTTATGCGCTAGAATTTAAAAAATTAAACTTTGATATCATGTGGTAAAGCAAAGCATACATTTTTTAAATACATGCAAATACATAAAACATTTAGAAATTTTCAAAATAGGACATTTTACAATTTTTAAAACATGTAAATAGATCCGCTTGCAACTTTTGAAGTATGTGTTAATAGAGCATTTTAAACTTTTTAAAAAGCATGCAAGTAGAACATTTTACACTTTTTTTAAATAATGCAAATAGAGCAATTTAAACTTTTCAAAAAAAAAAGAGAAACAGAAAATTTTAAATATTTTTAAAAATCATGCAAGTAGAACATTTTGAAATTTTAAAATACACGTAAATAGAAAAGTTAGAATTTTCAAAATCATGTGTAAACAGGATATTTTACACTTTCAAAAACATGTAAATAGAACATTTTGAAATTTTTCAAAACATGTATATAGGACATTTCACACTTTTCAAGTACAAGAAAATAGAACAGCACACGATTTATTTTACCATAATTTTACAAATAAAACTTTTATTACAGTAATTTACAAAGGCTGTAAAGCAAAACGTACTTTTAAGTTGAAGTAAAAGTTGACAGGTTGTCGTTATAGTTTTAATTAGCAATTAGGACTACAATATAACACCAATAAATATTTATTAATTACCTGTATATTGTCTGTATAGGTCGTAGGTATATATTCTTGTCTGTGTATAATAATATCCTGTGCCTCCTACATAATATGCAGTTTAAGTTGGATTTTTACGCACTTATTACAGAATTTACAGAGATGAGGTACGAGAGCGAGAGGATTGCTAAGTTGAACTTGGAACTTGAGAGTGAACGCCGAGCGGCAAACCGTACATATTATACGTGGCTCTCTGTGCGTGCGGAGGTTTCGGTTTCGGTTCCGGGGGAGTTGAGTGCGTAGATAGGAAGGAGCGGGAGATGTTTTGTGCGTATTATAGCTTAAAGTGCGTCGTTCAGTTCATCCTATATGCTGATATGCTGACTGGTGAGATGGTAGTCTGGTAGGTTCTGGGAGCTTCTCTCACGTACTACAATAACAGCTGACACTGCGCTGCTGAGGTATGCATAAGTATTCACTAGTCAGTATTCTACCTCCATCGTCTACCAAACCTACAAATGTTTTTTTTTAATTCTTTTTTTTTAAATGTTTTTTATTATTTTTTAGTATTATTTATTTTTTTAAAATATAATATTGTGAGTGAAGAATCAAAATAACCCATTTCCAATTTAAGCCAGAGTTAAAAAGATCCATGTCAAAATAAACAACAAAATATATACGCAAAATGCTAATAATTATTACGAGTTTATGAAAAAGACAAAAAAATGTCCTATTTATACGCATTATTTTGAAATGTGCTAAATGTTGTATTTGCATGTATTTAAAAAATTGCAAACTGTTCTATTTACATGTTTTAAAAGTGTTAATTGTCCTGTTTGCATTGTTTTTAAAAGTGCAACATATTCGATTTACATGATTTTGAAAAGTTCTAAATGTTCTATTTGCATGATTTTAAAAAGTACTAAACGTTCTATTTGTATTGTTTTTAGAAATCGCAAAATATTCTTTTTTATTATTTTTTAAGTTGCAAAATGTCCTATTTACATGATTTTTTTAAAAGTGCTAAAAATGTGATATAGACTTTTATATATTTCAAAAGTTGCAAAATTTTCTATTTACATGCAGTTATTTTATGATATTTTATGAGACCGTTGAATTAATTGGCTTAATGCCTTTTAAACGTGTAAAATTGTTGTATTTACATGCTCTCATGAGCATAGCATATATTTTAATTTTTTGTATATATAGCACATTTTTTTAGCCTATCGTGGAGATGCTGCCTGAATTTTCAAAAAGCATGTAAATGGAACATTTTGCACTTTTCAAAAACATGGAAATGAAACATTTTCCACTTTTCTCAAAACATGTAAATACACCATTTTGCTTTACCAAAGAAAACCATCAATAAAATAAAATGATGGTTTTCTGTATGGAAACAAATTCCTGCCAAAAATCAATTCCTTCGTCGGCCCCTGTTAAAAGCACATCACTTGCTAAATGCCTATAATTATATCTTAATCCTGCTATGAGAACATACCTAGTTATATGCAGAATACTGATGTTGCAAAAAAGAAAGCAGTTCGAAAATACAGAAATTATACCAATTTAAATGCAATATAAATGTTAAGTACGCGCATAGCTATATATATGGACTAATCGAGTATACCGAGTATTTTAATATTATTATAGGTATTATTAGTATTTATTGAGTCAATAATAAACACACATATTTACATACATACTACCCACTCATCATCTCAATTCCATTAATTCTGCAGACAAATTCAATTTCAAAGACTGACCACACATATGTACAAGCATGTAACTTACATGCTATTCTTATTAGGTACATACTAAAATTTGGACTTGCACATTATTCCAACCATTTTTTTATTAAGGTATTAATTTTCCATTTTAATTTTCTAACTATTAGATATTAGATCTGGCCTCAGCCCATTTAGCATTTGTATATATAACATTTTGGAATATCTATAGTATTTATTACCGGCCAGAGCCGTGTAATGTGTAAACTACATTTATCTAGCATATGCAATAAAATTACGTTTATCAACTTTTCAAAAGTTTTACACTACGAATAATCATAACCATAAAAAATGTAAGTTATTAATTAATCTGTAATTATCTGTATTAATCTGTACGACATACATTGCGATAGATTATTGATATACATTTTCGTATATTTTTTTTATAATCTTAGATTTTAAAAATAACTTAAAATACAATATTTTTAACTAAAATATCAGCTAATTTAAATATCTAAAATAAATAATTTGACATAAAAAATATGAATATAATAAACAAAATAAATCTATTATGAAAATATAGCCAATTAGCCAAACTTAATTATTTTTAAAAAAATATTAAAATAATATGATGTAGGTTAGGGATCGCCCACAAATGATGTCATGGATGACATGGCGGATTTATAATACACCCATCTAATATAATGCCAATTTTTTAAATATTGTCTTAAACGGATTGTGGGTTCATATTTTTTTTAGGAACTACCCACCTAGAGGATGACATCATTTATGGACGATCCCTTGTATACAAATTAGTAAGTGAGGTTTTTTGAAAATTGCTGAATTATTTCTATAGTTTAATAATATTACGAATTATTATAGAAAAAAAATTTTAAAAATATTCAGTCAGAATTAATTCATCTTGAAGATGCAGATCAATGGGAATGATGCGTTTTTTTAGTCTGTTTCGGTATGTTCCCTGTCCTCCTCCTCCAATAAGTCATAGTCGAACTCGATGGGGATTTCATGTGGGAGACGACGTCGTTGTATCTGTGTATGTGGTTGTGGCTGACGTGGGGGTCGTCGTGGCAACGGAGCCTCAACGTGCAACTGACCGCTCGGGGTCAAGTAGGACTTGACCTCCTTCTCGTTCACTTTTTCCGGGAGTGTAAACCGGCTCACGTGCTCCTGGTGCCAGTGGGAGCGACCGTCCCGGGACGTGACGTCCTTCTCTGTCTCCACCGTCATCACCCCGTCCGCCACACTCACCTTCACGTCCTCAGGCCGGATACTGCGCCCCAGGGGGACGTCCACCGAATATTTCCCCTCATCCGGCTCCACCTCCTGCTCCGCCTCGTCACTCGCAAATGACATGACCGGTGCTGGACTTGGCCGGAAGAAACTGAAATCCAGACTTGGGAGTCCAGCGCGGGGAAAGCCGAGCTGACGAAATGTATTCTCTATTCGCCGCTCCATACTCTCCACGTCCAGGCTCAGTTCCGGGAAAGTTTCCGGAGTTTGGAATTCGTACTTCTGATGGGAACGGGGATGATGTCTGTGGTGGTGACGATGACCGTCGGAACCGGTCCCGGTTCCATTCGAAGCCCCGAGGCCACCGGGCCAGGGGGAGTAGGGATTGTCCCACTGGACACTTCTAAAACTTTCAGGGGGTCTCTCAGCGTGTGACATCTTTGTCCGTAGGATGTTTTTGTAAAATCTATATGGACAAAAATAAAAACCAAAAATGTATTAAACAAAACTGCCAACTGTATTTCTTTACTGTCATTATTTAAGTAGTAATCTTATCAGAAGATCCCTTCATTAAACCCTGGAAAACAGACAAAAGCTTTCTATTTTTGTGTCCCTCAAAACACTAATTGTGAGTGAAGAATCAATATGGCTCATATCAATTTTCAGCTAGAATTAAAACGAAATATGGTAAATAGCATACACACTAAATGAGATAGAATGTCTTGCAAGGCATACAATGACAATTAAGAGCTTTTTAAAATTTCAAAAATGTTTTACTTGCTTCTGTTTGTTAAGTGCAAAATGTTCTATTTGCATGTTTTTGAAAAAGCAAAATATTCTATTTACGTCTTTTTGTTAAGTGCAAAATGTTCTATTTGCATGTTTTTGAAAAAGCAAAATTATTCTATTTACGTCTTTTTGTTAAGTGCAAAATGTTCTATTTACATGGTTTTGAAAGTACAAAATATTCTACTTGTGTCTTTTTGTAATGTGCAAAATGTTCTATTTGCGTCTTTTTGCAAAGTGCAAAATATGTTACATTTCCAAGTTTTTTAAATGACCAAAATTAATATTCTATTTGCCCTTTTTTTTAAAGTGCAGAATATTTCACAAGACTATTTGTAATTTTTTAAATCAGCGCAATATTTTATTTACATGGTTCTAAAAATTGCAAAATATTCTATTTAAATGCTTTTAAAAATTGCAAATTGCTCTATTTCTCTGTTTTTAAAAATTGCAAAATATTCTACTTACATGCTTTTAAAAATTGCAAACTGTTTTATTTCTCTGCTTTTAAAAATTGCAAAATATTCTACTTACATGCTTTTAAAAATTGCAAATGTTCTTTTTCTCTGTTTTTAAAAATTGCAAAATATTCTACTTACATGCTTTTAAAAATTGCAAATGTTCTATTTCTCTGTTTTTAAAAATTGCAAAATATTCTATTTACATGCTTTTAAAAATTGCAAACTGTTCTATTTCTCTGTTTTTAAAAATTGCAAAATATTCTATTTATATGTTTTTGAAAAGTTTAAATTGCTCTATTTACATGTTTTTTAAATGAGCAAACTATTCTACATGTTTTTTGAAAGAGGAAAAATTAATTTTTTGACATATTTTTTGACGATAAAAAAATAAGCCCCAAACTTTATTCAAAACATAATTTTAAAATATATGATTTTATTAAAGGCGTTAGTTTCTGTCCAGAGCTAAGTCAATTAATTATAGTACATCTATGTTACTTTTACGTCTAGTGATTTCAAATAAGTATTACGTACCAATCTCTAACTAATGTCTGTATAATTCTGAACTGTACAGCTCTAACGACAAATCAACTTCTAGAAATTAGTATACTTAAATATTGCTTACTTTTACTGTCTGTTGAACGTATAGATAAAGCCGATGCCAATAAGGCTATAGTATTGTCACCAAATTTGTATTTATATTTCCTAATTAAATCTTGAGAGCTTTTAAATTCTTGTTTTCTATTTTTCAGACGTAAAAGTAACAGTCTGTACTCAGCAAAACCCTAAGTCCTTTTGAACTCAACTTTAAAAATTCTGAGATCGTAACACGACTTTTGCCTTATTTTTTTTTAAATTGGAAGTTGTACTTTGGAATGCGTTCACTAGTTATTTTGTTGACAAATCTTCCACTTTGTTATTGTTATGAAGGAAATAGCTTCCGAAATTATTTGAGAGAATAATAACACTTGCCTGCGTATGATACAAGGTCTATACTGCGTGAAATGCGTGGGGTGAGCGCCCTTTTGTAGTCCCCGTATTTCCGATCTTTTTCTCGTATCTACATAATATTCCTTGAGAGAATTTCTTCTGGAAACTTTTAGTGAGGTAGGCGGAATGTTCGAGTCCTTCCGTCTCTCTCCCCCTATACCCTGTTTTTCTGTTTACAATTTTTACATGCAGGACAATGTAGGGCACGCACAACGGAAAAACAAACTTTACTACGCACAAAAACATACGCACTTTGTAAATTGTTGACTGTAGTATTAAGGTTGTGGATCTCTATAATCTATATAATAACTAGGAAATTTTTATTTGTACATTATGTATAAGGGATCGTCCCCAAATGACGTGAGTGGTAGAGTCAATGGGTCTACTCATTGGTTACTGATCACATCCCATTCTAAAGATAGCCATTAACGCAATGCAATGGTTAAGCTGATGATATGGGGGATACTAAAAATGTGGATGTTTGTATGAAGTCATTTGCAGACGATCTCTATGTAATCCATGGTATAAAAAAATATAAATATTGAGATGAACTAATTTTATTAATTGTAACCGAACGACTTACTATTAAGTCACGCATAACGATGCAAAAAAAAGGCATGAATTAGAGATGTATTCAACTGTATGTAATTTTTAAACAGTAGCTTTATTACAGAAATCCGATTAAACCTAAATACATTATGATTTAATTAAATTGCAATATTCTTTCAAAGACAGGATTTTACGATTTACGAAGCATGACTGGTTCTGATTCTGCTAGTTCTTGGCGGGAAACAAGCCTCAAAATTCAAAGAGCCGTCACCTGTCAACGCACTCTTGACCTTGACGTTGGACTCGTCGCTGTCAGAGTTGACATTGTCATGTTGGGGGAGGGCGAATGAGCGTACGACCTCTTGATAAATACTTGGATGACCTGCTTCCTCACCTCCCTTTTCTTTAGCATGGGTCGTCTTCTTGGCCTCCCCTGTGAATATTTTCGATTGATCTTTTTTCAGCTCTATATTTTCCAATTTTCGGTCCATGTCACTGTAGGGGTTTTCGATGAACCCGTGTGGATTGTAGTGACTCCCGTAGAAGAGCAGTTTACCATTCTCCGGGAAGACGGACCAAAGGTTGTACCCACAGCGACCGGCCCATCCTTCAAACGGCCGCTTTGGCATTATTGCTCTGCTTTTAGTTTGACTGAAATAAATTCAAAAAAATGTAGCTATCATAATGGTTACATCTACATGTCGTATGTGTCTCTCATATATCGTCTGTAAAGAACCAAAATGACCCATATCCAATGTAAGCTACAATTAGAATGAGCCCAATGAGCTATGTCATAAAAACAAAATGACAAACATGCGTAAAATGTTAATTAAGAGTTTTTGAAAAGTGTTAAATATTATATTTACATGTTTTAAAAAAGTGTAAAATGTTCTATTTACATGTTTTTGAAAAGTGCAAAATATTCCATTTACATCTTTTTGAAAAGTGCAAAATATTCCATTTACATGTTTTTGAAAAGTGCAAAATATTCCATTTACATCTTTTTGAAAAGTGCAAAATATTCCATTTACATCTTTTTGAAAAGTGCAAAATATTCCATTTACATCTTTTTGAAAAGTGCAAAATATTCCATTTACATCTTTTTGAAAAGTGCAAAATATTCCATTTACATCTTTTTGAAAAGTGCAAAATATTCTACTTACTAGCTATAGTTTGAATAGTAGTTAATTAACTGTTTTACCTACTTTACTGTATTTACAATCAGCAGATTTTGTTTTCTACACCTTACAACGTCGTCCAAAAAAAATCAAACGGCAGTTTCTCTCGGGCTCTAACAAGACACTGCGTAGATAAGTACGTCAACCTCACTAGTCAGCTCCGGTTCTGGTCCCGGTCCGGCCGTATCCTATTGTAAAATGACATACATACTCAACCGCCTCCTTCTGTCCCCCTTTCCCTTATTCCACACGAGAAGAGTGGAGAATTTTCGACTAAAAGTCGACGCACATATTATGCGTTTCTGCGTGCTCCGTATCTGCGTACTGCGTGGGAGACAGCACGGAATTAATTATATCAATATTAACCTTCTACGCACTCACACACTTCGCCTCCTTCCATATACCATACGACCATACTAAAGACAAGGGGGGACATACATGTAGTTATGTCATGTGTGGAAATGCGTATCACTTTTTATACGCATTTTGTCAATTGGGGATCGTCCATAAAAGACGTCAATGGTTCTACTGTACTACTAAAGACATCCCATGTCAAAGATAGCCATTTACGGAATGGTTGAGCTGATAACAGAAAAAGACTAGGGAAGTCTAATATCTTACTAGTTAGAAATAGGAATATTTCGATGACATCATTTACGGATGACCCCTTGCCATCATCTCTAATAACAACTGGATTGACTTTGATAGTTGTTGACTTTGAAACTACGATAATTAGCAAAATAAAAAATAGCAAAATTTGTTCCTCGAAACCACTGAGGAAACTGCCAGAAAGCGTCATTATTATGTATATGGACGTGCAGCCATGATTGAACTTGGTTGCAGTCTCGAACCCGAGTTCTCGTGTACCTCATGTATTATTTCTTTGCCATGGTACCATGATTTATTTTAGACAGCTGACTGTTCATGTGCCACTCGGCCATCAAGACCGGGGCGAAAGTAATGAGATGTTGTTCGGTACTTATAGTAAATCCTCTATTGTTAACACGCTACTGGTACAGGGAGATAGATGGCTAATTGGGCTGTAATTTTAAAATTTCAAGTGGATGAAGTCTTTATTTAACTACAATATTACAATAACTAAGTAACTACAATGACGGAATTACAATTTTATTTTTGTTTGAAATAAACTAGATAAAATAATAAGTATTCAGGGATCGTCCACAAATGACGTCATTCGTAGGAATATTGTGTCTACTTACTCGATACTGATAACTTCCCATGTTATAGAGATAATTATTTACGCAATGGTTAAGCTGATTACAAGGGGGTCATAGGGTCCTAAATTCATTTTAAAAATAGTACTCAACTTCTAGTAAAGTGTGCATGCAGTACTTATAGTCAATGTTATATTAATTTATTATGACATGGGGATTATCATGCGAATGGGGCAACATAGTAATTTTTGGAATTAAAGTTTAACATTGTACCTTATGGCAGTCATGTAGTTTTCAGATTTTTCCTATGGAAACAGGCGTTTGTTCATGTAGTATACAGATATAGGGAAAAATTTCGGTTTCTTACAAACTACGTCTCAGCTCCCAGGTGTGGGAGCTTGAAAAGAATGGAAACGGGGGGAACCTTCCAGAGTGCCTATGAAAAGACGTAGTTGCGTCAAGTTCTTACGTAATGGTTTTATCGCATCTCTACTCTCTACATTTCGAGTGCACTATGCACATGCATAGGCTGGTTTGCTTTTTATACTCAACTCTTGCAGTGAGTTTCTGTTCTGTGTGCAGTGTGCGTATATTTGTGCAGTTGACAAGTTGATCCTCTCGTTCTCGTTCGCAAGTGAGATTGAAAAAAGTAAACAAAATTAAATCAGAAAATTCTACTACATTTTGCCATTTGAAACCGGAAGGTGTAGTTAAGTATAGTAAGTAATCCCCAATTTACTACCCGACATTTTAAGAGGTAAAGTGACTAATTAAATATTAGATTAGAATTAAAAACTAGGCTATTTTACAGCGTTTTTTGATATTATTACTTGTCCTATTAGGGAATTTTGAATATTGGGATAATTTTATATTATGATATAACTTTTTATTTTTTTTACTTTTTACCAACCTTTTTAAATGTAAAATTTAAGAAATACACCTGGATTTTATTGTCCAATTAAATTTTGTTTGCAAAATCATGCAAAAGTCTATTTTTAAAAATTCAATCTTTACTTATTTAGCAGGGTTGGATAATGCGGCCAGTGAAAGCAGCCCCTTCTGCTTGAATTTTCAAAAAATGTTAATGAAACATTTTGCAGTTTTCAAAAATATGTAAAAAGAATTTTTTGACTTTTCCAAAATATGCAAATGAAAGTTTTTTGTACATTTCAAAAACAAATAAAAATTTTTCCACTTTTCTCAAAACATGTAAATAGTACATTTTGCACTTTTCTGAATCAAGTAAACAGAACATTTTGTACTTTTCTAAAACATGTAAATACAACATTTTGATTTACTAAATAATACCCTCAATAAAATCTAAATGGTAGTTTTTTTATTGAAACAAATTGCTGCCTAAAAGCAATTCCTTCGTCTCGTCCTGTTATTTAGTCATTTTAACAATGGGTTTGTGTATGTTTATATTTTAGAAAATGATCCGTGCTTCGGTCGCTCGTGCACTCGGACTGCTTCTTACCCGGACGGCGGGTACGAGGAGTGTGCGCTGCTTAACGAAAGGTGCTGCAATAGACCCGCCAACACTGACCGAACCCTGGGGTCCACCCCCATCACCGCTCTTCACCCCGGACGAAATCGACCAAATCCACGACATGGAGCGTCACTGTGGTGAGCTGAACCAGTGGATAGACTCAATGTGCAGGGATAACATCATGTCACATGGACTAACATCAACACCCTCCCAGAAACAGGGTCAGCGTGGCCTGGTGAGCTCCAACGTGAGGTCCATTCAGTCCATGATTCAGCCCGAGATCGTCAATGATGGGGATGAGACCAAGTACAGACTCAGCTTGAGACTGGAGGATTTCCCCCCTGAGAATGTGGAGGTGAAACTCAAGGGGAGGGTCATGAATGTCCACGCTAAATTGGATCTCCTGTCAGAGGACGGTCAGTCCAGTATTTTCCACGAGATCTCGAGACAATTCGCTCTGCCTGAGGAGGTTGACGAGACTCAGGTCAAGACTTTTATGCGTCCGGATGGAACTCTACAGATTGAAGCGCCGGTCCCGGAGAAAGTTGCTCATGCCATTGAGGAAGCAGGGAAGCCGAAGCAGATCCCCATTATGATCGTGTAGTAAAAAATGTACCAAGAAAATAATTCCTTTTATTACTGGTCGTAAGCTGAGTCAGATATTTATAGGAGAAGAGATTTATTCATAATTTTATTGATCACTATTTCGTACTACAATAAATATATACATTTATTACAAATCAGTCAGTGCGTTGCATTTTTTGTACTATTATTGGTAAGCTTTCGATTTGATTAAATTATCGAAATATGTAGTACTGTGGCACTGGGATGCTTAACAGTAAAATATCTGTAATCTACAGTTCAGAACACATGTTGGATAAAAATGACCTACAGCCTACAACTTATACGATACAAGTTTAACGTTATCAAAATGAATGTGTAAAATTCAAGTAAAATTAGCATATACATTGAATTCAAAATATGTATAGCCAAGGCCAATTACCAAAGAAATGGAATTAGAAATGTTCAAGAGTAATTATTATTAAAAGCAATAAGTATTTACAACATTTTGCTGCGTGTAAAATATAATTAGAGCTATCTAATCTAAAGTACAGTTCCAAAAGACATTTTATACAACATTTTGCACTATCGAGTAGAGTAGGTAAATTAAGTACATGCAGTAAGTAGAAAATGTTAATCTAACTAGTAAGTCATAAGTCATAATACATAATGTTGAAATAGGGTCGTTGGGATACTTCTATATTAAAAATAGTCATAGCTTTTTGACGCTTTTTAAAAGGAATTAAAAACCAATACACAATTTTCAAGACAGTCTAGTTGGTATTAAGTACAGGAAGTATTATGAGAATATTTTGTATTTTTTGAAACAGGTGCATAGACGTAATAAGGAACTACAATAGCTTTTAAATTCACAGTTAAAATGTAATATGGTACTGTATCTACCGTGTCTAACTAACACTACAAATCTTTGAAACAGCCAAATCACCTAGATGATCGCATAAGACCATATCAGTAAAAATAATCGCATTCACAAACTTCTGCCACGACAACAGTAGCTTTTGGAAATATTGTTTGAAAAAGATTCATTTGCTCCTCTGTAAGTTTTTGCCTCGTGTGAATCAAAATCTCTTTCAGGCTTTCATTTGGAGGTGACTCTGAAAGTTTTGTAATGTTCATAGGAGCCCTCTTGCCTACTTCAACGTCACACAAGCCAAGTGTCTTTAAATTAGGAAAGATTCTTGGCCAAAGCGTGAGAGCTGGGAAGCCATCCTCTCCCAAGAGGTTTGGAGGATACCGGAAGCGAATTTTTCGGACTTTCGGCATCACCTCCGGGAATTTGATTTCGACTCCCTCATCAATTTCACCAGAGGCGGATACATATGAGCCTTCCCCGGGGGAAACGAAACTGTACGCATCCCACTCAATGATTTCCAGTGAATTCTTACACCCTTCCAGAATTCTACATAGCACATTTATAATTCTGGCTGTCATGTCGTAGGATCCAAAGACACACCTCGAGATGGTCAGATAGTTTCTTGTGTAGTGTGAATGTGGCTGAGAGACGGCGATCACTCGGAGTTTCATCCTCCCCTGTTCACTGGCTACTGCAATCTTTTCATAGGGTGTGACGTGATCCGAGTGATCCCTCATATCAATTGCGATGTGCTGCTTGAACCAGAGTTTCTTAAGCAGATGAAGTCGATCCAGTGGTTGGAGAAAGAACAGTTGACAATTACTATTTGCAACAATCTCTACCAGATTCGGAGCTAGCTGAATAATCATCTCGAGAATTTTGGCTGAGTTGTAATGGGAAGAAATGTCGAGAATTTTTAATTTTCGATGTACTTTTGCATCTTGGTTGAGAGCTGGGTCGTATTTTGAGTGTATCTCGTGGAATTCGGGATCAGTTCGAAGGAGTGGAGAATGGAATCCTCGAGAATGAGAGAGAGAACTAAATTCGCTAAATCTGTTTTTCCAACGAACTTTACATAGAGTGTTGAGCTTCAGCCGATGCAGGTTGGGAAGTTGGAAAATAATTAAATTGTAGATTTTTCTCATCATCAAAGCTTCTGTAGGAATTTCCATTTGATGTTCTCTGAGTTCTAGGAAATTGAGTGCTAGGTCAGTTATGTAAGCTCCGTGAAGGGTCAAGACTTCATATAGTAGCTCATTGTCAAGGGTACAGCAGTTTTCAAAATTGAATTTACTACATGGAAAAGGGGACAAGGAGAGGATGTCACGAGGGGAATGTTCCTTCAAAAGCACCACAAACTCTTCTAACGTGTCCGTTTTGGAAAATGTTAGTCCGAATTTTAACTGCTTTTGAAGCTGAAATGTAGCGGCTGAGTTCCAATGACGAGATACAAGGCGATATTTGAGTAGTTCCCGGCCCGTTAGTGAGCCAAGTATTGTTTTCAATATCTAATTATTAAAAATATGAATCAAGAATTAAATAATTAAATTTATTAACCATTCAATTTTTAACATAAATAATATACATATCGTGAATCGTGACTGAAGAATCAAAATGGCCTATATTCATTTTTTCCTTAAAACGAATTAATTGCAATTTCTACAAAAACCATTATCGAATCCCTACAAGCCCGTAAACAGAAAAATTTGCACATTTCAAAAACATGTAAATAGAAAATTTCACACTTTAAAAAAACATGTAACTGTTACATTTTACACTTTTCCAAAATTCGTAATAAAATTAACATTTTTAGCATCTATGTATCTTATGTTTCTAGTTGATTTGAAATACCTCATTTTATATCTAGCTTATATTAGATATAGACAATTTTGGCTCTTCCTTCACGATCTACACATATAACAACCAACAATTACATGAAAAGGATGATCAGCATTATTAACGTTTTACTTTCACACATACATTTAACGCTTGTTGTTTATATTAACTTTTAATAATTAAATTAAAGTTATACGAGATCAATAGAGAGTGTCATTTCACGGAGATGAGAGATATTAGCGGTAGTGTCGATACCGCAGGAGTCAGCTGCATCATTCGAAAGCTGATCTTCAGCAGTCTTATTAACCTGATTAACCATCGGCTGGCCAATTCTCGAGGAGTTGGGAGTGCTCTCAGTTGCGCTTGAACTGGCGGAAAATCCTGGCAACAAACTACTAGGACCGTCAGTCACCTTCGTGTGTGAGAATATCTACACGGATCAAAGTGGAAAATAACACCTAAAATTAGAGCTTGATCAAGAATTATATGTGATATGTGGAGTTTTTGTTTAACTAACGATGAGAATAATTCCAAAAGATGACCATGCTTTCTGCTATCTTGGTTGAGTTGATTAACATTCAATATTACTAATATCCCTATTTATTTTAATGTTTATTTGTAAAAGCTCTCACCCATTTTGAAAGCACAGAAATCAACTATTAATCAACACAGTAATAAATTATGATTCCTTTCGGTTGCAGATCTCGAAAGTGCCATTTTACCACTATTGACAGATTTACTGACTGCACTCACTTGAATTCTATTTTTTTAAACAGGATTAATTAAAATTAGATTAATTCCTTACCTCAGTACATCGTTCAGAATTCGATTTGGTTCCCAGGACCGTTGAAGGTCCGGATATCGCAAGTTTCTCCATGCCTTCTTGCAAACAATTTTTGCTCTCTGATTGTGAGCCTTCGTTCTCCTCCGCTTTCTCTTCTGCACTACCATCAACACTCGCAATTTTGAGATTTTCCAGTTTCAAACCATGAATCTTCCGCCACACGAAATTGAAATTCTCCTCGGAACCGTCCGAGCCCCTGTCAATATCCTGTAATATAGCCAGCAGCGAGGTCTTGACGGATCCATAGGACCCGTGCTGATGATTATGTCTCACTCCACCGTGCCCTCGACCTCTTGGGATCACTGACGACAGGCTGTACCAGTGCCGATGATGACGATGACAACCCCTCAAAGAGTCTGCAGAATTAATTGGTGACATCTTCTCTCATATCAACTCTTCAGTCATTAGTATAAGACTATTATCGTCGTCCTGCAAAGTTACGAAATATTTAATGAATATTTATTAATGAAACTGACTGTGCAACTAACTAGTGAGCAAATTCTTAATCATGTTAATAACTGGATCAATCGCAATTTAAGTATTGTACTACTTTTATAGTTATTGGTGTAGCAAACCCTATAGTGCTACATATATATTGATCCACTTTCAAATTGGATTAATAATAAAACTATATTACAATCCACGACCCACGACTTTATTTATTTTACTATTTAATGATTATATTTGTCAGCCTCTACGGTTTTTCCTGCTGTAATTTCGAATTTATAAATAAATTCTTACAAAGAGTCAGTACTTTTCCGTCTGACGCTGACTAATAAGTTGTTATTAAGCACGAAAACAAGTCAACAAACCAAACTAAACAAACCAAACAAGTCAACAACAAACCTCAAATCTACGCAGTTTCTTCGTCAGCTACCGAAACATGAAGCACGTCAAACCCGTACAACTGCTCAGCTCAACTGACTGACAGACTGACTAGTGAAAGCTGAAGTACGATGCAACCAACTGTTGACTTTTGATCCGAACCCCGACTCTTGAGTTTCTATATACTACAGCGTGGTAAGAAGCACATCTTCCTCATCCCAATCCCCACGTAATATGTAGAAGGAGCTGGAGATTGGGAAATGATGCGTTTTCTACATGTCTGTAATAATAATAATAATAATATTATTATCATTATTATTACTGGTTTATGTTTACATTTACAGATTTACTCGTAGTTATACTGTGGTACCTATCTGTATAATGGCAGCCTTCTATACTTCTTGGAGACTTCCTCAAACGGTTTTTAATTCCAGTGAAGCTACATAAGTATAACTTACAATTGTTAGGTTAATATGAATACCTAATATATGAACTAACCTAACTAGTAAGTCAAAATGGAAGAATCTTGATGACTTTACAATTAGGGAAATGTTAAAATATCCCTGTAAAATATCAAAAATCGTCTGTGAATAACCAACATGACCTATATCCATTTTTAGCTAAAAGCAATATCAACTATATCTACAAAAATATTCAAATATGTCTTGAAAGCATTTAAATAGAACATTTTGCAATTTTCAAAAATAGTATATTCAACATTTTACACTTTTCAAACACATGGAATTAGAACATTTTGCGCTTTTCAAAAATAGGTAAATAGGATTTACAAAATTTTACACTTTTCAAACACATGGAATTAGAACATTTTGCACTTTTAAAAAACATGAATATACAACATTTTACGTTTTTCAAAAACTCCTAACTAACATTTTAAACATGTTTCTCATTTTGTTTTTACGACATATTTTAATTCTAGTTTAAAGGTTTAAATTGGATATGGGTCATTTTGGTTCTTCACAGACGATATTATTTAGGATGCAATGTATTTATTTATATTTTAATTTAGTCCTGAAAAAAGTACAGTTAAGAAGAGGAATGAACTTGCAATTTATAACAGCCAGTGGACAATATTTAAAAAATACTTTGATATTTCAATGCCACGAATGACAAAAGTCACTTCTATACATCGGAATGATGACGACTTTATGACTAGATTTGAGAAAAAAAGTTACCTTGGCCCATCATCAGTTGCTCGGGCCACTGAGTTGAAAGGTTAGTTTCTAAATACTATGTACTGAGCATTTAAAAGTAGGTAAATGCCATATGTTATTTAAAACTAACTTCCTTTGTATTTAAGGTAAAAACTTCAGGTAGGTACCTATTTAAATGTAAATACTAACTAGTAAGTATTTACTATTGGTAATTTTCCACAGACTACAGACTGCATGATATTGAAACATATTACGATTAATGTTAAAATTGTTTGCTTTAATGTGGTAGGTGGGAATTGTGGCAATCACATTACACTGCTATTCTGGCTTTATTAACATACTTCAGTAAAAGTTGAGCACTATTACTACATATTAATACTTATTTTATTTAGATAGAACAAAGATTGAGAATTTTATTACTAGCTGTGAGCTTCGAATATACATAAATAATAGTGTGGGATTGAACTATAATATTTCTCTCCCAACGAGGCCCAGCCTATAAAGTTATTTCAAATCAAAATTGTGATTTCGAACTTGTAATTATGGTAACTGTAGTTAAATAAACATCGTATCAGCTTGAATGTTTAAAGTTGCAACCCCTTGGCCATCTATCTCGAGTAGCAGTACCGTGCTAACAATACGAGATTCACTATACGCATCCAACAACAACGGCTTCCCTTCGCCCCGACCCTCGTGGCCGAGTGGCACATGGATTCACAGCTCTAGACGCTTAATAACACTGTAAGTGTAATCTTTCCATGGCATTTATAGTTACTAATTACAAAGTAGAGCTCTCGGGTTCGAAACTGCGGCCAATCTAATTACAGGATGGCAATGTAAACTACACTACGCTCTCTGGCAGTTTCCTCAGTGGTTTCGAGGAACAAATTTTGCTATTTTTTATTTATGTCCATCAAATTGTTCCTACATTTTTATTTTGATAATTATCACTGCTCTCTGTGGTTTCAAACACCAACAGAATTATTTTTAGAAAATTCACGATTACTTGTATGACAGTTAATTGAGATTTGAGATTTTAGAGGTTTTAAAAAAATTGATTTGTAACAGATATAAAGTAACTAAAAATGTTTTTTTTATTGGTTTTAATTCTAATTATGAAAATGATGTTTTCTATCTATGAGTGTACTCTTTGGTGGTATTGTGCAGTTTTTGGATTAAATAGAGCCAACAAACTGTGGCAACTAAGTCTTTCGTAGTTTTCAAGGATTCGTATTGTTTGCTCAAGTAGTGCAATTAACATGCACAGGTAATTTATTAATTTGTATCCTATTCTACGTCTACATACACATCCTGGGATAAGGGTTTAAAATTGATAGGGTAACCCAAAACGAAACCGGAGTCCGTATACCGTGATTTAGATTTTATTATTATGTAAATGTAGATAATTAGAGCTAATTACAGTACAAAAAGATATTTTCTAGAACAATAATTATTTGTACAATAGAGTAGGTTCACTAAGTATATGGGGTAAAGAGAAAATGTTATCTTTTAAAATCGTTGGTTTGAGCGACAATTAATTACAGTTCTCGTCACAGACGATAATTGGTTCAATAAATGATGTAAACGACATAAAAAAACAAATGTGACATGGTAATTATCTACTGTCTAACTAGGACTACGAATCTATCAAACAGTAAAATCGCCTAGGAGATCACATAAGGTCATATCAGTAAAAATAATCGCATTTACAGACGTTTGACACGACAACAGTAGCATTTGGAAATATTTTCACATTCCTTCACTGGTCGTAGCCTCGTAGCGTAGGCTGGGTCAGACATTTATAGCAGAAGAGATTTATTAATTTCATTGATCACTATATTGTACACTAAAATAAATATTTATTTATTACAAATCAGTCAGTGCGTTGAATTTTTTATATTATTATTATTAAGCTTTCGAATAGATTTACATTATCTAACTAAATAGTACTGTAGAATGTGGAACTGGAATGCCTAACAGTAATATATCTGTAGTTCAGAAAGCATGTTGGAAAAAAATTACTGAAACAACAACCTAAAACTTTATATGTTTAACGTTATTATAAAATAAAATTTAATTTTAATTCACATTTCAAAAATATGTATATACAGCAAGGCCAAACACCGATGTACTGTTTTGAGAAATGGAATCAGACAAGTCCAAACAGTAATTATAAGCATCAATCAAGTATTTATAACATTTTGCTGCTTATAAAAGACAAGTAGAGCTATTTGTAACAGCTAAAATGTGACATGGTGGTCTATCTACTGCCAAACTAACAGTGCAAATCTATGAAACAGTAACACCGCCCAGGTGTTACATAAGTGAATATCAGTAAAAATAATCGCATTTACGGACGTCTGTCACGGCAACAGTTGCATTTGGAAATATTTTTTGAAAAAGATTCATTTGCTCCTCTGCAATGACTCTACTCGTTTGTATCAAAATCTCCCTTAGGCTTCCATTTGGAGGTGACTGTGAAAGTTTTGTGATGTTCATAGGAGTCCTCCTGTTCACCATTTCCCAATCAACATCAACTTCACACAAAGCAAGTGTCTTCAAATTAGGAAAGATTCTGGACCAAAGCGTGAGAGATGGGAAGCCATCCTCTCCTAAGAGATTTGGTGGATACTGAAAACGAACTTTTCGGAGTTTCGGCATCACTTCTGGGAATTTGAATTCGACCCTCCTATCAAGTTCACCAGAGGCGGATACATACGAGCCTCGTCCGGGGGAAGAGTCACTGTAAGCATCCCAGTCGATGACTTCCAGTGAATTCTTACACCCTTCCAGAATTCTACAGAGCACATTTATAATTCTGGCTGTCATGTCGTAGGGTTTATGGGCTTGAAACACACACCTCGTGATTGGCCCAGACGCACCGTTGTATTGTGAGAATGGATAGGAGACGGCGATCTCTCGGAGTTTCATCCTCCCCTCCTCACTCGCCTCTGCAATCCTTTCATAGGGCGTCACGTGATCCGAGTGATCCCTCATATCAGTCGAGATGTGCTGCTTGAACCAGAGTTTCTTTAGAAGATGAAGTCGGTCCAGTGGCTGGCGCAAGTACAGTTGACAGTCCTTATTTGCAACAATCTCCTCCAGGTTCGGAGCTAGCAGAATAATCATCTCGACCAATTTGGCTGAGTTGTAATGGGAAGAAACGTCGAGAACTTTTAATTTCCGATGTACTTTTGCATTTCGGTTGAAGGCTGGGTCGTATTTTGAATGTACTTCGACGAATTCGGAATCAGTTTGAAGGAGCAGAGAATGCAATCCGCGAGGTTTAGAGTGAGAAACATACTCGTTGTATTTGATTTTCCACCCAACTTCACAGAGCGTGTTGAGCTTCAAATGATGCAGGTTTGGAACTTGGAAAATAATTAAATTGTAGATTTTTTCCATCATCGAAGCTTCTGTAGGAATATACGCTTGATGTCGTCTAAATTCAAGGAACGTGAGTGCTAGGTCCGTTATGTGAGCTCCGTGAAGGGTCAAAGATTCACGCAGTAGCTTGTTGTCAAGGGTGCAGCAGTTTTGGAAATTGAATTTACCACATGGAAAAGAGGACCAAGATAGGATGCCACCAGGAGAATGTTCCCTCAGGAATACCACAAACTGTTCTAACGTCTCCGTTTCGGAGAAGATTAGTCCGAATTTTAGCTGGTTTTGAAGCCGTGATGTTGCGGCTAAGTTCCAGTGACGAGATACAAGGCGACATTTGTAAAGGTCCCGGGCCGTCAGTGAGCCAAGAATTTTTTCGAATATCTAAATAAATATTAGAAAATAATAATAAGGAATTAAATTGATATGCTTCAGCTATTAACATAATATTACACATATCGTGGCTGAAGAGTCAAAATGGTCCACATTCATGTTTGGCTTACCAGGAATAGCACTATGTCCAAAAAACATTGAATCAAGATCCTGTAAGCGTATGCAAATAGAATTGCACATTTTAAAAAGTCGTAGTTAAATAGAATATCTTACACTTAAAAAAAGCATGTAAGTATACAATTTTGCACTTTTTCGAAACTCGTAATTCAAATCTTTTGCATCTGTGTATTTTTTATAGTTTATTTGAAATGAACAGCTCATTTGCAATTCAAGCTCAAAATGGATATGGGCCGTTTTGTCTCTTCCTTCACGATATACATGCAAAACAACCTTTACATTAAAAGGATAATCAACAGTAACGTTTTTAACTTTCACACAATCATTTACTAAACATATTTTGCTTTTATTAACTTTCAATAATTAAATTGGATTTATTAAATACGTGATCAATCGAGAGTGCCATTTCTCGGAGGTAGATACTCTCGGCAGTGCCAATACTGCAGGAGTCAACTGCTTCAGCGCAAGACTTCGAACGCTGATCTTCAGCAGCATCATTAACCTTCTGCAGGTCATTTCCCGAAGAGTTGGGAATGTTTCCAGTTGCGCTTGAACTGGTGGAAAATCCTGACAACAAACCAGTAGAACCGTCAATCACCTTCGTGTGTGAGAAAATCTACGGTTCAAATTGGAAAATAACATCAAAAATTAATGCTTTAATCAAGAATTAAATGTGATATGGGGAGTTTTTGCTTAGCAAACGATGAGCACAATTCGCGAAGCCGACCATGCTTTCTGCTATCTTAGGGTTGAGTTTATTAACCTTTAATATTAATTACTAATATCAATATCACTAGTCAGTCCAGCGTATCTGTACTTCACCCTTTTTGAAAGCACAGGCACAGAAATCAACTAATCAGCACAGTAAAAAATTGTAATTTTCTTATTTTACAGATTCCGAAAGTGCAATTTGACCACTATATTGACATTATTATTGACTGCACACACTTGAGTTCAATTTTTTGAACGGGATTTATTAGAACCAGATTAACTCCTTACCTCAGTACAGCCTTCGGAATTCGGTTTCGTTCCCACGACTGTTGACGACCCGGATATCGCAAGTTTCTCCATTTCTTCTTTCAAAGAATTTGTGCTCTCCTATTTTAAGTCTACGTTCTCCTCCTTTTTCTCTTCTTCACGTTCAACACTCGCAATTTTGAAATTTTCCAACTTCAAATTATGAAGCTTCCGCCACACGAAATCGAAATTCTTCTTGGAACCGTCGGAGCTCCTGTCAATATCCGGTAATATAACCACTAGCGCGGTCTTGACGAATCCGTAGGAGCAGTGCCTCATTCCACTGTACCCCCGAATGCTTGGAAACACTGACGACACCCGTATCGAGGATGATAATGACGATGACGACCCCTCAAAGAGTCTGCAGAACTAATTTGGGTGACATCTTCTCTCATATCAATTCTTCCGTCATTAGTAAGACTATTGTCGTCTTCGTCTTCCTATAAAGTTACGAAATATTTAATATGGTTATGCTACACGTATTCATAAACTGACTTTTTAACTAAACAAATTCTTACTTTTATCCAACTAGTAAGTAATCCAAGTTAAGTATTGTACTACTTTCATAGTTATTATATAGTGTAGCAAAACCCTGTGCTCCCACTGCTACTTGCATGTATATTTATTTATGCACGTTCACATTGGACTAATAATAAGACATTGCAATTTTACTCATGACTCATTTTGCAAATTTTACAATTATTGTAAAATATTTACAATCCACGAATATATTTATTTCACTATTTAATTATTATACCTGATCATAAGCTGATTTACAAAATCCAGAATCTAGAGGCTAAAACTAAAGCGCTTTATATTTGTCAGCCTTTACAATTTTCCCTGTTGTCATTTCCAAATTATCAATGAATGCAATTATTACTTTTGCAGCAAACTACTGACACAGTGCCATTAGTCATTAGTGTCATTAGTCAGTGTCAGTGACACTGACTAATGGGTTATTATTAAGCACGAAAACAAGTATGTATCTAACTATTAACTATTGACTTACCAGTGTGGATTGTGCGTCTGTATTTTTTGCTGAGCACTTGAGGCTGAAATCTGACTTGTTTTCCTTAGCTACAGAAACATCCAGCACGTCAAACGCGTACAAAACTGCTCAGCTGACTGACTCAAACTGAACTGCAATGCAACCCAGCAGCTGTTCACTTTGATCCCTTCACCCGGCCCTTGAGTTTGTACGACGGGATAAGAAGCACATCTTCCTCAATCCAATCCCCATGTAGTAGGAGCTGGAGATTTCGAAATGAAGCACTTTCAAACCTAACTAGAAAGTACGTGTCTGCAATAATATATTATCATCATTATTATTGTTTTATTTACTCATGCTTATAGTGTGGTATTTGTATAATGGCAGTCTTCTTTTCTTGGAAACTTCCCTAACTTAAACTTTGGACTTTCTTCTTTTTGAATCTAGTGAAGCCAAGTTGGAATTCAGTGTGTTATTCTTGGAACTCAGAGTATTTATGCTGTGCACATTTGATAATAAAGCAATTTTGTCTTTAAATAAAACTTTGATGTAGCTATTCCGTGACATTCAAACAAAAAACAGAGCCCTCGGGGGTTCGAAACTGCTGCCAATCTAATTATACGATGATTTAAATTAATGAAACCCTGAAGTAAATGTTTTTAAATTAAAGCATTCTATCTATTTACATGCTTTTAAAAAGTACAAATTATTCTATTTATATGTTTTTCAAAAGTTTAAATTGTTCTACTTGCACGTTTTTTAAATGAGCAAACTGTTCTACATGGCTTTCGAAAAGTTGAAATATTTTATTTACATATAAGGTGATCTCAAAAATGGTACTCAACTTCTATTAAAGTATAAGTGCTTATACTTAAGTAGGTGGTACCTACCTACCTACCTAGGTATTTGCTTATCATGGGCATCGGCATGGGGCAAGATAATAATTTTTGGATTTAAAGTTTAACATTGTGCCCTATTTGAGGTTTTTCAACTTCAAATAATGAAGCTTCCGCCACTTGAAATCGAAATTCTTCACGGAACCGTCGGAGCTCAGGTCAATATCCGGTAATATAGCCACCGAAGGGGTCTTGACGGATCCGCAGGAGCAGTGCTGAAGATTATGTCTCACTCCATCGTGCCCTCGACTTCTTGGAAAAACTGACGACAGGCTATACCAGTGTCGAGGATGACGATGAGATGACGATGACAGCTATGGTTTTATTTACTCATGCATATAGTGTAGTATTTGTATAATGGCAATTATCACCTTCTGCTTCTTGGAAACTTCCTCCTTTTTGAATCCAGTGAAGCCAAGCTGGAAAACAGTGTATTTATGGTGTACCAATGTGACAATATAAAATAAGGCAATTACCTACTTGACTACTTGTTATTTAAGTATAATGCTTGCTACTGTTAGGTTAATATCATAAAATTGAGATTTAAGATCTTAGAGGTTTTGAAATACTTGAGTTGTAACAGATGTTAAATAACCAAAAATGTTTTCTAAAATTGTTTTCAGTCTAATTAAGAAAATTTTATTTTGCATACTGAGCTGTAAGGCTAAATTGTACAAGAGCGATTTTACTTAAATAAAGTTTTCGTCTCTCTCTCTCTCTCTCTCGTTGGCAGACGTGACTTGAGCATTAGTCTGTATGAATTTATACTGGAGGCTGGAAGACGATTTCAAAATCGAACCTTTCGGCTTTTAATTTAGTTAATTTTTTCGCATCATAATTATTTATTAAGCTCATTAGTTTAATATCTGATTACTCATTAAATCAATAAATCATTGGCGCCAAATTAAGTTGTTGCTTTTAAGCTGTATTTTTTAAGCTGTTGAGGAGGGTCTAGTCGGGTTCTGATGACATACCATGCTAATGATAGCCGTTTACGTAATGCTGAAGTGATGACATGGGAGTGGGGCGGTCCTAAAAAGTGGTTACATTTGGGTGACATCATCTATGAACCATCCCTAATGCCTATTGAATTCTTTTACTACAGTTTTATATTTTACATATAATTTAGGTATATGGATATGTGACGTGCGTACAATAGAAATCTTTCATTTATAGACATCACGAGTTCTACTGAAATCGCAATCCAGTTCTTGTGGATCAATGTTGACTGAGCACGATGCCCACTATTACCTATCATACGCTTATACGATATATAGAATTTCCCAATCACCTGTTTCCACATTAAGAAAAAATACATGGAGTTCCATAAGGCACAATGTTAAACTTAAAATCGAAATTCTTAGCGTACCCCATTTCCGTGGTAAGCACTGCTATAGGCATATATAATGAGCCCAAAAGGATAATAATATTAATAATATAGGTAGGTACTTAAGTAGGTAAATGCTATGACGGAAAACTGAAAGTAAATGCTTTTTTGCTGAGCTTTCTCTATCGCTATGTACTGGAGTAAGTCGTAACTGGAGTGTAATTAGAATTGTGTTGTGGAAATGGAAATAATATCTAACAATAAGCATTCAAAATTAGAGATGCACTACGTCCACTATTTTAGATATAGGCATAATATGTCCATTTAAATTACAGCATCATTACAATGCATTGACCCTTGTGAAACTACATACTGATTGTCCAAAGTACGAATGAACACAATTAAATCTAACGATAATTATTATCTAATATCGTCAGTGAAGAAACAAAATGACCCAAATCCATTTTTAGCTGAAAACAATATCAACTATCTACAGAAATATTCAAATATGTCTTGAAAGGATTTAAATAGAATATTTTGCACTTTTTAAACATATGGAATTAGAACATTTTGCACTTTTCAAAAATATGTAAATACAACATTTTACACTTTTCAAAAACATGGAATTAGAAAATTTTGCACCTTTTCAAAAACATGAAAATAAAGCAGGCGTGCTTGGGTGAGCGGTTAGGACTGCAGACTGTAACGAAATTTACAGCCTCAGACCCGGCTTCGATCCTCGGCCGCTGCTAATCGTTTACGGCTCTGTGTTGTACGGTAAACGTCACTGGATGGTTGATTCTGATTGAAACCCAATCTCCTTCGGTGCTCCTTAGTGACCACTACTTACTGTAGGGGCCTAGGGAATGGGACTCCTTTACTGTGGAGGAGGGGACGGGGATAGGTGAAAGGGTACAAAGACCGAGACGATCTAACGCGGTAGCCTCCTATTTCCTCACCCACAGTGACTGGTTGAGTCTGGTTGTATGAACTTCGGTTAAATCGACCCAATGAATAAATTATTATTATATTATAAAAACATGAAAATAGAACATTTTGCACGTTTCAAAAACATGTGAATAAGACATTTTGTACCTTTTAAAAACCATGAAAATAGAACGTTTGACACTTTTTTAAAACTCCTAATTAACATTTTTTGCATGTTTCTCATTTTGTTTTTATGACATAGCTCATTTTGATTGTAGCTTAAATTGGATATGAGTCATTTTGGTTCTTCACAGACGATATGCGACAATACTGTATTCCAAAATGTAGTAGGTACATCATTTAAAAAATTATAAGATTATAAAATCACCACCACCACCACCATAGCATTAATTTATTAGTTAGTCTATAAATATAAATGATTTTACAAAATTCATTTACGAGTAATATGGTAGCTGCAAACACACTATGTCATGCATACACTATACATATCGAATAATTTATACGGTGTATTGACCTTTCTTACGCCTTGTCCTCCCCCTTTTCACAGGAAATCCAGATTTTGTATCTTCTCAATTGGGGCTGCTGATTCTGGTGACTGAAAATTATTTTTACAGGGTTCCATCATTTGCTGATCGCTCTTCAATGTCGTACATATGGAAGCTATATTATGATTTATGAAATTCTTCGCAAAGCACCCCTGACCCCTGATCACTTTCTAACTCGGGACTTCACCTAATAAACTAACTTACCTACCTACCTAATCTAATTCAATAAATAATTTATTAAACCCTATATTAGCTTTCAGCCAGTCATTTTCTTATTGCAATCGGTAAACTTGATCGCAAAAAACATAAAATTGATGAGTCATTCTTGTACGTTGCAAGTTTGCTTAAAAAATTTAATGTGTCTTGTGTTCCGGAAAAACCGGTCAACTTGCCCACAAAAGGATTTGTGGTCCCTTCTTATGATTCAAATGAGGTTAGTTTTTGTGGAAGCAAGAAACTAATATCGTCTATGAAGAACCGAAATGACCCATATCCAATTGAGCTACAATCAAAATGAAACATGTCATAAAAACAAAATGAGAAACATGCTTCAAATGTTAATTTAGAGTTTTTAAAAATTGTAAAGTGTTCAATTTACTAAACATGTTTTTGAAAAGTGAAAATTGTTGTATTTTCATCTTTTTGAAAGCTTCAAAATGTTCTATTTACATGGTTTTGAAAAGTGCAAATTGTTGTAGTTTCATATTTTTGAAAAGTTCAAAATGTTCTATTTACATGTCTTTGAAACGTGCAAAATGTTCTATTTACGTGTTTTTTTAGTGCAAAGAGAAGAAGAAAAGTAAATATTTATTTACAACTGGCGTCACTATTACGCTTGCCATTTAGACAAACTATCTGTATCTTTTTTGAAAATTACTAAATGCTCTATTTACATGCTTTCAAGACATATTTCAATATTTATGTAGATAGTGGATATTAGTTTTAGCTACAAATGGATATGGGTCATTTTGGTTCTTCACAGACGATATCCTAAATGCACATATTTCGTCATTCTTATTTCGCTGTCATTTTGACAAAGTTGAAAATAAGTTGAAACGCTACATATGTTATAAATGATAGTGAATTATGAGCTACTGGTACTTGTAATATTAGACGGTCAGGTCAGGCAGGAGGCATGCATGATGAAAGAGTTTCAATTCATTCAAGTGCAATGTATTGAATTGTATTGTGATGTAATTATTACGGTTATTGAGATTTCTGTATAATTCGTTTGAAATTGGTCTGTTTGGCTTTCATTGTGGTTCCCAAAGCTTTGCTTTTAGTATGAATAGAATGTATACCTATATATGTACATAACTGACCTTTCCCAATCCATAGCGTTTGTCAAACAGATTTTTGAGTAGAGTACTAACGCACCATTGTCAACCTTTATAGGAATCAATAGATTATTGGACTGAGAACCAATTTATGAATCTACATTGTCGCCTACAGATAAAAATAAAATTAGATTATCACAAAAGTGGTCAGGGTTGTAGTTTTTTGCATACCTATTTATTTATACATATAACCATCTAACAAAAGCATCTAGCCCTTACGAAGTGACAACGATGATGATGGGTATAATGCATAGATAATCTAAATAAGCATAAATAAACTAAAAGTCTCTATCTCTGTAACATTATTATCCTGTCAATTGTAAATTCTGTATTTCTTTCAAATTCGGGCAATTTTGTCTTCATTCGAGTTCGCAACAATTGTGATATATGCAGGGCCGGACGAAGGAATTAGTTTTAGACAGCAACTTGTTTCCATACAAAAACCACCATTTTGATTTTATTGATGATTTTCTTTTTTCTTTTGTAAAGCAAAATGTTGTATTTGCATACTTTAGAAAAGTTTAAAATGTTCTTTTTAATTTATTCAGAAAAGTGCAAACTGTTCTATTTGTATGCTTTGAGAAAAGCGGAAAACGTTTTATTTCCATGCTTTTGAAATGTAACAAAAGTTTTATTTGCATATTTTTGAAATGTACAAAACAATTTATTTGAATACTTTTGAAAACATTTACATGTTTTTTTTTAATTCAAGCAGCGGGGGCTGCCTTCGCTGGCCGCATTATCCGGCCCTGCAGGGCCGGACGATGGTATTGCTTTTAGGGAGCAACTTGTTTCCATACAAAAATCACTACTTTTGATTTTATAGATGATTTTCTTTGGTAAAGCAAAATGTTGTATTAACAGGTTTTAGAAAAGTTTAAAATGTTCTTTTTAGTTGCTTCGGAAAAGTGCAAAATGTTCTATTTACATGGTTTGAGAAACGTGAAAAATGCTTTATTTCCATGTTTATGGAATGTACAAAAACTTTTCTTTCCATGTTTTTGAAAAGTCAAAATATTCTTTTTACATATTTTTTGAAAATTCAGGCAGCGGGGGCTGCCTGTGCTGGCCGCATTATCCGGCCCTGGATATATATGTATAGCCTTTGATTAGAATATATAATTTAA
Source organism: Dicyrtomina minuta (assembly GCA_949802685.1). NCBI lineage: Eukaryota > Metazoa > Arthropoda > Collembola > Symphypleona > Dicyrtomidae > Dicyrtomina > Dicyrtomina minuta. The sequence goes on along the minus strand of OX461811.1, from coordinate 17,816,613 downwards.
TTTATGTAATTTGACCTCGTGCAACCCATACCATGCATTAACCAGAGAAGTTAAACTGCTGCTCTCCAATTCACATTAATAGCAAAATTGCCAGTCTTTATTTTTTGACTGAAGTAAATATAGTGTATGCATAATTTCGTTTTTCAGGACGCGAAAAGCAATACAAAATATCTCCTCGCTTATTTTGTCGGAAAAAAATATGCACAAAAAATTAAATACATTCAAAAATGGAGGTCTACAATTTAGCTTTTAGTGAGAATTGCAGATGAGCAATTTTGCTTCTTCAGTAACGGTATGTAGTGTGATTCTTTCAAATCTTAGCGTATTCGTGCTGATGGTCATAGGTTCTGTTCCTTATTCGAAGGTCAGTCGAGCGATACATACCCTTAAACATCTCCATCGCTTTCATGCCTCTCCACAAATTTGGTGACCTAAATTATAAGCTGACCTTGTGTTAACATGGGGCAAGCCAGGCACACAATGTCTGTACTCCCAGAATTAAGTAATTGCTCATTAGTTTCTTTGTGAGTATGGCAAGAAAGCAATTACTTTGGTTTAATCCTGTCCTGATAGGATAATGCTAGTCCGGTAAAGTTATAGTATTTAAATAATTAGGATATGATATTTTTGCCTTTTTGTGCCATACCAACAATAATTATGCATTTCATATTCGTTTACGTAGCGTACTTACTACACAGATGCAAATTAAGGGATTGGAAATATTTATATATCCTACTTACTGCATATCTACTGTTGACTGGTATTATAAGGAAACCAATCGTACAGCTTTTTCGATGCGTAAAATAGTAATCTAAATTTGATTAACTCAGAGACCTAACTCTGACCTCGTAGGCCAACAAAGTACACTCCTAATTATAATATGACGTAAATTGAGCACTGCCTTAAAATATAGACTGGCTGTATAGTAAAAAAAACTAGCTAAGCACAAATGCCCCATCCGTTTTAACAAGTCCCCTAATTCCTAGGTAGGTAGAATACCATACACCTTCAATTCTCAGCAATTCGAATTTAATTATAATATCGGTCTTGGTGTCTTATTAATTTTCAACCTTCATCAGTCTTGTCGGCAGAATCACTAAGTGAAGATGATTCTGGATCTGGACATTAACACCAATAATTAATTTCTGTTTTATTACACAAAAGTTGAATTAATTACTGTAGAAAAATGGGGTTAGTTTCAGCTGCTGCTAGAACCGTGATAGGATTAATTGTCACCCTTTTGTCAATTTGGATAGCCTTTATGGAATTTTTACTAGCCATTTTGTACAGCATTATCAGAATTACGGATAATATATTTTTCCTCGTAGACAAAACTGTATTGACTGTAAAGCAGAGAATTTTCAGAACTACTAACAGAATATTTGCTCTCCACCCCGTTAGAATCGTACGAAATGTTGTTCGTCGTATTTTTAAAATCGTACAACAAAATATTATTCGCCCTATTTTCGCATTCTTACGAAGTATAGGTCACCGTATTTTGAAAATCATAGGGAAGACTTTTGAACCGATTTTTGAAGTCCTATGGAAAATCGTTGAGCCTATTTTTGAAGTCATACAGACTACCGCTGAACCAATTTTGGGAGTCGCAGGGGTAGTGGTTCTTTCTATGATGAAGGTTATACAGAATATTATAAACCGCATCAGTCGAGTCAAAGTCGTGCAAAATATTGACCTCTTGAAAGTTAAAGTCTCACGCAAAGTGTATGGCAAAAATTACTATCCGAGAATTCCGCCAGGTAAGCCATTATTCTCAGTTATTTGGAATTAATTATTACATATAGCTACAGTACGAATTCCCATGTCTTTGATTTTATTGTTTGCGCAATTATTGTGTTGCAGTTTAATAAGAACCTTGGTTTAAATGATTTTATTTTAGGTCCATTAGGATTGCCGATCTTAGGTCACCTACATCTGATGGGAGACAACATGGGGGAAGCATTGCTGGAATGGAAGGAAGTTTATGGGCCCATGATTTCAGTTCGATTTGGTAGCTTCAAGTATGTAAATACAGTTTTCACTTTGTATTATTTTAATCATTATTTCTAATTTTTGTTCAAATGTGTATATTTAAACTGGTGGCACTAACAAAGAAATGTACGAATGCTCTTAGAATAATATTGTAAGTTTTTAAAGAAACTATCTCCAAGAGAAGCATTCGAAAGACTATAGCCTATTCTTATAAGGCCTTCATTAAAATAACCTTATTGCCTAATTGTATGCAATTTCTATGTTTAGTGCCGTGGTGTTTAACGATTTCGAAATTATGAAAGACTGTTTTCAACGTCCGACCTGCAGTGGGGGCACAGAAGTGGCTTATTTCAAAGACGCCGTCCAACTACGAGGTAATGAACATAACAGATTAAAATATGCATTTCAAAATATCTATATAGTTATACAATTTGAGTAACATGCTATTTCACTGCCCTTATGTTTAGTAATTATATATTGTGATTATTTATACTGGGTCTACATACGATGAAACTAAAATAATGTGATTTTGTTTGTACAGAAATAATATTTGACGAGCAGGATGATTTGGATGTTGAACTCCTCGAATATATGAGAGCGAATATGAGTACACATGGAGTGGAAGCCAATAAGTTGGAAGATTTTATGAGAACTGAAATCTTGTTCTTAATAAATTTTGTAAGTACAAAGGATGGATATTCCATCAATACTCGCGAACTACTCATGGCCCCGGCAATCAATCCCTTTTGGAGTTCTTTAAATCGACAAAGATTTCGCTTAGATGATCAAGCGTTAAAGACGGTAGCGGATATCTGTGAAGGGTAAAATTTCAAATTAGTTTAATCCATTACTATTCTGGTTTTATTCCATGGAATCAGAGCACGAAAGAACTTCTTCCCAAAAAAAGTCTACTTGTAGGTATTTTAGGCATACTATGTAGGTATTTTGTGGAATACAGCCCTCTGGCTCAATATATTTTCGTGGGGTTCTTGTTCTTGTCTCGTTTAAAAAGCATTACGTACATTTAAGTACGTGCTGCTGTGGGCCCTATAAGAAACTAATAGGATAAAGTACTAACTAGTAAGATACTTATATTTGCATAGCTAAATCCACCTGTTTGACTTCATTTCCGAAGCATATTAATAGTCAGTTTCCAATGCAAACTAACCAATATAACTTAAGTATTTATAATTCAGAAGACAAAACCTTTTTAAATTTTTTTAGCAATATTGTTTTCTATGAGAAACTATATTAACCCTTTTGTTGTTGCTACAACGTGAAATATTGTTCGTAATGAATAACTTTTTTACCTTTTCTCTATTATGCACCACATTGAGACTAACTACATAATTTGTGATTATGGGACAGAACTTTGGGGCTACCGACTGGAGTCGAAAAGTTTGCTCACTTCATTCCATGGTTAGGAAGGCTCCTACCATGTCAACCATGTCAATCTGGATATAAGAGCGGGCGGCGTCGATTCAGAGAACTTGTCCAGCTCATGAAGGAGGAGACGATGGCGGGGTTGGACGAATCGCACGTGTCGCCACATCAAAGAAATGTAGCAGATGCCTTCAAAAACAAAGATGGAGTAACTCTAGATGAAAATTCTTGCTTCTTCAAAACAAAAAATAACAGGCCCTACTCATTCTGTGATGAACTTATTGGAGCTATTGACACCACTTGGGCTCTGATGGAATGGGCTTTGCTTTATCTCGCTGTTCACACAAATGTTCAGAGGATGCTCCAACAGCAAATTAAAAAACAATTGAACAAAGAAACCCCGTCGCGGAACGATCGCCAGAGAATACCCTTTGCGGAAGCCATATTTTATGAAATCATTAGAAGCGTTCCTCTCGTCACTATGAATTTTGGAAGGGAGGCATTGGGTAACGTAGAGTTTAGGAGCTACACCATCCCTCAGGGAACAATGCTTGTGGCTAATTTTTATGGCTTGTGCATGGACAAGGATGTTTGGGGTGATCCAGAGAATTTTAGACCACTGAGATTTATAGATTCGGACGGGAAACTAGACATAGGAGGTATGATTCCACTTACCACTGAGAGTAGGGATTGCCTTTTAAGCGAAACGGTAATGGATCAATTTTTTTTGGTCATTACAAGTTTATTTCAAAAATTCAATGTAACTTATCGCCCAGGGAAAGTGACGTTGGAAAAAAAGTCAATTGGGAAAATAGTTCACCCTGATCATTCAAATGAGCTTGTGTTTAGTGCAAGGCGAGAACTAACTATTCCCGAGGGTCATGGGTTTGGCGTGTAACGTTATAAGCTGCTAGTTAGGTAATGGTTATAGTGATGGAAGGGTGGTTCTAAATAATTTGAGAATTAATTTAATATAAACCCAATTGATAAATTATCTAAAGTTTTATTTATTGATTTTTGAAATTGTATTACGTTCTTACTGTGTTTGTACGGCAAATGCTATCAGGGTCGGAGAATGTGGATAGCGCTGGTATCCCCCGCTGCCTAAATTTTCTCAAAACATGTAAATGGAATATTTTGCAGTTTTAAAAAATTTGTAAAAAGAATATTTTGACTTTTCAAAAAACATGCAAAGAAAAGTTTTTGTACATTTCAATAACATGGAAATAAGACATTTTCCACTTTTCTCAAAACATGTAAATAGAACATTTTGCACTTTTCTGAATCAACTAAATCGAGCATTTTGCACTTTTCTCAAACATTTAAATACAACATTTTGCTTTACCAAAGAAAACCATCAATAAAATTGTAATAATGGTTTTTGTATGGAAACAAATTGCTGCCTAAAAGTAATTCCTTCGTCCGGCCCTGAATGCTATTGTAGTGCACGCTTAGAAAAATAGGAGTGAATTGTCTGCTTTACTGTTAATTTCTAACTGCTATCTTCTTACTACGACATCCACAGTGAATCCTGTTAACCGCGGACAACAGGATTATGGTTAGTGATTTACAGTATAAAGTTAGATTGAGTATGCTACTAATCCTCTTGCTATATTATGTAACAGTAAATGATGTTGCGTAATTAACGCGTATGGTGCCATTAATATACTCCTTATAATTTATGTCGTTATTTTTAAGTGGGTAACAAACAGTCAATCCTGTCACCACTGACAAGACCTGTCAAAGTTAACAGCTTAACCTGTTGCCACGGCCTATTCACATTAGTGTTAAGATCTTTTCTAATCGTGTGTCAGTAGTAAATAAATATTTACGTTCTCTCTAATGCATAATGTAATTAAATGTAAATCCCTCTACTATGGACAAGCCTAGCCCTCACAATTAATGTGTTTAAGTAAGTAAGTAATTGCTTTATTTGTCATTATTCTCACAGCAACCGAATGCTGATTTGCTGATTTCAATTAATGTGTTTGTCCATTACAAATTATGGGAAGCTAACAAGCCAGTTGGTGGTTGTCTTTGAATTTTAAGTTGGTAATTGGTGTTAATATGAATACAGTTATATATAATATTATGGCTCGTTGAAATGATGGAAATCCATACCTGTAATTTAGAAGACTTTTGCAGTGAGCAGTGCAATTTGTTTCGTACAGTAGTGTTATGTTTACAGCATACTTCTGTTTGCGTGACTATTATTTAATTACTGTAATAATTGTGCAACATTGTGTATTTAGTATAGCCATTAGGTATAAAGATGTACGAAAGTAAATTAGTTATAGGTTTTCTCTTTGTAAAAATTCGGACATTTTGTATGTTCCTTACCCGGAAGTCAGAATTCAATTTTAATCTGCTACTTGATATGAATTACATTTATTTTCTGAATTAATTTGTTTTTTACTGTTGTAGTGTAATTTTCTAAAACACTCGACAGTTTGTCAAGAATTATGAAACTAGTTGTAATAACGCTTCATTAGCTACAGTACCTGTAGAAAAACATTGAGTTAAAAAAACTAAATCTGTCACCATTTATTCATTATTTGTTGTTCGTGTAAAATTTGTTTTGATGGACTTATCCCGTTTTGCCAAAAAACTCTTCATATGTATATGAATCACAATAATCATTGCTTCACTTTAAAAATAAACATTTAATCAGAGTATCTCTTCAAAAATGGTGGTTAATATTGCATCTTCTGAGGCATTTACGTTCTTTACCTCTTGTCGTTTTGTTTTTAATTCTCATTTCTTCAGTGTAGTTTAATAGGTAAGCCGAGCAGTCTAGGCTAATGAGGTGAGGTCGTAGGCACGACATTTACAGCAGAGAGAGGCAGCGGAATGATCCTTGGTCAAATCGCGGGATGGCATTAATCGGCATAACATTACCAAGGAATCATTTTCAAAACATTGGCCCATTCAGATGAAGACCAAGCCATTTTTCGTATTCCACTGATCACTATTTTGTACACTAGAATAAACATTCATTTATTACAAATCAGTTGCATTTTCTTCATTATTATTATTTTATCCCTTCGATTAGACTATGTTACCGAAATAGTACTGGCAGTCTGGCACGCTTAACAGTAATACAGTTCACAACACATGTTGGAAAATAATGATCTACAACTAAAACCTAGAATTTAAACTTTACAAGTTTAACTTTATCAAAATAATGCGCAAAATGCAAATAAAATTAGCATGTAATTTTAATTCACATTTCAAAGATATGTACAGCAAGACCAAACACCAATTTACTGTGTTTTGAGAAATCGAATTAAAAAAGTTCAAACAGTAATTAAAAGCATCATGTATTTAAAACATTTTGCTGCTCATAAAATACAATTAGAGCCAATTACAGTTAAAAAAGGCATATTATACAACATTTTGCACGATAGAGTAGGTAGGTACATTAAGTACATGGGGCAAAGAGAAGTTTTTTCGCCGCTTTTTACAAGGAATTAAAAACGAAAATTGTATATCCCTTTTGAAAACAGCATAAACAAACACACAATATTCAAGACACTCTACATAGTTCGTACTAAATACAAGCATAAAAGTAAGTAGTATATGAGTATTGCATTATTTGACACAGGTGCATAGACGTACAGTGTATCCCGATAGAATAATCAGTGTATCCCGATAGAATAATGACACAGCGTTTTTCGGGGATCGCTTTCTCCAGTGCCACTGGAGCCACCCGAGTTCTGTGATGACAGTGAATGTCTCTAGTCATACGTAATGTATCTGGGAGTGACCAGGCCACATTTGACATTTTTTCGTTAACTAGATCAGAAGTTATGGTGATGTAAATTAAGGAAACCGGGAAGTGTCCTTATTCTATCGGGACAGCCATTTTCAGCTTTTAATGAATTTCAGGAAAACTACGTGACCCCTGGAGGTCAACTAAATTTTACATATACATACTAACTAGTTAACATTTAAGAATAATTATCTCGTCCCAGTAGCCCCGTGTGGCGGGGAGTAACCACGAAAAACGCTGTGTCCTTATTCTATCGGGACACACTGTAATCAGGAACCACAATATCTGATACATTTACAGCTTACATGTGGCATGATAAACTGTCTAATATATCTAGCTAACAGTACAAACAAATCTATGAAACAGTAAAACCGATTAGGGGATCAAATAAGTGCATATCAATAAAAATTAGAGCATTTACAGACATTTGACACAACAACAGCAGCATTTGGAAATATTTTTTGAAAAAGAATCATTTGTTCCTCTGTAATTTTTTGTCTCGTGTGTATCGAAATCTCCCTCAGGCTTCCATTTGGAGGTGACTGTGAAAGTTTTGTAATGTTCATAGGAGCCCTCCTGCCAAATTCAGCGTCACACAAACCAAGTGTTTTTAAATTAGGAAAGATTCTCGGCCAAAGCGTGAGAGATGGGAAGCCATCCTCTCCTAAGAGATTTGGTGGATACCGGAAACGAACTTTTCGGACTTTCGGCATCACCTCCGGGAATTTGAATTCGACCCCCTCATCCAGTTCACCAGAGGCGGATACATATGAACCTCGTCCGGGGGAAACGAAACTGTAAGCAGCCCACTCGATGACTTCCAGTGAGTTCTTACACCCTTCCAGTATTCTACAGAGCGCCTTTATAATTCTGGCTGTCATGTCGAAGGATCTATCGGCTTGAAAGACACAACACGAGACCGTCCCGGACGCATCTTTGTATTGTGAGGTTGGGTAAGAGACGATAATCTCGCGGAGTTTCATCCTCCCCTCCTCACTCGCCTCTGCAATCCTTTCATAGGGTGTGACGTGATCCGAGTGATCCCTCATAACAAAGGCGATGTGCTGCCTGAACCAGAGTTTCTTGAGAAGATGAAGTCGGTCCAGTGGCTGACGTAAGTACAGTTGGCAGTCCTTATGTGCAACAACCTCCTTCAGGTTCGGAGCTACCAGAATAATCATCTCGAGCAATTTGGCTGAGTAGTAATCGGAAGAAACGTCGAGAATTTTTAATTTTTGATGTACTTTTGCATCTCGGTTGAGGGCTGGGTCGTATTTTAAGTGCACCTCCAGAAATTCGGGATCAGTTTTAAGAAGCGGGGAATAAAATCCACGAGGATGAAAGGGAGCACCATACTCGTTGTATTTGATTTTCCACGCAACTTTACATAGGGCAATGAGCTTCAAACGGTGCAGGTTGGGAACTCGGAAAACAATTAAATTGTAAATACTTTTCATCATCGAAGCTTCTGTAAGGGTATCCGCTTGATGTCGATCGGATTCCCAGAAATTGAGAGCTAGGTCCGTTATGTGAGCTCCGTGAAGGGTCAAAGCTTCACGCAGTAGCTCATTCTCAAGGGTATAGCAGTTTTGAAAATTGAATTTACCACATGGAAAAGGGGACGAGGAGAGGATGCCACCAGGAGAATGTTCCCTCAAAAAAACTACAAACTGTTCTAACTTCTCCGTTTCGTAAATATATAGTTGAAATTTTAACTGCTTTTGAAGGCGCGATGATGCGGCTGAGTTCCAATGACGAGATACAAGGCGACATTTGAAAAGGTCTCGGCCTGTTAGTGGGCCAAGAATTTTTTCCAATACCTGAATAAATATTTTAAAAATAATAATAATGAATTAAGTTGATATGCTTCAGTATTTAGCATAATAATACACATATCGTGGATGAAGAATCAAAATGGCCCACATATATGTTTTGCTTACAACGAATAACACTATCTACAAAAAACGTTAAAATATCAAGATCCTATTCAAGCATGTAAATAGAAAAATTTGCACATTTAAAACAGATGTAGGTAAGTAGAACATTTTACAAGTTGAAAAAAAACATGTAACTGCAGCATTTTGCATTTTTTCCAAACTCGTACATAAAATCTTTCGCATCTAACAAGTTTTTTATTAAGTTTTGAAATAGCTCATTTCAATTCTAGCTCCGTTTTAACTCTTCAATCACGTTATACATTAAAAACAACCTTTAAATTAAAAGGATGATCACTTTTCGTTTTGCTTTCAAAAATCATTTACTTAATACTTGTTGCCTATATTAACTTTCAATAATTAAATTAGTTAAAATTGGATTTATTAAATACGTGATCAATGGAGAGTGCCATTTCATGGAGATGAGAGATTCTCTCGACAGTGCCGAAACTGCAGGAGTCAGCTGCTTCAGTACGAGACTTCAAAAGCTGATCTTTAGCAGTCTTATTAACTTTCTGCTGGTCATTTCCCGAAGCGTTAGGAGTACTGCCAGATGCGCTTGAGCTGGTGGAATATTCTGGCAACAAACCAGTAGAACCGTCAATCACCTTCGTGTTTGAAAATATCTGCGGATCAAAGTTGAAAAAAAGACCTAAAATTAATACTTTAATCAACAATTACATGTGATATACATGTGCAGTTTTTGTTTAACGATGAGAACAATTCGAGAAGCCGACCATGCTTTCTGCTATCTTAGCGCTGAGTTTAATAACATTTTACATTACTAACATCACTATTTATTTGAATATTTTATGTGTTGAAACTTTGTCCAGTGTAGCTGTCTGCATTTTATATATTTCATTTCACCCTTTTTGAAAGCATACGAGTCAACTAATCAACACAGTAATAAATTGTAATTAACTTTGTTTTTTCGAAATTCCAATTTTACCACTATTGACAGATTTACTGACTGCACACACTTGAATTCTATATTTTAAACGGGATTAATTAGAATTAGATTTCCTTACCTCAGTACAGCGTTCAGAATTCGATTTGGTTCCCAGGACCGTCAGTGGTCCGGATATCGCAAGTTTCTCCATGTCTTCTTTCAACCAATTTTTGCTCTCTGATTGCAAGTCTTCGTTCTCCTCCCTTTTCTCTTCTTCACGATCAACACTCGAAATTTTGAGATTTTCCAATTTCAAATCATTAATCTTATTCCGCCACACGAAATCGAAATTCTTCTCGGAACCTTCGCAGCCCCTGTCAGTATCTGGTAATATAGCCACCGATGAGGTACATCAACATCATCTCTCATATCAACTCTTCAGTCATTAGTAAGATTATTATCGTCTTCCTACGAAGTTGCGAAATATTGTTAAACTGAATTTAACTAACTAGTTAGCAATTTCTTAATCATGTTAATTGGATCTAACTATCGCAATTTAAGTGACTACTTTCATAGTTATTGGTGTAGCAAACCCTAGTGTTACATATATATTTATGCACTTTCAAATTGGACTAATAATAATACAAAACAGTTTTATAATCCACGAATATATTTATTTCACTATTTTATAATGATTGTAACTGAACATTAGCCAATGTAATTACCTAGATTCTATATGCTATGCCTATAGAATCTAGAAGATAAAATTAAGGCGCTTTATATTTGTCAGCCTCTGCATATCGTCTGTGAAGAACCAAAATGACCCATTTCCATTTGTCGCTAAATACAATACCCACTATCTACAAAAATATTGATAAATGTCTTGAAAGCATTTAAATACAGTAAAGTTCGTTTAAAAGGGATCCTGTTAAAAGGGAAAACCGCCTAAACGGGACAGATTTGAAGTTTTTGGTTGGCCAGCCTATGATTTAATGTTAAAATTGTCCGGTTATAAGGGAAACGCTAAAAGGGATTATCCGGTTAAAAGGGACTTTTTTTTACCATTTTTGGTTTTTTTGGTCACTTAAAAGGGATTTTTGACGAAAAATAGTAGTAATAACAGACAGACAGACAAATCATACAGAGCCGAACGAGTGAAGCACTACTGTTTTTGACAACTTAACTGCACTCATCTTATCTCTTATCTGAACATTTACATTATCTAAGTAGGTCGTCGTATTTATAGCTTATAAAGCTTTCTTGGCTGTCAGTTGTTAGTTGTACTTTTGACTTTGACTCTTACCTGCACTGGTTCCAGCTCTCCTGAGTTGGCTAGGCATGATGTTGAAGCGGAAAAGAAACTCGTTAAGTACAGAACAAAAATACGAAATCGTGCAAAAGTTAAAAACCCATAAACAAATTGAAATAATAAAAGAAACGGGTTCAAGTCGAATCTTTATAATTTAAGTTTATGTGTACGTCAACATCAAAATGGAATTAAATCTAAACAAACAGAATTAACTGACTTTTTTGAATCTCAATAACTGTCCACGGACAACATTGTAAATAACTTACTCTTTTACGAAGAATAAAATATGAATTTTTTTAAACATAATAACCGCTTAAAAGGGAAATCCCTTAAATGGTTAAAAGGGAATTCGGTTATAAGGGACAGATTTGGTCGGTCCCGCAGAGTCCCTTTTAAACGAACTTCACTGTAGCATATATTACATTTTTTTAAAACATCTAAATAGAACATTTTACACTTTTCAAAAACATGTAAATAGAACATTTTACACTTTTCAAAAACTCTTAATTAACATTTTATGGATGTTTCTCATTTTGTTTTTATGACATAGCTCATTTTGACTCTAGCTTAAATTGGATATGGGCCATTTTGGTTCTTCTCAACGATATGTACCTAATACACATCTACTCGGGAAAATAAGTAAGTACACAGGAAATTTTTTTGTATTCAAAAAACGTATTCATATGGTCCGGGTCATGACTATATGAAAGATATTTCCGTGTGTTAATCGACCTTGATATATTTCTCACCTTGAAAACTAATAATTATTATGTCAGTAATTTGAAACTGACATGATGCAGTAAAGGAATTGAAAAAGAAATGAATTCATAAATATAAAAGTTTTCCTACCAAATAAATCAAAAAACATCATGGAAAATCTGTTACACAAATTAAATTGTCTCTTCTTCGCAATTTCCTTTGTGTGCCCATTGATTTGCAAGTGCACCCCTTTTGGCACATCTCTTGGTAATTCTTACGAGGTCACAGAATCAAATACAATTTTGACCGCTACCATCCATGACATCTCTGAGAGTATTCTTTCTACACATACAGAATGCATCCATTTGAATTTCCTTTTTAACAAGGATCCAACTTTGGACCAGGCAGAATCTGACAGTCATCAATTAGCATTACAATGGTTGCCAGGGAACCCTTTACTACAATCGAGGAAATCAGCATCAAAACATGGGCACGACCACGGCATAGAGTATTCAACTCACACAACTGTCTCTATTAATTCTCCTCTAATAAAACTCAAAATCAATCAAAGTGACTAAGACATTTTGAGGGACTATTTGGAGCGACTTAAATGGGCAACAAAGACAATTCCAATGCATGGCAACAACAACAACATTGAAATATATGTCTTGAAAGCATTTAAATAGCATATATTACATTTTTTTTAAACATTTAAATTAAATATTTTACACTTTTCAAAAAACATGTAAATAAAACATTTTACACTTTTCAAAAAACATGTAAATAAAACATTTTACACTTTTCAAAAACTCCTAATTAACATTTTACGTATGTTTCTCATTTTGTTTTTATGACATAGCTCATTTTGATTGTAGCTTAAATTGGATATAGGTCATTTTGGCTCTTTACAGACTATATTTACTTACACTGACGACTAATGGGTTATTATTATTAAGCTCGCGAACAAGTATGTAAAATTGTAACTATTAACTATTGAATCACCTGTGTGGATTGTGATTGTGCGTCCGTATTTTCTGTGCACTTGAGACTCAATCCTTAAGTAAATCTGCGCTTTTGTTTTTTGTCCAGCCATCCAGCACGTCGAACCCGTACAACTGCTCAGCTGACTGACTGAAACTGAACTGCAATGCAACCAACTGTTCACTTTGATCCCTTCACCCGACCCTTGAGTTTCTACGAAGGGATAAGAAGCACATCTTCCTCGTCCCAATCCCTATGTAGTAGGAGCTGGAGATTTGGAAATGAAGCACTTCATTGTTCATAACCTAACGAGAAAGTACGTCTCTACAATAATAATAATAATGTTATTATTATCATTATTATTTTATTTACTCATGCTTATAGTGTGGTATTTGCATAATGGAAACCTTCTGCTTCTTGGAAACGTCGTTTCAGTGTATTTTTCTTGGAATTCAGTGTATTTATGTTGTACAAATGTGACAATAAAGCTTACTTACTTAAGTAATTATTGTAACTGTAGCTAAATAAACATCGCATCAGCTTGAATTTTTAAAATGGCAGCCACATGGCCATCTATCTCCTGTAGGAGTAGCGTGCTAACAATAGAAGATTTACTATAAGTACCAAACAACAATTACATTACTTCGCCCCGGCCCTCGTGGCCGAGTGGCACATGAATCGCATCTAGTTGCTTATTTATCCATGGAATTTATAAATACACAAAAAAACTGAGCCCTGGGGTTCGATACCACAGCCAGTCTAATTACAGGATGGCAAATTAAACTACATTACGCTCCCTGGCAGATTCCTCAGTGGTTTCGAGGAACAAATTTTGCAATTTTTTATGTTCATCAAATTGTTCCTACATTTTTATTTTACTAATTTTCACTACTGTCTCTGGTTTCAAAACCAACAGAATTGTTTTTAAATAATTTACGATTAAACATGTATGGCAGTTAATTGGGATTTGAGATCTTACAGGATTTAAATTACTTGAGTTGTAACAGATATCAAGTAACCAAAAATGTATTTTAAAATTGTTTTCATTCTAAATATAAAAATTTTATTTTATACTGAGCTGTAAGGCTAAATTGTGCATTACAGTGATTACTTAAATACGTTTTTTCTCTCTCTAAGCTGACAGGCGTGAGACGTGACGTGAGCATTAAACATTCACTGCTCAATTTTTTATGACGCATTTCCGTTTTCCCCGTGGTGAATAATATAATTAAAATCTTTAAATCATCTTCAAAGTCTGCCTTACCTTGAACTTAAATGAAAATAATTTTATAAAAACATTCAAAATTAGAGATGCGCTTTCCACTATTTTAGTTTGGTTAAAGGCATAATGTGTATTTAAATTACAGAATCATTAAAATGCATTGATCTTTGTGGAACTGCCTACTGATTGTGCAAATCACAAATGAACACAATTAAACCGGACGATAATTAATATGAGAAAATTCTTTATTCCAAAATGTAGTACATGGTTTAAAACATCACCACCACAGCATTTATGTATTAATGATTCGAAATATAATAAATTTTTCATAATTCATGTAGGAGTTATAGTATAGCTGCAGAGACTACATATTAGGCCATCAAAAAGTACCACATAAAATAATAGGTCACTATATTTTAGTGCAGTGTGATAAAAACGAACTAAATATATACATTGTTAATGATTAATTTAAATGGGTGTCATACTAAAATTCACAGGTAGAAAGCATTTTTTCAACCAGAGGACATGTACCTACATGAAAATCTTACAGACGAGAAAACGATGCAACAGAAGAACGGCTGAAGTTTTCTCGACCAGACTTAAAACTTGAGATTTTGCAGAATCCGTAATCCAACAAATTTAGCAAACACTGTTGGACACAGAGCGATTACTCCTTCTCCTCTTTTCTGGGGAATGTGACTTGGAGTTTCTTCAGTTTGTCTTGTGTCAAACTCAGATTTGCAACCTTCAACTTCTCATCTGCAAGAACTACTCCAATAGATTTACCTATTTCCTACGCCTTGCCCTCCCCCTCTACACAGGGACTGACGAGCCTCCAGCTTTTGTATTCTTCCCAATTGGGGCTACTGGTTCCGGTGGAGGCTCCAGTAGCGGATAACCTCTAAACTGACACCATCCGACCGGGTAAATCTCCAGGGACTGTATAGGTTTCCACTGGTCGAACTCTGGGCCACATCCCAAGAAGTGCACTTTCATCGCATGTGGATGGACTAATTTAACGATTTGTGCTGGACAAATGAACTCGGACTGGTGGCTGTCCACGGCTTCAATCAACATGTTCTCTTCAAAACCAAGGTCCGTGTTGCTCTGTGTGCAGAAAAATCAAATCAAGTTACGGTGCAATAAGACTAGTAGACATAATGAATTATTTTCTGTATTTCAATGCCCATAAACAAAGTAAATATGAGAGAAGCTTATTGGGTATTACCTTATGGGGTAGCGGTAGCTCCTTAAAACCATTTACTTCCAAGTATGACGCCCACACAAACTGGTCACCGTCCTCAGCATCTGAAGGCATTGGTGACGGCGTCTCGCCGACACCGGCGAATGAACCCAACGGAAACAGCTGCTCAGAAGTAACGTGAAAATGGAACTCGTTGACCCCGTTCACATATTTACTCAAGTCTTCCTCGCTGACAGCACTGACAATCTTGCAGATGAAATAGCCGTGATTCAGCACTTTGACCACCCGCCCCACAGCAATTTCATCCAGCTTCAGAGGGTTGATAAGTTCAAACATCATGTCAACTTCAATGTTGACATTGGCCCCTTCCCGAATACGATCAGCTAACTGAACTGAAGTGCAACCAGCTGATGACTTTGACGGGCCCTTCCCCCGACCCTTGATTATACGACGGGATAAGAAGCACATCTTCCTCGTCCCAATTCCCATGTAGAAGAAGCTGGAGATTTCGAAATGAAGCACTTTCTAACCTAACTATAGTAAGTACGTTTCTGCAATAATATATTATCATTATTGTTTTATTTACTCATGCTTATAGGGTGGTATTTGTATACTGGCAGCCTTCTTTTCTTGGAAACTTCCCCAACTTTGAACTTTCTTCTTTTTGAATCTAGTGAAGCCAAGTTGGAATTCAGTTTGTTATTCTTGGAACTCAGAGTATTTATGCTGTGCACGTGTGATAATAAAGCAATTTGGTCTATAAATATAACATTAAATGTAACTATTCTGTGACATTCAAACACAAAACAGAGCCCTAGGGTTCGAAACTGCGGCCAATCTAATTATATGATGGTTTAAATTAATAAAAGCTTTAATTAAACTTAAAAAATTAAAGCATTATTAAATTAGCCACACATGCAAAGGATGTATGAAACTTAATCTTTATAAAGTGGAGGCTGGAAGACGATTTCAAAATCAAACTCTTCTTTTAATTCAGTTAATTTTTTCTCACCATTATATTATTTATAAAACTCATTAGTTTAAGCTCTGTTATCCCTCAATAAATCGTTGTCACAAAATTAAGCCTCTGTTGATTTAAAATTAGTTAAAACTGAAACTAGGAATTAAGTGGCAAGTGGAAATATTGATGCACTTTCAAATTCGACGAACAAATAATACAAAACAGTTTTGACAATCCAAGGATATATTTATTTTACGATTTCATTATTATAACTGAACATCAGGCGATTTAATTAGATTGTATATCTATAGAATCTAGAATCTAGACGCTTTATATTTGTCAGCCTCTACAATTTTTCCTGATGTCATTTCCAAATTATAAATAAATACTTAATTAATTTGCCCTAAACTACTGACACTGATCAGTAATCAATTTTGTATGACGCATTTTTATTTTTCACATGTGGTGAATTTGAGATAATTAAGTAAATGCAGTAGGTACGTGATTTAGAATAATGTGATCGTTATCGATTCCCTCATTTTTGACACGAAATCTGTAATTATATAACTTAATCTTTAGTAAGTGGAGGCTGGAAGACAACTTCAAAATCAAACCTTCTGGTTTTCAATTCAACTAATTTTTTCTCAATATTTATAAAGCTCATTAGTTTAGCAGTATTTTCTCATTAAATCAAACCCATAACGCAAAATTACGCTGTTGATTTACAGTTAGTTTAAATTACACTCAAATTAAATGGCAAATAGAAAATCTCTAACTGTCAAATTGAACAATAATTTGAATAAAAAATGTAGTATAATCAGTTAATTCAATAACTACGAAATCAAAATTGCTTACCAAGTAAGGGATCGTTCAACAATGATGTCATCGGAAGGGTGATCGGTGGGTCTATAGTAGGGTCTTGATGTCATGATATGCTAAAAATAGCCGTTATTACACGATATAATATAAGCAAAATATTTTACTTACATATTCCATTAGAATGATTTTGAAAGCTGCAATATGTTCTATCTATTTACATGCTTTTAAAAAGTACAAATTATATTCTATTTATATGTTTTTCAAAAGTTTCAATTGTTCTACTTTCACGTTTTTTAAATGAGCAAACTGTTCTACATGGCTTTCGAAAAGTGAAAATATTTTATTTACATATAAGTAGTTGTTATATGATCTCGAAAATGGCACTCAACTTCGATTAAAGTATAAGTGCTTACTTACTAGTTAAAAATGCGTTTGGCTAACTATAACATATCGTTATAACGACCATGTTGCCCATACGCCATAGAGGAAGCAGGGACTGGAAAACCGAAGCAAATCCACATGATCGTGTATTAAAAAATGTACTAATCTAAGAAAGGAATTCCTTCACTGGTCGTTGCGTAGGCTGGGTCGGACATTTATAGAAGAAGAGATTTATTAATTTCATTGATCACTATATTCTACACTAAAATAAATATTCATTTATTAAAAATCAGTCAAAACTTTACATGTTTAACGTTATCCAAAAAATGCGCAAAATGCAAATAAAATAAAATTTAATTTTAATTCACATTTCAAAAATATGGTATACGGACACTTTCCCCCCGGACACTTTCCCCCCGGACATTATCCCCCCGGACATTATCCCCCCATGCAGTAACCCTGGACATTTTCCCCCCAGTCCAAAAATGAAACAAAGGGAAAAACAAGTACACTTAGGTGCTAAGGTAAATGCTTTGTTTGACTACGCACATTTTGCTTAAGGTTTAATAAATTTTAAAATAAATTGGATATTTCGTGAGGAAAGTATTTAATGATTTATCCCTATACTATAACAGTATGCATCGTAGCATCTTACATACGGGTACGGGGGGAAAACGTCCGGGGTTACTGCTCGGGGGGAAAACGTCCGGGGGGATAATGTCCTAGGGGGAAAATGTCCGGGGGGGAATATGTCCGGGGGGAAAGTGTCCGGGGGGAAAGTGTCCTACAACCCAAAAATATGTATATACAGCAAGGCCAAACACCAATTTACTGGTCAAAATGGAATCAAAGAAGTCTAAACAGTAATTAAAAGCATCAAGTATTTAGAAAATTTTCGTGCTTAAAAAATACAATTAGAGCTATTTGTGACAGCTAAAATGTGAAGTGGTAATCTATCTCCTTACAATATAACTAAGAGTACAAACCTATGAAACAGCAAAATCGCCTAGGAGATCACATAAGGGCATATCAGTAAAAATAATCGCATTTACGGACGTCCGTCACGACAACAGTGGCATTTGGAAATATTTTTCGAAAAATTTTCATTGGCTCCTCTGCAATGACTAGACTCGTGTGTATCAAAATTTCCTTCAGGCTTCCATTTGGAGGTGACTGCAAAAGTCTTGTAATGTTCATAGGAGCCCTGCTGTTCACCATTTCCCAATTAAGATCAACTTCACACAACCCAAGTGTCTTCAAATTAGGAAAGATTCTCGACCAACACGTCAGAGATGGGAAGCCATCTTCTCCTAAGAGATTTGGTGGATACCGGAAACGAACTTTTCGGACTTTCGGCATCACCTCCGGAAATTTAAATTCAACCCCCTCATCGAGTTCACCAGAGGCGGATACATATGAGCCTTGTCCGGGGGAAACAAAACTATAAGCAGCCCACTCAATGACTTCCAGTAAATTCTTACACCCTTCCAGAATTCTACAGAGCACATTTATAATTCTTGCTGTCATGTCGAAGGATCTATCGGATCCGAATACACACCTCGTAAGTACCCCAGAAAAATCTTTGTATTGTGAGCATGGGTAAGAGACGGCGATCTCGCGGAGTTTCATCCTCCCTTCCTCACTCGCCTCTGCAATCCTTTCATAGGGTGTCACGTGATCCGTGTGATCCCTCGTAAAAAAGGCGATATGCTGCTTGAACCAGAGTTTCTTGAGAAGATGAAGTCGGTTCAGTGGCTCGATTAAGTACACTTGACAGTCCTTATTTGCAACAATCTCCTCCAGGTTCGGAGCAAGCAGAATAATCATCTCGAGCATTTTGGCTGAGATGTAATGGGAAGAAATGTCGAGAACTTTTAATTTTCGATGTACTTTTGCATCTGGGTTGATGACTGGGTCGTATTTTAAGTGCAACTCCAGGAATTCGGGGTCAGTTTTAAGAAGCGGGGAATGAAATCCACGAGGATGAGAGACAGTACTATACTCGTTATATTTGATTTTCCAAGCAACTTTGCAAAGGGCAGTGAGCTCCAAACGATGCAGGTTTGGAAGCCGGAAAATTATTACATTGTAGATTTTTTCCATCATCGAAGCTTCTGTAGGAATATCCGCTTGATGTCGTCTAAATTCCCAGAAATGGAGAGCTAGGTCCGTTATGTAAGCTCCGTGAAGGGTCAAGACCTCACTCAGTAGCTCATTGTCAAGGGTACAGCAGTTTTTGAAATTGAATTTACTACATGGGAAAGGCGACCACGAGAGGATGCCACCAGGGGAATGTTCCCTCAAGAGAACCAAAAACTGTTCTAACGTCTCCGTTTTGGAAAATTTTAGTCCGAATTGTAACTGCTTTTGAAGTTGTAATGTTGCGAATGAGTTCCAATGACGAGATACAAGGCGACATTTGAAAAGGTCTGGGCCCGTTAGTGGGCCAAGAATTTTTTCGAATATCTAAATAAATATTTTTAAAAAATAATAAGGAATTAAATCGATATGATTTAGCATTTAGCATAATAATACACATATCGTGGCTGAAGAATCAAAATAGCCCACATTCATGTTTTGCTTCGACGAACGAATAGCACAGTCCACAAAAAACATTAAAATATCAAGATCCTATTCGAGCATGTATATAAATAGACAAATTTGCATATTTAAAAAAGATGTAGGTAAGTAGAACATTTTACCCTTTGAAAAAAACATGTAACTGTAGCATTTTGCACTTTTTAGAAACTCGTATATAAAATCGTACACATCTAACAAGTATTTTTAAAGTTTTGAAATAGCTCATTCTAATTCTACCTCCAATTGGAAAGGGCCGTTTTACTTCTTCAATCACGCTATACATGCAAAAAAATCTTGAAATTAAAAGGATGATCAGCATTCACTTTCCTTTTTGCTTTCAAAAATCATTTAACTAACACTCGTTGCCTATATTAACTTTCAATAATTAAATTAGTTAAAATTAGATTTATTAAATACGTGATCAATGAAGAGTGCCATTTCACGGAGATGAGAGATTCTGTCGACAGAACCGAAACTGCAGGAGTCAACTGCCTCAGCAGCAGACTTCAGCTGATCTTCAGCAGTATTAACCCTCTGCTGGTCATTTCCCGACGAGTTAGGAGTGCTTCTAGATGCTCTTGAGCTGGTGGAATATTCTGGCAACAAACTACTAGGACCGTCAATCACCTTCGTGTCTGAGAATATCTACGGTTCAAATTGGAAAATAATACGTAAAATCAATGCTTCAATCACGAATTAAATAAAAATATACATTTGCAGTTTTTGTTTAACTAACGATGAGATCAATTGGAGAACCCGACGCTATGCTTTCTGCTATCTTAGCGCTGAGTTAACATTTAATATTAAATACTACTAATATCAATATCACTATTTATTTTAATATTTGTAAAAGCTCACTAGTCAGTCCAGTGTATCTCTACTTCACCCTTTTTGAAAGCACACAAACAACTAACCAGCACAGTAATAAATTGTGATTCCATTCTTTTGCAGATTTCGAACTTGCAATTTCACCACTATTGACAGTTTCATTGACTGCACAAAATTGAATTCTATTTTGAACACGGGTCACGAGATTAATTGTGACGTTCCACCAGAAAAGGTGTATATCTAGCGGTTTTAGAACTGCTTGTAAAACAGCTTAAAGTTTTTAATGTTTTCAAGGCAATAATTCACATAAGTTTAAACTCAGTTAAAATAAGTTTTACGCAAGTAAAAACTTATTAATTTTTTTCGGTCGCTAATTGCACATTTTTTGACAAATTTTAAAATTTTCAAAATTTTTTTCAAAATTTTGAAATTTTTTGAACGTCTCAAAAAAAATTTGGATTTTTAACCTGCATTTCAGTACACAAGAAACCAATTTTTTAAAATACTTAGAGACCGAATAAAAATTTGAAAAAAATTGCATTAAATGCGCCATGAATTGTACTACCAGAAACTGTAGCTAACTCAAAACCGCCAGATATACACCTTTTCTGGTGGAAGGTCACAATTTATAAGAATTGAATTAACTTTTTACCTCAATACAACCTTCAGAATTCCATTCGGTTCCCAGGACCGTTGACGGTTCTGATATCGCAAGTTTCTCCATGTCTTCTTTCAAACAATTTTTGCTCTTTGATTGTGAGTCTATGTTCTCTTCCTTTTTCTCTTCTTCACTGTCATCAACACTCCCAATTTTGAGATTATCCAATTTCTTAGAAAAATACAAGCAAATTAACCACGTAGGTGTTAATTTTTAACTTAGTTTTGTGTTACTCCGGCATCGACACCAGAAGATGTTACAGTGGACAACACAAATTTTAGTTAGGGATTTACACTGTAATATGTTAGACTGAGTTTACTATTTTCTGTCTTGCATATGTAACCAAGAAGTATAGTTACGCGACAAACAGAATTAAAAAATAATGCAAAAAGTCAGCATCGAACCCGAAACCTTTTGAATTGGTACCGACAACTCATTATCAGTTGTAGCACTAATTTATAGCTTAATATAGTACTAATGCGCGTAAAGGTGATCGGGTTCATTTTTTTTCAACTTTGAAAATCTGTAACTTTTTACCTAGCCAACGCACAATGAAGAAGAAGTTATCATTATACTTCTCCTTTAATCCTTTATGTACACAAAAATACTCAGTGTCGAAAATTAAAAGTTGCAAGAGATACAGGTCATTGTACGAAAAAACTGCGGAAAGTCTTACAACGGCCCAAGTGCCCTTAATGTGATCAATACATTTAAATTTAATGGTAAAGTAGGGTCTTAAATGTCACAAATTCAAAAAAGTACTCAAAACTTTCATGATTTTACATAGCCAGAGTTTTTAAGGAAAGAAGCTGAAATCAGTAGTAAAGATAGTTGAGAATATAGGCTGTATGAATATTAGTCGCACAGATTTTTAAAGGCGGTAATATTTGAACGGCGGCCACTGATCACATTTAAGGGGTGATCACATTTACGCACCTTAGTACTACGGCGGTATAAATTCTTTACACGATTTTCGGCCAACTGTAGTCTGTAACATTATTTGGTGTAGATATATTAACACACAGTGGTGTTTCATGTAGCTATTTCTTCACCTTCAAAAATTTTGAAATTAACTAATAATAATAATCGTGTTAAAATTAACACCCAAATGTGTAAGCTCGAGCTAACTAAAAGTTAGTAAGCAGTGTAAGTAGTAAGTTTATGTAGTAAGCAGTTTCTTAATCATGTTAATTGGATCTAACTATCGCAATTTAAGTATTGCATTCGTAGTTATTGATGTGCTACATATATATTGATGTACTTTCAAATTGGACTACAGGACTAATAATAATCCAAAAAAAAATACAATCCCCGAATAATACATTTATTTCACTATTTATTGATTGCAACTCAACATTAGCCAATTTAATTAGATTCTATATCTACAGAATCTAGAAGATAAAATTAAGGCGTTTTATATTTGTCAGCCTCTATACTCGTCTGTAAGAACCAAAATGACCCATATCCATTTGTAGCTAAAAACAATATCCACTATCTACAAAAATATTGAAGCATGTCTTGAAAGCATTTACATAGATTGTTTTGCACTTTTAAAAAACATGTAAATAGAACAATTTACACTTTTCAAACTATGTAAATAGAACATTTTTACCCTTTCAAAAACATCAAAACATGTTAATACAACGTTTTGACCATTTCAAAAATATGTAAATAGAATATTTTGCACTTTTCAAAAAACATGTAAATATAACATTTTAAACTTTTCAAAAACTCCTAATTAGCATTTTACGCATGTTTCTTATTTTGTTTTTGTTTTTATGACATATTTTGATTGTAGCTTAAATTGGAGATGGGTAATTTTGGGTCTTCACACACGATATTTTCCTGCTGTCATTTCGAAATTATAAATAATGCAATAATTATTACTTTGCAGTAAACTATTGACACTGACTAATGGGTAAATGGGATATTATTAAGCACGAAAACAATTATACTATGTAACTATTAACTATTGACTTACCTGACCTGTGAACCTGTGTGGATTGTGCGTCTGTATGTTTTTCTGAGCACTTGAGGAGATTGAAGTCTGCACTTTTGTTTTCCTCAGCTACTGAAACATGCAGCGCGTCAAACGCGTACAACTGCTCAGCTGACTCACTAAAACTGAACTGCAGTACAACCAGCTGTTGACTTTGACATGCTTTGACGGGCCCTTCCCCGGCCCTTGAGTTTCTACGAAAGGATAAGAAGCACTTCTTCCTCATCCCAATCTCCATGTAGAAGGAGCTGGAGACTTCAAATTAAGTACTTTCTAACCTAAATAAGGTGTCTACAATAATAATATTATTATCATTGTTGTTTTATTTACTCATGCTTATAGTGTGGTATTTGCATTGAATCCAGTGAAGCCATGTTTGAAGTTGGAATTCAGTGTATTTTTCTTAGAATTCAGTGTATTTATGCTGTACAAATGTGGCAATAAAGTAATTACTGACCCAAGTAATTTTTGCAACTGTAGTTGAATTAACATCGCATACTGTTGTGTTTTGTTCACAAATTACCATTGTTTTTTCGCTTGTGATTGTGATATCACAATCACAATCACAAACTACTAAAATGGGATTGTGCACAATCACAAAATCATCACAACGAAGCAACAACAAACGAGCACTAAATGATTTTAGGATCGTTCGTAAATGACGTCCCAAAAATTATCATTCATTTATTGGGATCGTCCGTAAATGACGTCCTGAAAATTATTATTCTTTTATTGGGATCGTCCGTAAATGACGTCCCGAAAATTATCATTCTTTTGTTGGGATCGTCCGTAAATGACGTCCCGAAAATTATCATTCTTTTGTTGGGATCGTCCGTAAATGACGTCCCGAAAATTATCATTCTTTTATTGGGATCGTCCGTAAATGACGTCCCAAAAATTATCATTTTTTTATTGGGATCGCCCATAAATGACGTCCCGAAAATTATCATTCTTTTATTGGGATCGCCCATAAATGACGTCCTACAAATTATTATTCAATTATTGGGATCGTCCATAAAAGACGTTCCACAAATTATCAATATTTTATTGGGATCATCCATAAATGACGTCCCGCAGATTATCATTCTTTTGTTGGGATCGTCTATTAAAGACGTCCCCCAAATTATCACTATTTTAGGACCCACATACCCCTCTGCACATTTTGTAAACGATAATTTTTTATATTGCGTTTTATGTTTTATGTGCTGCTGGTAAATTGAAAAAATGAATAAATTATTATAATTATTAAATTGCTTTTTATCAATACCCGCCTAGACACACTGACCCTGCTAGAAACGTCTTTAGTGTTCAAATTTTCACAAGTGTTCAAAGTTACTAATTTTCTTGTCGTTTTTTATACGTTTCACTTTGTATTATTTTGTTATACATACACTAATTAAAAATACGTATGTTTACTCAAAGTGTACAACTAAAAAAATGTCTCAGTGAACACAAATTTTTCTAACTCCAGTCAGTGCAGAATGCACAAGTGAATTTAGTTATTGGTGTGTGTACAGTGTTATTATTAGAGTTTAAAGTGTGATATTTTCTCCAGCAAAGTTAAGAATGCAGTACCTACAACATTACAGTTTCTACATTTGACGGAATCAAAGTTTAGCTCATTTTGTTTTCATTAAGTGCCATTTCTGTTTTTTGTTTCAGCAAACCAGCTATTGTTGACATCTATCATATCTGGATCATATTTTTGTGCAATTCAATATATATTGCACCAAAAATATGATCATGTGTAAGTGTTTAATGTGATAAAATGCACTCATCATATTGTGTACTTATTGGAAAGTATAACTTAGAATCAGGTTTATATACTTTTTTGAACACCAAAATGTTGTATCAGTAAATGATAAAAATATGAAAGTGTTACTCTAACTTAACTTCCTCAGTTTAGTTCGTTATTTTTTTTTTACAATTAAATGCGTTAGGTGTCAACTTCTGCACTTCAAAGGTGTAGGTATTGCATTTTGCACTTTACTGGTGCAGTTAATACATTTTCCACTCTAGTTATAACATTGTAAGCATGTACCAATAATTTAATTCATTTATGCATTTTGATGGACTTCGGCAAAAGCAGTCTAAGAAACGAATGGACATTGGCAAACATACCTCTTTACTGACGATACTATTTTTATGGTGTACTTTGTAGTTTAGTCAGTTATTTTATTAATCTTACTAATAGTAGTTCGTAGTAAAATGTACAGAGCGTAGAGAGTACGACTAATTTTAGAAGAACACAAAAAAAACGGAAAACTAACTTTTGTGATCTGAACAGTTGAGATCATGAATAAAATATGTAAACGGAAGGGCCAGTGTGTCTACACAGGCATGAAACTTCATGTAAAAATTAGCGTTTTCAAAACGTGCTAAAAATGCCGTGGGGGTAAGTGGGTCCTAAAAATGTGATAATTCAAGTGAGGTAATTTAAGGACCATCCTAACAAAAGAATGTTAATTTGAAGGACTTCATTAATAGACGATTCCAATAAAACAATGATCATTTTCGGGACGTCATTTATGGACGAACCTAATAAAAAAATGTCTACGGGACGTCATTTATGGACGATTCTAATAAAAGAATGATAATTTTCGGGACGTCATTTACGGACGATCCCAATAAAAGAATGATAATTTTCGGGACGTCATTTACGGACGATCCCAATAAAAGAATGATAATTTTCGGGACGTCATTTACGGACGATCCCAACAAAAGAATGATAATTTGCGGGACGTCATTCATGGACGATCCCAACAAAAGAATGATAATTTGCGGGACGTCATTTGTGGACGATCCCAATAAAACTGGAAAACTTCCCCCCACCACCCCCACCTCATTGTCAACAAATTAGGTTTTTCTATCGTTTTGTTAACAATCACAATTTTTCACAATCACAATCTTAGCATTTTAATACAGTTTGTGAACAATACAAATTGTGATTGTTTTGTGATGTGAGAATCACAATAATTCACAAACAATTGTGAACAAAACACAACAGTAACATCGCATTAGCTTGAATTTTAAAAGTTGCATCCTCGTGGCCATAATATATATATGATATTATCTCCTGTAGAACATTTACTATAAGTATCAAACAACAACTGCTTCCTTTCGCCCCGGGCCTCGTGGCCGAGTCGCACATGAATCGCAACTACATAGTTGCTTTTATTAAATCCATAGCATTCATTTATATTTACAATTCAGACAGGAGCCCTCGGGTTCGAAACTGCGGGCAATGTTATTATACGATGGCAATTTAAACTGGCAATGAATTACAGCTAGCTGTTTAAAATATTACGAAACTATGAAACTTTTCCATGGAATTTATAACTACAAAAAACAGAGCCTTCGGGTTCGATACCGCAGCCACTCTATATAACTATTGATGTCATTAATTCTATACTACGTTTTCTGGCAGTTTCCTCAGTGATTTCGAGGAACAAATTTTGCTGTTTTTTATGTCCATCAAATTGTTCCTGCATTTTTATTTTCCTGTTGTGACCTCTACTGTCTGTGGTTTAAAAAGCCAACAGACTTTCTAAAAATTATTTACGATTACTTGTATGGCAGTTAATTCAGATTTGTGATTGTGAACTTTAACAATAATTTGAATAAAAAATATATTCAGTTGATTGAGTAAAATAGGAAATAAGAATTGCACTTACCAAGTTTAATACCTAAAAGTCTTCAAACTCTGCCTTACCTTAAACTGAAATGAAAATAATTTTCTAAAAAGCATTCAAAATCAGAGATGCGCTTTTCCACTATTTTTGTTGTAGCCATAAGGTGCATTTAAATTACAGCATCATTAAAATGTATTGATCTTTGTGAAACTACCTACTGATTGTGCAAATCACAAATGAACACAATTAAACCGGAGGATAATTAATATGAGAAAATTCTTTATTCCAAAATGTAGTACATGGTTTAAAACATCGCCACCACAGCATTTATGTATTATTTAGTCGAAATATAATTAATCTTTCATAATTCATGTAAGAGTTATAGTATAGCTGCAAAGAGACTACATAGGCCATCAAAAAGTACCACATAAAATAAGAGGTCACTATATAGTGCAGTGTTGTGAAAAAGAACTAAATATACATATTGTTAATGATTAATTTGTATGGGTGTCACACTAAAATTCACAGGTAGATAGCATTTTTTCAACCAGAGGACATGTACATGAAAATCTTACAGACGAGAAAATGATGCAACAGAAGAACGGCTTCCTGAAGCTTTTTCGACCAGACTTAAAACTTGAGATTTTGCAGAATCCGTAATCCAACAAATTTAGCAAACACTGTTGGACACAGAGCGATTACTCCTTCTCCTCTTTTCTGGGGAATGTAACTTGGAGTTTCTTCAGTTTGTCTTGTGTCAAACTCAGATTTGCAACCTTCAACTTCTCATCTGCAAGAACTACTCCAATAGATTTACCTATTTCCTACGCCTTGCCCTCCCCCTCTACACAGGGACTGACGAGCCTCCAGCTTTTGTATTCTTCCCAATTGGGGCTACTGGTTCCGGTGGAGGCTCCAGTAGCGGATAACCTCTAAACTGACACCATCCGACCGGGTAAATCTCCAGGGACTGTATAGGTTTCCACTGGTCGAACTCTGGGCCACATCCCAAGAAGTGTACTCTCATCGCATGTGGATGGACTAATTTAACGATTTGTGCTGGACAAATGAACTCGGACTGGTGGCTGTCCACGGCTTCAATTAACATGTTTTCTTCAAATCCACGACCCGCGTTGTTCTGTGCAGAAAAATTGAATAAAGTTATGGTAATATAAGACTAGTAGACATAATGAATTATTTTCTGTATTTTATTTTCCATAAACAAAGAAATAATGAGAGATGCTTATTGGGTATTACCTTGTGGGGTAGCGGCAGCTCCTTATAACCATTTCGTTCCAAGTATGACGCCCACGTAAACCGGTCACCATCCTCAGCACCCGAAGGCATTGGTGACGACGTCTCGCCGACACCGGCGAATGAACCCAACGGAAACAGCTGCTCAGAAGTTATGTGAAAATGGAACTCGTTGACCCCGTTCACATAATTACTCAAGTCTACCTGGCTGACAGCACTGACAATCTTGCAGATGAAATAGCCGTGACTCAACACTTTGACCACCCGCCCCACAGCAATTTCGTCCAGCTTCAGAGGGTTGATGAGTTCAAACATCATGTCAACTTCAATGTTGATCCTGGCCCCTTCCCGAATACGATCAGCTAATTCAAAAGGCTCTAGCGGAGCGGGGTCATAACCAGTGGCGGACGCATTCATTTTTTTCCCGACCGTTTTCGCCCAACCTTCCAGTTGAATAAGGTCGGAGTCTTCGTGAACCCAAATCCCCTGACCTTTGAAGGCTGGACTACCCCAGTACCTAACTTTTACTCGTCGACCAATCGTTTTGAAAATTTTGCCGGGAAGCATTTCAGTGCAGCAGGCCTCATTTTGAACTTCCACTTTCCTGGATTTTTTCCATCTGAAATTAAACGGCAAAAGTCGAAAGACAAAATAATATAGTGAATTGAAATCAAATAAATAATTTGAAAAGGTTAATTAAAGTCAAGGCAAAAGTCGAACAAATAAATATGGTGAATCGAGAACAAATAAATAATGTTTAAATTGTTAAATAACACATGCGCAGCATGAAGGAAAATCTTATATACCTAATTTCCTTGTATTGTTCCTTAAGCCGTCCCATACTCAATTCGTCCACTGAGCGCATACCAACGATTTCCCTTAATCGCTCTAAAATTATTTCTATCGGCTCTGGAACCATGTCATCCGCTAAAAATAAAAGTTGTGGCATTTAGCAGATCGTAACATTCACATTAAAATTGGGAAAGCATGTCGTTAAAGAAATGTTTCATCTCCTGCCATAAATATTGTAATAAAATATTAACGAAAACTACACAATCTGTAAAAGACTACTCACATAAGCGAGGCACAGTAAACCTTCCACCATTATCTACGTAGTAACGAAAGGGCTTCAACTGATTGTAGCAGATCCACTTCTCCTGCTCAGTCACTTTATCCTCCAAGTTCGACGGAAATCCAAGAAATCGAACTTTTAAAAGGTAACCTGTGATAAGCAAAAATGTACCACCGTTTACTTCAAGAGCATCAAAACGGTCACAAAACTCAACTTATATCTGATAATATTACAAATT
This sequence comes from Dicyrtomina minuta, assembly GCA_949802685.1. Classification (NCBI taxonomy): domain Eukaryota; kingdom Metazoa; phylum Arthropoda; class Collembola; order Symphypleona; family Dicyrtomidae; genus Dicyrtomina; species Dicyrtomina minuta. The sequence goes on along the minus strand of OX461811.1, from coordinate 17,786,809 downwards.
ATGAACTAATTACCTTCAATCTGAACCACCTTGACAAACCAGTATGGAATCACTCTATTTCGGTTCCGCTTCCGCAGCTTAATACTCCTTCCAATGCTCAACCGTTCTTTGTAGGAATTCGAACTCTCGAGACCAGCGTCCAAATCCACTATGCCAATCATACCAAAATTCGTCATTCGATCCCAGTAAGGTGCCAAAGGTGCCTATGTCAAAGTCCAAAACCAAATACCATCAATAAATAAATAACTCTCTTAAATAAATGTCTGGAAAATTCTGCTGAATTAATAATGAAAGTGAACGATATTTGAAAAGTTTGCATTAGGAATTAAAAATCAAACCTTCTGAAACTGAAATGCAGACACAGGAGCTGCACATTTGCTGCGATGCATGCGAAGAACTTCTTCCCACGTCCATATACACATTGTGTTGGGGATAAGCCAGAGCCCAATAAATAATTGACGAATAGAATTAAAGAGAGCTACGCCTTGATTAATAATAAACTTATTTATGAGTGAGATGCCTGGTGACTGTCAAGTGATGAGTCTGGCGACTTCTAATCGTAAGTGTAAGAACAGAACAGACAAAACCGATGATAGACCACTGTAAAAACTGTAAAACGATAAGGACCATTGAACGCCGGGGACAGTATTTTAGAACTAACACTGATAAGCTGATCATTTCTGCTTTTTATACGCTCCGGCAGGCGTCTGCGTTTTCGAAACTGCTCGTTAAAACTGCTCGAAATCCCAAATTCTACACACCAACCTGAACGTTTCATAAATGTCTTTAGAAAAAACTGAATGCAAATACTTTGTGTTAGGGATCGTCCTCAAACGACGTCATCGGTAGGGCCAATGGGTTTATTTGGCTACTTATGACACCCCATTTCAAATATAACCATCTACGCAATTGTTCAGCTGCTGACAGCGGGGTCATATGGTCCTAAAGATAGGGATTTTTTCATGACGTCATTTGTGGAAAGTCCCTTAGGCCTTGAAACCTGGCATGTTTCCCAAAAATTGGTAAAATGTCCTGATTTCCCCTATTAAGATCTGATATTTCCTGACTTTCAACCTTTTTCCTGCTTTTCCATGTTTTTTAAAACTAAATTTTCCTGTTTCCCCTGTGTTTTTTCCCCAATTTCCTGGTTGGTTTTTTTTTCGGATTTGAAAATATTTTTAAACTATAGCAAGGCAATAATTTTTGGAAAGCTGAACTTCGTAGTTTAAGAAAATTCTACTGTTTTGAATGCCTAAATTAAATAATACTGTTTTATCAAGATTTTGAAACTTGAGTAAATTATAAAGTTGAATTAAACTTGGAATCCAAAGTTGTATGTAGCACACAAAGTACATGATTATCCTTTTAATTTATCAAAGTTGGAAATACGATTAATGTTGAGTGGTAAAGTGACAAATGCAAATTATGGAAAAACAATGATTGTAATAATTATTAAAATGAATCACACTTCAAAGTTTTCTTGTTGTAACTTTGTAAAGTTCTACAGTTTAGTTTTTATAATGGTAATTAAACAAGTATTCTCAATGTCAAAAGTCGAGAACCCTGGGAAGGTGGTCCTAATCATTGGAAGGCGGAGCCCACCAAGTACAATTTGGATGCGATGGGCGGAGACAATGAATCGACGGGACCACCGTCCCAGGGTTCTCGACTTTTGACATTGAGAATAGGTTATCGTTTATTTACGACTGGCGCACCTATTAGGGGTGTTGTTTGATAAGTCTTGCCCAGGGCAGGAAGTCCTGCCCCAAACTGGAAGTTCTGCCCCAAACGGTAAGTCCTGCCCCTAACGGTAAGTCCTGCCCCGAACGGGAAGTCAACGACAAACAACAACGACGAACAAAAACGACAACGATAAAGTGTTATTTATTTCCAGCTGACCCACCCTCAACGTAGTTGCGACCATTTTTGCTACCCATTATGCCCTTTTCTGCCGTATAAAATAAAACAGTTTGAATTTCCCACAAAAATCTTTTTTTTCAAGACACTTGTAATTAATTCTGGGCTTGTGGTTAATGCGTAACACTTAAACACTGAGTAACTACTAAAAGTAAAATTGAAGCTAAAAATTAGAATCTGTGCCTTTGATTAAGAAATATATACTTCTAGCGCTGTACGCTTAAATATAACTAAGCGCATGATGGACGCGCAACACACTTTTCAAAAGTGTACTAATCCGTACAAAATCATACTTTCCGTACCGTGTGAGTATGCTGAGTAAACTAACATATAGACGCACACTGGACTGACTTGACAGCGATCAAGGCTATTATTATGAAGATACTTTACTATTGATGCATACAATGACGTACTATTGGAGACCAGGGATCTATTTGGAGCTTTACGGTAATTAACATTTAAATCAAGCAATTTGTATTTGAATAAAAAGTGGCCATGTGAGAAAAAAAATACGGAAACAAATAAGGAATTAAAATAACTATAAACGTATCTAACAAGGGAATGGTTTTACATGGTACGCCCAATTTCAAAAAGTCATATCTACAAAAATCAGGCTACTTTCAAATAGTATCGATCCAAAGTAACTTGATTGCATTTTGCTTTGTTTGGTCACAGTAGCCCGCCAAAGTTTAAAAAAATTCAAATTTTAATATTTTGGCGCCCTGTAACTTCTACAGTTCTCGACGGATTTTGACGAAATTTGGTTGTTTCTAACGTTTAAACTCTTTTCTACAAAGTGATTTCAGGATTTTTTAAAATTCGAAAAATTTTATTTTTTTGAAAAAATTTGTCGATAAAATTAGGCCTTAAAAATAATGTTTTTTCAAAAAATTGTCGAAAAAATAAAAATTTTCGAATTTTAAAAAATCCTGAAATTACTTCGTATAAAAGAGTTTGAACGTTAGAAAAAACCAAATTTCGTCAAAATCAGACGAGAACTATAGAAGTTACAGGGGGCCAAAATATTAAAATTTGAATTTTTTAAAACTTTAGCGGGCTACTGTGACCAAACAAAGCAAAATGCAATCGAGTTACTTTGGATCCATACTATTTGAAAGTAGCCTGATTTTTGTAGATATGACTTTTTGAAATTGGCGCGTACCATGTAAAACCATTCCCTTGTAAGTACTTACTGGGTTCTGGTGTTAACATTGTTTTTAAAAATAGGTTGTGGCACATTTTGGTATGTTTAAAATACTATTGTAACAAATATCGTAAAACATTTGGATTTGAAATTAATAGCAAAAATATAAAAATGAACATTGGGAAATAGACAACTGGCACTATAATTAATTAATTATTCATGTGAATTACTACTAAGCGCCTGTACTCCGTAGTACAGTTCAGCAGAAATTACTGCATTTCCAAAGTCATTTGTCCAATACACGTGTTAGCCATCTATTATTATTACTGAAGGTAGCATGTACGAACGTAAGTGTATCAAGGTTGAGCAAAAAGGGAATGAAATAAAATTAAAATACTTTAAAATGAAAACATTTTCGTATTTGAGTGTTCCGACGGGCTTGTCAGTCCTGGCTGAATTTTGCATAATATATGAAGCCTAAAGATTTTGGATTTATGTTTAGTGTCAATCCAGCTTGAAAA